>CM070722.1:27670602-28196758 GCA_036346275.1 Otatea glauca | reverse complement strand
TGGGTTCAAAGGCCGGGCCCACCAAGTGGGCACAGAGCGCATGATGAAAAATTTGAGCAAGGGGCGAATACAAGGCGAGCTCCCAGTGGGCCTCTAGTTGGGTTGGCTGACGACCCAATCGCCCTGACTCGTGTCCGAGACCATACTTCACACTCTCCCGCAGAGCCCATCGATGGGTGATAGCCAGCTGTGCTCTGGGTCGGTGAATGACCCAGAGTCCGATACGGGACACCCTACGCTGGGACCGTCCGCTTGGAAGAGTCCCCCTTGGGAGGGAACTCCAAGGACCCACTCGGATCACCCGTTATTAGCTCCACGAGCACGGCGTTCAAACCAACGCGGGTAAACGCGTGTTCGCTCACTGTCGGGACCCGGATTTGCAAATCCGATACCCTCTGTGTATACTGCACTAGTCCAGGATCACGCTAGTGCACACAATGGAAACATAGATGAAATATCATTCCATACAACGAATTAACTAAGAAGAAGCAAATTATTATTGAATAAAGCAAACGACCTTATGGTCAATGTTTACACCATTATGCCTTAAGGGCTTAAGAAACAAATACTATTGCAGCGGAAAAGATAACTTGAGCCATTCGACATGCCACAGGCAATCGTCTGGGGAACGCCTTCCTAATCCATGTAGTCTTCATAGAATTCCTCCTCATGATATTCATTATCTCCTTGACAGAATCGATCAACAAGGGCATAAAGCCGTGAGTACAAAGGTACTCAGCAAGCCGTAGGGAATTGATGCAATATATTCATGCACGGCTTGACAAGGATGTCTATATGTTTCATTTGCAGAAAGCAATACTTGATTTGAAATACAATAAATAGATTGAAAGCATATTTATGAAAACATAAATAAATAACTGGTAGATCAAAGATAGATAACAAAACAACAGTGAACTCCCCGTTCACATCCCAACAATTCCACATTCCACAATTTCATGTAAACTCTATACCCCATGTGAAATTCCCGGGCTTTGTCCATGACCACGAACGCGGCTATTCGAATAGTTTTACACTGCGAGAGGTTGTACAAATTTACCCACAAGACATGATCATCTCTTTGCGCAATCGATATTAACACACTTCCTTTGGTGTGTCGCGAGATATCATGACAAAGCCTTTACAATGCACTATCTAAACTCGATCTTGCCGCTAAGGTTTCGCCCATTAGGGCCCCTCTTGCGCCTTGCGAATCTACTGTCCATCCGGAACCCACACCACCAAGTGGCGTTACTCAAGGCTAGACATTGCAAATTAATCGGCTAGGTCTGTCCCATTCCGGACATGTGGTAGTGCAGTTAGGCCCATTCAATGGCGCACAAGATTAAGTCCTTAAATTGTCTCGAGCAAGACATCCACATCCCAATGTGCTAGAAAGCACCCCTTTACTTCACGATCACTTGCCGAGGAAAACAATTGCGTTCAACCAAGACCAATGGCAAACCCGCCATGGTACAACAAATTTACAACGATGGCTAACGGCCACGATTCAATATCTCATTAAGTCAATATTAACATTATTCACATGTGACATGAATCCCAACGTATATGTAAGCATGTCTAAGCATAGCTACGATAACCCAATGTTGGTATAATAATTATGTCCAACTAGTAATGTCCTAACCTAGGTTTAACAATGGATACATGGCATACAACGAATCAAGGTGGCATAATGTCAACTAGGCATACATCTACTCCCATTAAATAAGCATTGATACACAAAGTAGCATGCAATTGTATAAAAGTAAATTACTTTGCAAACATAGGATCAATATGATCAAAGGTTACGACTTGCCTTGCTGATCTAGTCTTGAATCACGGTCTTGAAGTCTTCGTTCGCTCCCTCGGAATTAGCGTCTACCGGAAAAGAAGCAACGAAACCAAATAAATACAAAACAGAGACTCAAACAAGCTCAAAACTGAAAATAATTGGCTCTGGAAGATAGATCTTGATTTTAGAAAAATTTAGAAACTTGAATCGCCTCAATCGGAGTTCGTATGAGGGAGAACGAGCTTCTGGAAAATTAAATTAAGAGAATACAGAAAATCAGAAATTAGAATTTCGGAATTATTTTATCTAATCAAAAGCGATTTATTGCGCAACGCTGATGTCAGTGAGTTCACGGTGGACTGGGTCCACGGCATTTCGCCGTTCACGTGCACCGCGCATCGCCGACGTCATCGGCCGACGCGGCGCTCGGTGACGCGACGGTGGACGCTTAGCGCCACGCCATTGGCTGTGATGAGCGGCCATGCGTCGCGCATCGGCGACTCAACCAGATCGGGCGGCGAGAAGCGGGGCTACGGCGAAGGTGACGTGGCCGCGATCGGGAGCATCCGTAGAAGATCGGACGGTGGGGCTTCGATCGATGCGACGGCGGGCTGCTGGCGCAACCACCGGAGGCGAAGAAAGGCGCAATGGTCGACCAGCGGATACGACAGATTGGCGCGAGACCGACGCACCGAGAGGAGAGGATGAGCGAGGGGCGTGGGAGACCAACAACGGTGGCGAGATGCGCCCGGCCCGAAGAAAAGCGGCGGAAGGCCGGATGAGGCGGCGGACTCGGCGAGTCGCCGCAGCCGACGGCGAGGCCTCGGGTGGTGAGAAAGAGGGCAAGCAGGCGGTGGCAGCGATCCTCGGAGGTGCGGCGGCTTAAAAAGCGACCTCGAGGCCGTGTCGACCCGGACTCAAGAGGCGGCGGCCAGCGGTTCCAACGCCAGCGGCTAGGGTTAGAACGCTTGCACGGGCAATGTGGCAATGTGGCCGCGATCGCGGCCCGTTCCGTGGCCTTGATCCGACCAGCGATGGCGCGCGGGTTAGCTAGGCCAATCGGGCCAAGGGCGTCTTGAGCGGAGAAGGCGGCGACGCGGCCGGGCCGAGGCGGCGCGGAAGAAGAATGGGCCGAGGAAGATTCGACCCGAAAGGGTTTTTGAAAATAAAATCATTTGTCCGATTTAAGAAAAATCCAGAAATTCAAATAAATGCAAATAAATTCAAATACATATCAAATAAATTCAGAAAAATCCCCAAAAATACAGAAAAATTCCTTGGGGCACAAGGAACCGAACTAAAGCTGAAAATCTTGATTTTGATGAATAGTTTAGTCAAATTAAATCCTTTCCTTCATGGAAAATTCAAATTAAGCTAGAATTAATTCAAGAAAATGCAAATGGTTTATTTTTGAATTCAAACATTCCAAAACTCAAATTTTGGGATGTTACAAACCTCCCCCCTTAAATAGAATCTCGACCCCGAGATTTAGGCTGGCTAGGGAATAGGTGGGGAAACTCGAACTTCAGATCCTCTTCTCGCTCCCAAGTTGCTTCCTCTTCTGAATGATGGCTCCACTGGACCTTGCAAAAACGGATGATCTTGCTCCTCGTGATACGCTCTGCTATATCCAAAATTTTCACTGGTTGTTCCTTGTAGGTAAGATCCTCTTGCAAATCAATGGCTTCCAATGGCATCTTTTCCTCTGGCACACGCAGGCATTTCTTCAACTGCGATACATGGAACACACCATGGATTCCGGCAAAAGACTGAGGTAATTCTAACTTGTAGGCAACCTCGCCTCTTCGTTCCAAGATTTTGAACGGTCCCACATATCTAGGGCAAGCTTTCCTTTTACTTGAAATCTCTTAACTCCTTTGAGAGGGTGACTCGAGGTAAACATAATCATTGGGCTCAAAACTCAAATCTCTGCGACGATTATCTGCATAACTCTTACATGCGCTTTGAGCTATCTTCAATCTGTCTCGAATTAATTGGACTTGCTCTTGACTTCTTGCGGTATGGCAGACCAAACAATTGTCTTTCTCGACTCCTTCCAGTTGAGAGGGGTTCTGCACTTTCTTCCATATAAGGCTTCAAAAGGCGACATTTGCAAACTGGCTTGATAACTATTGTTGTAGGAAAACTCTGCATAGGGAAAATTCAATCCTTTCCTTCATGGAAAATTCAAATTAAGCTAGAATTAATTCAAAAAAATGCAAATGGTTTATTTTTGAATTCAAACATTCCAAAACTCAAATTTTGGGATGTTACACTCACCCCCTCCAGGTCCCACACCTACGGACGGGGCGTATACGTGGGATAGACAGCGGCCGCTCCTCTCGCAGCTCCCCTCGCCAGACGAGGACTTGGGATGGACGCCCACCGTCCAGCTACGATGTTAAACGAGCAAACGTCCAGCTACGACATTAAACAAGCACTCGAACACCAGAACCTTCCGAGAGGCATCTAGTCGTCCCAGCCGACCAAGGTCGTGTCCAGCTACGACGTTAAACGAGCCACTGTCCAGCTACGACGTTAAACGAGCACTCAGACACCAGAACCTCCCGAGAGGCATCTGGTCGTCCTAGCCGACCAAGGCACCAATCCGGCCTCTGACGTTAAGCGAGCACTCGAACACGGAACCTCCCGAGAGGCATCTGGTCATCGGTCGACCAAGGCACCGCCCACTCACGACGTTAAGCGAGCACTCGAACACGAGAACCTCACGAGAGGCATCCGGTTGTCCGGTACCGACCAAGGCCTTTGTCTAGCTCGACGTTAAGCGAGCACTCGGACACGGAACCTCCGAGAGGCATCTGGTCATCCCACCGACCAAGGCGCGGTCGAGCTACGACGTTAAGCGAGCACTCGGACACGGAACCTCCTAAGAGGCATCCGGTCGTCCCGGTAGACCAAGGCACCGTCCAGCTATGACGTTAAATGAGCACTCAGACACCAGAACCTCCCGAGAGGCATCTGGTCGTCCCAGCCGACAAGGCACTGTCCAGCTACAACGTTAAACGAGCACTCGAACACCAGAACCTCCCGAGAGGCATCTGGTCGTCCCAGCCGACCAAGGCACCGTCCAGCTACGACGTTAAACGAGCACTCGGACACCAGAACCTCCCGAGAGGCATCTGGTCGTCACAGCCGACCAAGGCCGTGTCTAGCTACGACATTGAACAAGCGCTCGAACACCGGAACCTCCTGAGAGGCATCCGGTCAGCCGCGCCGACCAAGGCATTGAAGCGCCCGTACTTAAGAAAAACAATCACGCATCGACTGCTGACCCTCGGGGGCACGAGTGGTCTAAGAAAGCATCTAAAGCGAAGTCGACATACATATGAATCAGATCGCAAAAGAAAGGGAAATTTTATTATAAGTCGACAAGCTCAAACATTACATAATGTTACACGATACAAGGTTACGTGATATGGTGGAGCTATTTCAGCACCAAGTATTATATCACGAATTTCGGATTGCGTCAGTGCAGACGCACCGACGGCTACCCGCGCGCACGCACCATCGCCTCCAAGAGGGCGCTCCTCACCACGAAGAGCTTCGGAACAACCCCGAGCAGCATGTCGACGGCGGCGGTGTCACGGGCCACGGCCTCCTCCTCCATGAGCTCGGCCATCGCCCGGTCATGCTCAACCCAGAGTTCGGCTAAGGGATCCTCTTCCACCACCTCGACATCGTCATCAAAGCCAAAGACTTGTGGATGCGCCGAAGCCATTGGAGGATTGAGAAAGAAGATTCTAGGGTGGGGGCAACCATGCAAGCAAGCGGTGGTACCCTTTTATACCCAAAGGAAGGAAGATCAAACGACTCCGCATAAATGCCAAGCGCAGGAAAACGAAGCGCCCTTCGCCAGATCCCGAAGCGACCGAGAAGATGAATGGTCAAGACGTGTAAAACCATGTGCGACACGCACAACCAAGCAATTAAAAAGCTTCCGGCGGCAGGGGTACCCCCGATAGGTCCCTCAGCAGCTGCCGGATGCGCCCAAAGCATATCAGGTTGGAGCCAACCAACCAGGTCGGTCGTCTCAGCCGACCAAATCCGGCCGCCGCCTTCGACCATGCTTTGACGACCAAGCTCAACCCCCGACCGTATCTAACGAACTCGCTCGGGGGTTCGGGGGCTACTGACGAGTACTCATACAATGGGTACCCAATGTCCGAGTATGTGGACGGTCATCCATGCCCAGCTCCGACCAAAGACCTCGCCGGTCTACTAAAGACATTCAACCCCGACCTAACGAGCTGCTCCAAGGACTTCCTCGACCTAACGGGGCGTTCGACCCCCGCCATAGGTCGGACTCCCCACCGGCTCCGACAAAGCTGAGGCGATCACCGCCAAGGTCCAGGTGTCAGGCCTCCGCCGGCCATCGATCACGTGGTCTGCGGACACAACCACTCGAAGTGACCATACGAGGGCAAGTGGCTCCTTCCCAAGACAGCACGAAGGCTGCTAAAGTCAAGACTCCAGTCTCATCATCCGGTCACGTACAGTACGGAGATACGCTCCCTCCCGAGGCAGCACCAAAGATGCAATATGACATCAGTACCCGTCAGGACCGCAAAAGGCAGGTGCGCTGTTTCCCAATGAAGCAGCAAACTGATCTACTCGATGAGCCCACCAACCCGATATGGGCAGAAGAGGGGGTCAAACAACAACCGAGACCACGGGTCAGAGCTAGCATAGAGATCTTCACCCTTCCCTCTCTCAACTTCTCATGTAGCCTGCCCCCTCCGACTATAAAAGGGAGGCAGGGTCTTCTAGGACAGGGCTCAAATTCTCTTACGCTCCATTGGACGGTCTCTCAGGCTCCCTCCTTTTGGCCTTTACGAATAGATAGCGTAGGCTCTCGTGTTCGAGCTCTCGACTCGCTTGTAAACAACATGCGATCTTACGCACCTAAAGCAATACGATAAACACCACACGAACTGGAGTAGAGACATTTAGCCCGAACCAGTATACATCCTGCGCCTTTAGGTCTAACCATTCAAGGAGAGGGAGCGCGCGGCCCCTTAGACTTACAAATTTACTTGCCGGTGACACGAAACCCCGACAGTATGTGTTCATTTTATATATAAATCAACAAAGCATGTGATCTAAATTCGTTCAAAATCTTTGAATTCGAGTATATTATTTTTCAAATGTATGTGTTTCATTTGAATTGTTATAGATGAGTATATACCCTAAAACTAAATTTTTCAAAAAAATATATCAAATTATGGCTTGAATTCGCGCATTTGAAATCATGGTGCCCATGCCGACGTCATATATACATATACATATACATATACATATACATATACATATACATATACATATACATATACATATACATATACATATACATATACATATACATATACATATACATATACATATACATATACATATACATATACATATACATATACATATACATATACGTAAATACGTGAATTCAAATAAATTTCGAGTATATTTTTTAAAAAATTTCGGTTTTAGGGTATATATTCATCTATAACATTTCAAATGAAACACATATCTTTGAAAAAATATACCCGAATTGAAAGATTTGAACTAATTTCAATCACATGCTTTGCTGATTTATATATAAAATCAGCACATACGTACAATCAAACTATCATAAAAAAGGAAGCTATAATTTGAATTGAAGTTCAAACTTATTTGAACTAGTTAGTAAACTGGTTAAACTCAACATACTCAATTTCAAAAAAAAATTGCAATAAAAAACATAGGGAAAATACTTGTTTTGGATTATGGTGCTTAGACACCATAGTGCCCTAGGTAATTGTACTGTATATACATGTATATATATGTATATATGTATGTATATATAGTACAATTACCTAGGGCACCATGATCCAAAACAAGTATTTCCCTTATATATTTTCATGCGATATTTTTTGAAATTTTTAGGATGCTGAGTTTAACCAGTTTACTAACTAGTTCAAACAAGTTTGAATTGACATTAAAACTAGAGTTTCCCTTTTTGATAAAAGTTTGGTTGTTGGTATGTGCTGATTATATATATAAATCAGCAAAGCATATGATCCAAACTCGTTCAAAATCTTTGAATTCGAGTATATTTTTTCAAAGGTATGTGTTTCAATTGAATTATTATAGATAGGTATATACCCTAAAACTAAAAATTTTGAAAAATGTACTTGAATATGGCTTGAATTTGCTCATTTGAAATCATGGTGCCCCATTTCGACTTCCTGTATATATGTGCATATATATACACGGTGACACTATTCTGCACCAACGCGTAGAACTAGTCACTACTACACAAATATACATCACAATCGGTTCTTTTTTATCATCACAGTCGGTTCTGGTGGCGACACAAAGTCATGAGACAGAGATGAGGCGACATTATTACTGATCGGTTCTGCTGGATAGAGATATGGCGGTCATCTCTATCGGTTCTTTGTAAGAAGCGATAGAGATGATTCGATCATCTCTATCGGTTCTTTTAAGCGATAGAGATGAAGAAGTCATCTCTATCGGTTCTTACAAAGAACCGATAGAGATGACTTCTTCATCTCTATCGCTTCTTAAAAAGAACCGATAGAGATGATCGAATCATCTCTATCGCTTCTTACAAAGAACCGATAGAGATGACCGTCATATCTCTATCGCTTCTTAAAAAGAACCGATAGAGATGATAGAATCATCTCTATCGCTTCTGACAAAGAACCGATAGAGATGAGTCTATCATCCCTATCGCTTCTTATAAAGAACCGATACAGATGAGCATCACATCTCTATCATTTTCTTGTGAGAACCGACAGAGATGAAGGGATGTGCTGTGCTATTTTCTAATTCACCTTCCAATCGACACATATTCCACACAATATGCACATATCACATTCACACAGAAATTACAGACAACATATCACATTCAAAGAACATGAACACTATGTTACAACAAACACATATCACATTCGTTAACAAAATAGAATGTAAACATGCTTAACCGTACACATGCAATCACATTCAGATATGTAATATTGTTCACATCTGGTCTAGTAGGAGCTTTCGGGATCTCTAAACCGTTCGTCCTCCGACAAGCATTCTATCCAGTACCACTAGCATAAGTGGTCTCGTATCTTGTTGAGTGCAGTGTTGTCTATACTCTTCTGGGGGATATTGGTATGCTGCAAAATAGAAATGAGTGCTCTAATTTAAGTTTTCAAATTGCTATGTGAAAGACTAATTGTATAATAATGCATGTACTACCTTAGGAAGCGGTGCGAGCGGCAATCAAGATCACCATGTGTTGCATGACATACAAACCACACGGTCATCGCTGCCTGTTGATGACACTGTGAAGAAAGAAAAATAAATTAAGAGGCGAAGAAAATATGTTAGAAAATCTAAATCTTATATATGATAGCCACTTGTACCATGAAGCGGACATACTCGACTTGGAGCCCTTTTGTCGTCGTGTGTCCCTCCCGCTCGACGTATTCCTTGAAACCCCTATATACATTAGAGAGCGCGTTGAGTAAAAAATAATGAATGTAGTTAAATCTACGAAAATGTTAGATAAGAGTGGTGCACTTACTGCTCCAAAGGAGGCTTGATCGCGTAGGCCATCGGTCTCTTATCAACCGAATTAAAAGTGTACACTTTGTTGTCACTCGGACGGAGCACGAGTAGAACCCAGTGGTTGCTTATTAAATGGTATGTAGCGAAGAAAATAAGTTCACATACGGTTTCAGTGCGTAGAAGTAATTGAACAGTGAAATACCACTTACTCCTCGTGGTACGGGAGTAGAATGAAGTCCTTCTTGGACTCAGCTTGCAATGCCCTCTTGATGTAGGAGGCAACCCATTCCGGTTGAAGCCTAGCCATCGTCGCGGACACAAGCTCAGGGTCGACGAACCCAACTAGAAGTCGATTCGTCACGACTCGCTGCCTCATCGCCCTGCAACTCGCATTGAATGTTAAAAAGCGTAATGCAAAATCCTATGGAAGTCATAAGGTCGTGCAACGTGGTGCGATACTCACAGCGTCCAGGATCGTACAGTAGAAATATTGATGGCTATCAGTTGGTACAGACGGAACAGATCCTCAAAACTAACTGGGAATGTCCCATCCTCCTTGCGGTGGAAATGTCCCTTTCTGTATCTAACATTGAAGTCGATACGCTCGCTCTCTTTCGCTTTGTCAACGTACCATCCATGGAGCTGTCGAGTCCATATGCCTAGAGCATTCAATTTGCTGGGAGGCAGAAAGGGCTTTCCATGTACGTAGGCCTTAAATTCATAAGGCTTCTCTGTGGCCGGGGCAGTGGGATTTTCATGTACCTGAGGCGGCGCTGTGGCCTTTGTGAGCCTAGCCTTTTTAGCATAGGCCTCCAGTGGTTCTGTGGTTGTCGTGCTAGTCCTTTTATGCACCAGCTCTGTACTTTGTGCAGGGCTCATCACGGTCGTGGGAGCAGGCGCAGGTACGGTAGGAACCTACAAAGCACGCGCACAATTAAGTAACTTGTTGCAATACTACTGGAATGGTACGAGAAGGCGTGAGGATGTTTACCTTGACCGATCGGCGCTGTCATGGGCCACTTGATGAGCGACATCCGCTAGCCCGAGAGTGGTGATGTCTTCGTTGGGGAACTCGAGCACATGTGATAAGAAGGCTTGGGCGTAGTCCACTGGACCCTCATGTAGCCCTTCCCAAAAGCTAACCATGCACCGTGTCGGTCTCCTTGCATGGAAATGCAACCCGCGCGTGCAACCTCAACAGAAATCCGTCTTCCGTCGAGGTGGTGGCACTTGGTAGGCGCGCAAAAAGTGCGCAACTTGAGAGAAAACATATGAAGAGTTACCTCGCACCATTAAGTTAGGCAAAATTAATTATTACCTTGGTGGGAATTTGGACTTATCATTTTGGAACCACGGCTACTTGGTGGGAACACAGGTTTCTACGATGGCGGGGCATCGGCTCGACTGGGAGATCATCGCCATCATCTCGGCCCTTAGGCGCACCTCACGTGCCATCATCTCCACCCTCATCTCCTCCTCACGTGCCATCATCTGCACCCTCATCTCCTCCGAGATCTCCTCCCTCAGCTGCTCCCTAAGCGTATCCTTTAGGCGCTCCGCACGTGCCTCCCATGTTCTTGATCTGGTACTCGTAGCAGCATCTTGGAAGTAGGACTTCTTCGTATGCCCCGACCCTGCGGCAAGCACCCAGCCCTTATGGTCGGGCTTCCCGATCACAGAGGATAGGATGTCATTTGACCCTTGGCTAAGAAAGGTCCCCTACTCTTTCCTCTGGCTTACCTCCTCCTGCAAGAAGCGAGTACAATTAGATCCAAATACGATAGGAATGGTCTCTGCAATGTAGTAAGTTTGATATCTTACGATGGTGGAGACGACTTGCGCGGTAGTGGGGTTTGGTACTACCAGCTGCCCGTCCGCGGTTTTCTTTGTCCTCGCTAATACCCAGTCACGTGCCCGCTCCTCACATATGTGCGAGTAAGGCATCATTGTCCGGAGTTAGCGCACTCCTCGGCTAGTCGTGCCCATTCCTTTCTTCCCTTCGTAGCGCTGAACAGAGGTGGTGCGCATGCGTGTTCGATCTCTGGGTAGCAACGTTCTTCTGTCTCAGCTCCTCTGCCTCGGTCGTACTCTTGATCCTCGTGAACTCCTCCCAAACATCGGGAGTCACGAACAGATACCTCTCGAATGGTGTACGGCCTTTCAGCACGTACTCACTGTGCATGTAGACCCTGAAGTGCCTCAGAGCCACACCCATCCTCTTCAAGGCATACCGCCTGGCATTGTTTTCATCCTCCTCTTCTATAATCCATTTTCCCTTAACCTCGTCCCACAGCCAGTTCTTCTGCTCGACGCTGACCTCCTTTCTCCAATCCTTAACCGTTATGGGAACTCTCTCCCTGACAAGTTGCCCGAGGAATGAGCGGTATCGCCCCTTACACTTGGGAGGACCCGTGCAAACGCCCATCGCATTGAAGTGGAGAATTTGCGGCGTTCTCCCTGTGGCCCCTTTGCTCGGTCCTCGGGCCTTCCTCACCTTACTCGGCCCCTCGACATTTCGAACTTGGCTCGGCTCGACACTTGGAAGTTGGCTGCGCCCCTCAGGAGCACCTTCTACTCTTTCTCGTGATGAGCCGATGCTCTCTAATTGCAACATTTTGAGTTTTCCTATCTAACATGGACAAATATTTGACATGAGAGAAAGCAATTCGTAGCTATTATGTGAACTTCACAATAAATCATCCGAAGCAATAGGTCAATGGATAATTCATAGCATGTCATTGTTCTAGCATATTGCAGTAGAGTAACAGATGAGCGAATGATCTTCAAGAAAAGTCTATATGTTGACCAACTAAATCGTCTGACGATAACTCCAAATCTCTAAATAGGTTTGGTCCTAATCCCATTCGAGGATATGTGCGGACAAGTTCTCGAGCCGTTGTACAACTCGAGAGAAAATTTGGCAACATCTCCCGCTGTTCTCCGGATACCGTCTCGACAACTGTCGAGAGGGTGTGTATCCGGAGAACACCGGAGACACTACGAAACCTACTCGTGAGTTGTACAACAGTCGAACTTGCTCAACCACATATCCTTGAACTATCCAAAATCGTGGACAATTCGAGATCGCTTGCTTATAAATATGTCATTCCGGCATATTTATAAATAAGCACTCTCGAGCAGGAGACGAGGTTACATAACCTAAACTCTAACATATCTTTGAGATGGAAAGGAAAATAATATGCAATTATAATTGAAATAGCTATCTCAATTAACAGAGTCTAAAGTTGCATAATAGTATGACGAGTACAGAAGCACATATGACAAAATATTGAAAAAGGCATCAAAACATACTTTGCTACAAGCAGAAATTTCAACTATAGAGTACATTAATGCATGAAACATGTCTGTTGATTGCTACTTTGGGATATCAATGTCTGTTGATTGCTACTTTGACATAAATGAAACATGTAAATTATATCATAACATGTCTTGCTACAAGCAGAAATTTCAACTATAGAGTACATTAATGCATATCTAAATCCCGCCAAAATCTTTCGCAAATTTTGCCTCTACTTGTTCATAAAATCTAGCTTGTAAAACTAAGGTTTTGTAATTTACTTGGTGCTTACATTATCGCATATGTTCACCTTATTTTGTAGAATAAAGTGATTGCTACAATAAAGTTAGATATAGTAGAGAAAAATGAGATTGCAAGAAATGCTTGCATCTTTCGAAATGATCCTAAATTATTCCCTCTATCTCATGAACCATATCAAAATTGCTAACATGGTTTTTCTGGTTGCATATATTATAGGCGTATAGCCTTTAACTAGTTGATTCTATCTTGAAAATTGAACCTACTCTTGATATGTTAAAAATTAAATCTGTTAAAATCCTGTGGAGCAGTAAATTGTTATCAAGTTGTCATACATTATTGCATATTTATTCACTAATTGTGCTTAGGGCTAGTGCTTATGAAGAAATTGATGATGAAAGCATAGAAAATTTCATAAACATCATCAGAAATACATTTTACCTTTCAAGTTAAATAGATAAACTAAATGTGGAGATTTTGCAATTGAAAACATCATTCCTGTAATCTTACGGTTCTTAGGCAAATTGTTGTTTGAGTTAACTATCTAAATATATAAATTTGGATGTCCTATTAATTCTTGTACCTTTTCATATTAATCTTATAGGAAATTTGCATACTTGAATTGGCTTAGTGAATTTACGATATAACTTCATATGGATCCTTTTCACTCGCAAAGGTGTTTTGCTTTTGGGCCTCCGGAACAGGAAAACACTCTTGGCAAAGGCACTTGCAATAAGTTGGAGCAAATTTTATCGGCATAAGCGGCTCCACACTCACATCAAAAGTAATTCGATTTGACTTGTTTCCTTTTTATGGTTTTCTTTTCAATTATTGCGATAAAGCTCTCAAAGTTTGAACATCATTGATCTCTTGTTTTATTCTATCGTGGGTATATAATTTGGGGTTAACTATTGACCTAGTTTCTTCACTTCATGAAAGTTACCATTAGTTAGAATTCTAACCGTTGAAGTACCTGCATACTTAATTAGATGTCATTCTACATGACAGATTTGTCTGTAACATCCTAATCGAGTACAGCTTTACAGTACCCATCATCTATCGATTTCTCATGAACAAGTAGAGGCAAAATAAGCGCTAGAAAAGCCATAGAAGGCGGCCTCCACATAACCATGAATGCATTAAATAACTCACCGGCCCGCCGCCGTCGTGCGGCGTGGGAGGGAGGCGCCGCTGTGGGGGCTTGAGCCGCCGTGTGGGAGGGAGGCGTCGCGAGGGGCTCGAGCCGGCGGAGAGCGTGCGCCGTGGGAGGGAGGCGCCCGCGGGGTGGGGTGGGGGCCTCCGAGGCTGTGGGAGGGAGGCGTCGAGCGGGGGCTCGAGCCGCCGGCGGAGGCGTCGTCGTGGGAGGGAGGGCGCTGCGGGGGTGGGGGCTCGAGCCGCCGGCGAGGCGTGCGCCGTGGGAGGGAGGGCCGCGCTGGGGCTCTGAGCCGCCGGCGTGGGAGGGAGAGAGGCGCCGTGGAGGAGTGCGCCGGCCCGCGCCGTGGGAGGGGAGAGGAATCGCGGGAGGGAGGCGTGGGAGCTAGCTAGCTAGGGCAAAATAAGACAATCGCAACTTGTCCAAAAATTCAGATTTAAGAGTGAGGAAATATTAATTGTGTCGGTTCCATACACAAACCGACACAAATATCAATCAATACTATCGGTTGGAAAAAACGACACGAATATTTCTCTACTACTATCGCTTTTTCACAAAAACCGACACAAATATGAACTTTTACAATACTATCGGTTTTAAGAGAAACCGACACAAATATGTAGATCTCTAATACTATCGGTTTTCAATAAAAAAACCGACACAAATATTAATTCAATACTATCGGTTTTAAATTAACAACCGACACAAATTATAAAAAATTACTATCGGTTTTTCATTTAAAAACCGACACAAATATGAACTTTTACAATACTATCGGTATTTAAGAGAAAACCGACACAAATATGTAGATCTTTAATACTATCGGTTTTCAATAAAAAAACCGACACAAATATTAATTCTATACTATCGGTTTTATAGGAAAAACCGACACGAATAGTACTATAACAGGTTTTGAAGGAAAAATTGACACAAACTATTACTATCAGTTTTCCTGTAAAAACCGAGACAAAAAGTTCTCTCTTACTATCGGTTTTAATTTAAAACCGACACAAATGTAAACTTGAATCTTGAAAACCGACACAAATATGTAGATCTCTAATACTATTAGTTTTCAATAAAAAACCGACACAAATATTAATTCAATACTATCGGTTTTGTAGAAAAAATCGACACTAATAGTACTATAACAGGTTTTGAAGAAAAATTGGCACAAACTAGTACTATCGGTTTACAAGAAAAAACCGAGACAAAAAGGCCTCTATTACTATCGGTTTTCATTTAAAAACCGACACAAATATGAACTTTTAAAATACTATCGGTTTTTAAGAGAAAACCGACACAAATATGTAGATCTCTAATACTATCGGTTTTCAATAAAAAAACCGACACAAATATTAGTTCAATACTATCGGTTTTGAAGAAAAAACCAACACTAATAGTACTATAATAGGTTTTGAAGAAAAATTGCCACAAACTAGTACTATCGGTTTACAAGAAAAAACCGAGACAAAAAGTGCTATATTACTATCGGTTTTCATTTAAAAACCGACACAACTATGAACTTTTACAATACTATCGGTTTTTAAGAGAAAACCGACACAAATATGTAGATATCTAATACTATCGGTTTTCAATAAAAAAACCGAAACAAATATTAAATAAATACTATCGGTTTTGAAGAAAAAACCGACACAAATATCAATCACTATTGATTTTCCACACAAAGCATGATGAAGTCTGATTTCGTAGAATTCATTGATGAAAGAGTAAAAAGGCCACAACTTTTACAGATATAGTTGGAATTATTTCAAATTTTGCAGAAACATACTTTGGGATATTACAGGTCTTTTCGAAAAAGAATTTTCGAGAAAAGAGTTAGCACTAAAAACAGATGCAAGAATTCACTTTGTAAGCATGATTCTAGCTAGCTTAAAGACTGCAAAAGTCAAAACTTATGCAAATAAAGTCCAGGTTTTTCCAAATTTTCCGTAAATAAACTTTGGACTAGATAGATGCTTTCCCAAAAAGAAAAATATGTAAACAAATTTTCTGATATGTAAACGAATGACCAACTAGTAAGTAGATTTCAAATATGTCACAATGTTCCATGAGAGATTATAACCATACAACTTTACCCAAACAAAAGGCACGATAAAACATATGTCTTAAACACTAATGGCTTAAAGCAAATGAACAGCATGATAAAATGAACAAACAATACAATAGTTCCTTTAGTTATAGTATAACCCTTCTTGATGATCTACGCGCACGTAATTTCTTCGATGTGTGTCGTCATCCCCGCTAAGATAGGCCCCATCTGCAAATGGAGGTATTTCATCGAATTGATTGTATTCTTCTTCATCTACGACATTTTCGACACCAACGATCCGCCGCTTGTTGTGAAGGACAACGTGCAACCTCGGATTGGCCGGATCACGCACATAGAAGACTTGATTTGCTTGCTTCGCAAGTATGAACGGGTCATCTTTATAGGCGAGTCTGCTTAGATCTACAAGAGTAAAACCTCTCTTGTCGACCTTCACTCCATGTGTTAGTCCCACCCACTTACATCGGAATAATGGAATTTGGTATATTCCGTAATCGAGCTCCCAAATTTCTTCGATCATCCCATAATACGAGTACATTGCCGTTGAGGATCCTCCTTTCGAGTGATGTACATCAGAAAGAGCATCTATGCTTACACCACTGTTTTGAACAGTACTCTTCGCATCTTGACTTTCAGTGTAAAAGGTGTACCCATTAATATCGTATCCCTGCCATGTCTGTACATTAAATCTAGGTCCGTCAGCCAACCATTTAACATTCTCACTAATAGAGAACTCTACCGTTTGTTTGAACCATGTAACAAATCTATCGTTGTGTTCTCGCATGATGGAAAGCTCATCCATATGTGGATTCTCTTCCCGTAATATCAACTTATGCTGCTCGATATACCCTGCAACTTCTGTGCTCTGCTGCAAGACTGTCAAATGCGCTTTGCAATACATATCAAATCGTGGTCTCGTTAGTTTCGACCCCACGGTTCCTTTGCCAGCAAGTCTGCCCTCGTGGCGAGAAACAGGAACACCGATTGCTTGTCTTTTCCCGAGATAGTCCACACAAAACTCAATAACCTCTTCAGTCCCATAACCTTCCACAATACTACCCTCAGGCTTCGACCGATTCCTCACATAGGACTTTAATATACCCATGTACCTCTCGAACGGATACATGTAACGTAAGAAAGCGGGTCCACATATCTTAATCTCTCTAACAAGGTGAACAACAAGGTGGGCCATGACGTCGAAGAACGACGGTGGGAAATGCATCTCAAGCTGACATAAAGTCTGCACCACCTCCCTCTGTAAGTTGTCTAGCATGTCGGTGTCAATAATTTTGCAGGAGATCGCATTGAAGAAGTAACACAGCTTCGTGATTGCAAACTTGACATCCTCTGGCAGAATATTTCGGATTGCAACTGGGAGCATTTGGGTCATCAAGACATGGCAGTCGTGGGACTTCATGCCCAATAACTTCAAATCATCCAAGGACACAAGCTTCTTAATGTTCGCGGAGTAGCCAGATGGAACTTTAATACCATGGAGATATTTGCAAAGGTCCTCTTTCTCCTTTTTGGACAGGGTGTAGCATGCAGCGGGGATATACGGACCTTTTTCATCCTCCTCTATCACTGCAAGCCTGGGCCTGATTCCCATGTAGGCCATGTCGCGACGAGCATTCACACCATCCTTTGTCTTTCCAGGTATATTCAGTAGGATACCAACCAAATTGTCGTAGACATTCTTCTCAACGTGCATGTCATCAATACAATGCTGAACATCTAACTCCTTCCAGTACGGTAAGTCCCAAAATATTGACCTCTTCTTCCAAATTGTCCTAGAACGAACAGATTTACGGCTCTTTCCGTACTGAACATCGATATCCTCTACACGTGAATATACTTGCCTTGCATTCATAGGCTGCGGTGCCGAACGGACTTCTCTCTTCCCATCAAATTTGTCATCCATCTTACGGTATCAATGACTTCGAGGTAGAAACCTACGGTGACCCATATACACAGTTTTCTTGGAATTCGGCAGCCATAGGCTCTCGGTCTCCTCTTCACAAATAGGACACGCTTTTGCTCCTTTCGTACTGTAGCCCGCTAAATTACCAAGAGCCGGGAAATCATTTATGGTGCAAAATACCATAGCCGTTAGAGTGAAATGCTCTCTTCTGTACGCATCCCACACAATGACCCCGTCATTCCACAATTTTACCAAATCCTCGATCAATGGAGCGAGGTACACATCAATACCATTTCCCGACTGTTTGGGTCCCGAGATTAGTAACGACATCATGATATACTTCCGCTTCATGCACAACCAAGGAGGGAGGTTGTAGATACACAATGAAGCGCCACGTCTTTGTGACGATCGCTCATGTTACCAAACGGATTCATTCCATCGGTACTCAATCCAAATCTTATGTTCCTCATTTCGGCACCAAACTCCTCATGTTTTCAATCGATGTTCCTCCATTGAGCCGAATCAGCAGGGTGTCTCAGCTTGCCATCTTCCTTTCGAGACTCATAATGCCAATGCAACAATTTTGCTTCTCTAGGATTTGCAAACAACCTCTCCAGACGGGGAATGATGGGCAAGTACCACAATACCTTGGCCGGTGCACCTTTAGTGACCTCTTCACTCTCGTTGCCCCGGCTCTAACGCTTCTTGTCGTTACGCTTCTCCTTTTGTTTGTACCAAGGCACACCGCAAACTGGACAAATGTGCAGCTCCTGATGTGCGTTACGGTACAAGATGCAATCATTTGGACATGCATGTATCCTTTCTATTTCCATTCCCATTGGACGTAGTAGCTTCTTCGCTTCATAAATGCTTGTTGGCAACTCGTTTCCCTCCGGAAGCAGATCCGATAGAAGAACTAGAAGTGCATTGAAACTTGTATCCGTCCAACGGTGTTTTGCCTTCAGTTCGAACAACGCAAGGACCGAACCCAACTTGGTGTATTCTGCTTTGCAACCTATAAATAGTGGTTTCGCATCGTCTTCCATCAAGCTTTTAAACTTTCCAAACTCTCTTTCTGTGTAATTACCCTCCACATCCCGCAACATTTGCTCCAAATTCTCCTCCTCAAACATATCAAACTGCAACTCATCATCCGGTTCCACCGTGTCTTCATTGCATACCTGCAGGTACTACTACATCTCCCGTGATGGATCCAACACGTGTAATTCCTCACGAAGCCACGTCGAATCGGTGGTCCTCAATTTGAGTGAGTTGTTAAATCTTCTCGATTAGTGCAATCAATGCAAGGACAATATATGAAGTTTACACCCTCCTCACCATGTCCTCTTCGGCAATTTTTTTGAACTCCTTAACACCCCTCTGAAATTCAGGACTCACACGACTTTTTGCATAATCCATTCCTTACGGTTCATCTGCAATTAAACTTCACACAATAAATTAAGCACAAACTGGAGCGACAGCAAGCTAGCTATTTGAAATATTGAGACATCATTTCAGTTAATATTACCTTTGCAAAATAGATGACAATTTTCTGCAACATATATGAAATATGTACTCCCGATCGATATCTAGATTCTTCCCTGGTTTAGAGCTTCCAATTTCCTAGATAAGAGACATACATTTTTAACATGAAACAATGATATCAAACAATCTAATTATATAGTGCAGTAGCCTGCAGATCTTTTGACTACAACGAAACAAAACAAGGGTACCAACGATGACTCCTAATCTCTACATAGGTTTGGTCCTAATCCCATTCGAGGATATGTGGTTCCGACAAGTTCCTAAGCCGTTGTACAACTCTAGAGAAAATTTCGGCAGCATCTCCCCGCTATTCTCCATATACACGTCTCGACAACAGGTCAAGAGGGTGTGTATCCGGAGAATACCAGGAGACGCCACCAAATCTCTACTCTGCAGCTTGTACAACACACTCGAGAACTTGCTCAAGCACATATCCTCGAAGCTATCAAAGAACGTGGACAATTGAGATCGCCGCTTATAAATATGCCATTTCGTTCGGTATATTTATAAACAAGCATCCTCAAACGGGAGACGTAGGTTCCGCACCCTAAACTCTAGCATTCATCAGGTGACAGCAATAATAATTCCATATTAACATCAAAGCACTACAAGTTAAGATAATTAAATACATGTGTACATGCTTGTGAAATAAATGGTGTGAAATCTGATAGGACATACACAATACCAGTGCAATCTAAACTTTCTTCGCGACATATCAAAATTACATAGTGCAAAATTAAAGGGGTTTGAAGGAATGCTCACATTTTGAAGAAAACCACAAATTATGCAAAATGAGGGGAAATCTCCACAAGTTAGGGCTTCAAATTTACCCTCTTAACACCCACCCTTGAGGATTTCAAATTTTCTCACCCAAGTATTGCTTCCAACCACAGAATATGAGCTATTTTTTCTGGTGGCGGCGGAGAAACCTCCTCTGGAACAATAACAGAGAAGAGTTCAGCTCGAGTGGTATAAATAACCTAACGAGGTACATCACTATCGGTTCTCATATAAAAAACGATAGTGATGTGATCATGCACATCACAGTCGGTTGTTATAAGACAAGCGATAGTGATTATCATAGTCATCATAATCGGTTCCCACATAAGAAGAGATAGTGATGAGCACGTACACATCACTATCGGTTCTTATTTAAGAAGCGATAGTGATGATAATGCACATCACTATCGCTTCTCACAAAAGAACCGATAGTGATGAGTATCGCTTCTCACAAAAGAACCGATAGTGATGAGAACGTTCTCATCACTATCGGTTCTTTTGTGAGAAGCGATAGTGATGTGCATTATCAACACTATCGCTTCTTAAATAAGAACCGATAGTGATGTGTACGTGGTCATCACTATCGCTTTTTATATGAAAACCGATAGTGATGATAATGCACATCACTATCACTTCTCGCATAAGAACCGATTGTAATGTTCCCAGTGCTACATCACTATCACTTCTAACCTGAGAACCGATAGTGATTATGATTAATGCCTCTCCTAAGTCATCTATCACAATCGTTTCTTCCTAAAAACATAAGAACCGACACAGATGAAACGATAGTGATGTACCATTATGTAGTAGTGAGTTATTCTACGCTTTGGCCATAAGCATCGTGCAATGATGTCTATTCTACACACGTGTCGTAACAACAGCCTCTCGCATACAGCCCAAAAAATACACTTGGCCCAGTAATTAAAGTGGCACAACATGTAAACTTTTTACGACCAGACGCTGAGTATGAACTCAGATCGATAGTAAACCATTCCACATAAATAGCCAGAGCAACTAGAAAATATGTTCCTATAGTTTTGTACATGAATCTTGTTTTTATTTATTTAGCCATATCTTTCAAATGAAAATGATTTTGGTCTTGAAATTTTACAGGGAAGTAGAATCCACCCCCCCCTACTTATGGTAATTTTCTGAGAATTTTTGAAAACTTGTACATGTGATTTTATATGTTGTAATAGAAATTACTACATGTACAACAAGAAATTACTATATATACAACATGAAATTATTACATCTGTAGCAATTCTGCACAGATCAGTTATTCGACAGTAAAGTCCATGAAAACTATATGTACAAGTTTTGAAAAATTCTCCAAATATTACCATAGGTAGGGAATGAGTTTCTATAGTCCTGTAAAATTTGAATACCATACTCAATAGCATTTTAAATATATGAAATTGACAAGTGCTAATCAATGACGAATAGTTAAATTGTCATTTTCATATCTTTCAAATGCGACTGAGTTTGGTATTAAAATTTTAAAAAGCTATAGAAAATCACATCCACTACCTATGGTAATTTTTTGAGAATTTTTCAGAACTTATACATATATTTTTCTCAGATTTGTACTATCAAATAACTAAAAAACTATATGTAAATGTTCTAAAAAATTTTCAAAAAAATTAAAATATGTAGGAGATGTCAGGTTCTACAGTCGTGAAAAATTTGAATACCAAACTCAGTGGCATTTGAAAATGAAATTGACAAGTGCTAATCGGTGATGAATAGTAAATTTGTCATTTTCATATCTTTCAAATGCGACTGAGTTTGGTATTCAAATTTCACAGAGATGTAGAAACTCATATTCCTTACCTATGGTAATTTTTTGAAGAATTTTTCAAAACTTGTACATATAGTTTTTATGGACTTTACAACCAAATATTTGATTTGTGCAGTAAAATGTAGTAATATCCAGTTCGGCTAAAGAAATGAATCAGTAAACGATAGTAAAATATAACACATCGTGTCAGTAAATAGTAGTAAAAACATAACAAATGTTGTTATCATTTTACAGAAAGCAGTAAAGAAGTCGAATCACTAAAAAAATGTGTTTTGTAGTTTATACATGTATCTGTTCGTTCTTTATTTTAGCTCTAACTTTTTATTCATAGCTCCGATTCATGAACGGTTTTCACCATTAGATTAATCACGACGAGAGGAACAAAATAACATAAGTCTCGCTAATAAACAGTAAATTGATGTTCATTTAGTAGTAAAATTTAATTTATGCGAAGTTTATTACTAAAACTTATATTGTACTGTGCTCTCGTCGTCAGTAATCTATCGGTGAAATTCGTTCGTGAATAAAAGCTGCGAATAAAAAGTTATGGCTAAACAAAGAAAATCATATTTATGTACAAACTAGAAAACGCATTTATTAATTGATTGGCCATGGTTTGAATACAGTAATAGCTTCATTAGTTTTTCATAGTAAGATGGAGTGAACAAGGTAGTAAAAGTTGGTATATAAAATAGTAAAAGGCATATTACTACTATTTACCGATGTAATATGTTATGTTTTACTGTTATTTGCCGATTTATTTCTTTAGCCAAACTGCATATTACTACATTTTACAGCATATATCAGTTATTCGGCAGTAAAATCCATGAAAACTATATGTACAAGTTTTCATTTTTTAAAAAAATTAACATAGGTAGGGAATGTGAGTCTCTACATCTCTGTAAAATTGGAATTCCAAACTCAATCGCATTTGAAAGATATGAAAATGAAAAGTTGTTAAGTTTGATATTCATATTATACAGGACCATAGAACCGGACATCTCCTACGTATGGTAATTTTTTGAGAATTCTTCAGAACATTTACGTATAGTTTTTTAGTTATTTGACAATACAAATCAAAAACAAATATACGTATATGTTCTAAACAATTCTCAAAAAATTACTGTAGGTAGAGGATGTGAGCTTCTATAATCCTGTAAAATTTGAATACCAAACTCAATCGCATTTGAAAGATATGAAAATAATAAATTTACTATTCATCACTAATTAGCACTGGTCAATTTCATATTTGTCAAATTCTACTGAGTATGGTATTCAAATTTTATAGAGTTATAGAAACTCACATTCCCTACCTATAGTAATTTTTTGAGAATTTTTCAGAACTATTACATATAGTTTTCATGGATTTTACTACCAAATAACTGATCTGTGCAGAATATGCTGCAGATGTAGTAATTTCATGTTGTATATGTAGTAATTTCATATTGTACATGTAGTAAATTATGTTAGTATCTAGAAAAATTACTATTTAATAGCGATACTTATATCATTTTATTCATCTCGTTGTCAGTAAGCTACTGGTGGAAACCATTTGCAAATCCGGTCTACCAATAAAAAGATATGGCTAAAACAAAAAGAAAATATATTCGTGTTTAAACTACAAAATGTATTAACTAGTCGATTTGACAACGAGAGTAATAAATGGTCCATGCATCCATACGCAAGTAATAAATATGGGTATCTAGCTCGGTCAGACTATTTAAACTGGCCGACGTGTAGAATATACTATTCTACATGCTGCTAGAGAATAGCACCTCTATATATGTATATGTATATGCGGTGGCGCTATTCTACTCCCGAGCGTAGAATAGCTATTCTGCGCTCTGGCCGGAGAAGTAAAATTTACGCGCTGGTTGAAATGTAGTGAGTTAATGCATTTCAAAGAACACCAGTAAATGCAGTCTGGTAGTAAATCACAAAATATTTTACTACATAATAATTGATTAATTTACTAGCAAAGCGCATGCAAAGCACACCTGAATCCAATTCGTTAGTAAATCACAAATACATTTTACTATAGAACAACAGATTGAATTACTACCGAATCAGTTATTAGTTCATGCGTTGGTCAATCTAGCTAGTTAATGTGTATTGCAGTTTGTACATGAATCTGTCTCTTCTTTGTTTTTTCATATCTTTCAGTTGGTATTGATTTTGGTCTTAAAATTTTACAGGATTGTATAATCTCACCTCCCCTATCTGTGGTAATTTTTGAATAACTTTTTCAAACCTGTAAGTATGGCTTTCCTAAATAAGAATATAGTTCTGTTTGCTGGACCTACAGTAAAAAGTTTGAAAAATTCTCAAAACATTACTACACGTAGGGGAGGTGAGCTTATACAACTCTATAAAATTTCAAGACCAAAATCAATCGGATTTGAGAGATATGAAAAAAACAAACTCCCAAACAGCAGCATATACTATCTTTTACTGTCAGAAAAATAACATTTTATTGTGCAAAATTCTAAAAAAATTACCACACGTAGGGGATATGACATTCTACAATCCTATAAAATTTGAAGACCAAAATCAATCAGATTTGAGAGATATAAAAATAACAAAGTGTCAAACAGCAGCATATAATACATTTTACTGCAAAAAAAACTTAATTTTACTACCTATTACTCAATATATTACTACATGTTGTACACAAAGTATTATAGTATAAAACCTATGAAAATTATATGTACAAGTTTTCTAAAAAAACTCAAACAATTACCATATATATGATAGGTAAGCTTCTACAGCCCTGCAAAATTTGAAGACCAAACTCATTCGCATTTGAAAGATATGAAATTGATAAGCACTAAACAGTGAAAAATCACTAGTCAATCGAATTTATCTTTTTCAAATCTTTCAGTTGATATTGATTTTGATTTTCAAATTTTACAAGGTTGTATAATCTCACCTCCCCTATCTATGGTAATTTTTGAATAATTTTCTAAAACCTGTAAGTATGGCTTTCATAAATAAGAATATAGTTCTGTTTGTCGGACCTGCAGTAAAAAGTTTGAAAAATTCTCAAGACATTACTACACGTATGGGAGGTGAGCTTCTACAACTCTATAAAATTTCAAGACCAAACTCAATCGAATTTGAGAGATATGAAAAAAACAAACTCCCAAACAGCAGCATATACTATCTTTTACTGTCAGAAAAATAATATTTTGCTGTGAAAAATTCTAAAACAATCACCACACATAGGGGATATGACATTCTACAATCCTATAAAATTTGAAGACAAAACTCAATCAGATTTGAGACATATGAAAATAACAAAGTGTCAAACAACAGCATATAGTACATTTTACTGCCAAGAGAACTTAATTTTACTACCTATTACTCAATATGTTACTACATGCTTAGTAAACTGATTTTCACTTCGTAATAAAATCTGAATCACGTGATGTTTATTGGCGAAACTTATATCGTTCTGTTCATCTCGTTATCAGTAAGCTATTGGTGAAAACCGTTCGTGAATCGGAGCTACCAATAAAAATTCATGACTAAAACAAAGAAAAAACAGGTTTGTATATAAACAATGAAATGCATTAACTAGTTGGTATGCTACGTGGATGCTAGTCAATTAGTTACACAAGTTTCGCTAGTTAATGAGGACAGGTTGGACCACATTACGATCGATTTCACCTAATTAGCTCGGTTGGACTGGATTAAATGGCTGGAGAATAGAATAGACTATTCTACACGCAGCTATAGAATAGTGCATATATATGTATATGTATATGTATATGTATATGTATATGTATATGTATATGTATATGTATATGTATATGTATATGTATATGTATATGTATATGTATATGTATATGTATATGTGTGTGTATGTGTGTGTAAGTTGGTGTGGGGGTGTGTGTGGCTGTTCAATACATAAGGCACCTAACTCGACAACCGTTCAATACACAGGTACAATCGGTCCGAATTTCAGAGTTTGGGTATGAAATGTTTTATACCCTTGGTATATCTATGGTATGTGAGTTTTGAACTTGGTTTGAACTAGTTTAAATTACCTTTTAATTCAATAGGACTATAGTGACGATATATCGTGAAACTAGCTTAAAATAGTTAAACTAAAGATGAGTTCAATTTTTTTGGGAGTTTGATATCTAAAATATATCCTTTATGGGTATATGAAAATACATACATCAAACATCGCGAATTTCAAAGCAAATCAACGGGTAGTGGGCTCGGAATGCTGCAAGCGCATTCCTCACTTTAATGAATTTTCACTTGTTACAATCCCTATGGGAAAAATATTAGAGTTGTACACTCTTGAGTACCAGTTCGCCCAAGAGCTTAAATGCTTGAGGAAACGTTGTCAACATACTCGTCTTTAAAAAATTCCTCCGTCACGTCTAGGCTCCAACGTGTATTCCATGTGCTCAGCAAATTGTTTAAGTAGAATTGCCCTAGATTTTGAACTTGGGTTTTTGGCTCTGATACTATATTAAATTTTATATATCAATCCGTGCGCTCCCATACCTACGGTGCCAAGAAAAGATCCAAAAACGCAGAGACAAGTTAGACACAAGACCCATACATTCTAGAAGGGCAGGAAAGGAACAAGGAAGCACACTTGCTAATGCAGCCAATAATTGGTAAGCGGAGAAGTTAATTCTTGATAGAGAGAGGGGTTGGTTTGCAATCTCTTTCCATGGAGCTCAAGTGTCGAACCAACGACGAAGAAAATATACATGTAGATACATACTATGCTACATATATAGACGTGTATATGTCAATATGTCATGTCGCTCTCGGTCTTAATTTTTGCTCTTTGTTTTTGTATCTATGCTAAACGATGATAAACACTTTGGAAGGTACAACTGCAGCTTAAGAATTGGACTCGTGTGATCTCACTGACGTTAACCCTGTACATTCTATGAGACTTCTTTAAGCAGAGAAAACAGAGGATATATATTACTGCATATCTACATGCCCATACTATCTGTTTGTAGCCACAAATTCTAATGCAAATATATACCAGTCCAAATGTTCTTAATTAGCCTACTTATATTCCCTTACGCCAGCAAATATTCTAAACTAGGTTCTTTAAGATGAGAAATGAAGCAAAAATATATGCTAGGAGACTTTCTTCTTGGTTATCCTTGTGGTTTGTTGGAACACATCGATCTCTGTGCTGTTATATATGTCTGCTCTGATCATCACAGCCATTAGGTAATTAATTACTAATCGATGGAGTATGTATATGTATCCTAATTTTGCCAGCTAGAAGCAAGCAATTGAATCTTTGTTGTGATTTAGTCAACCATCCTTACAAGCTAGCGAATGCTGAATTTTTCAGTAGCCATTAATTACTTGTTGATATATATGAATGATCCCATGAGGAACATCATGTCTAGTCATGAATTACTTTTTCCCTTTAGACTAATCCTAAACCAATGATCAAGGTGCAAGCATCCCTGTTTCCCTTGTACGCCAATAATGAAGGCTCTATCTTGTTCAGGTAGACAACAAATCGACATAACTAACACTATGTAGGGTTCCACAAGTCATTGCAACGTTATCACCTTGGACTATCTTTAGCTAAACTAATGACTTGTCTTTCAGGTTGTTGCAATCATCGTCTTACCTTTTGTGTCAGATAATCATCATCTGTACATGCTATCTTCTCAAGAAATTATACCATTAACGTGTACGTGTGTAGGTAAGTAGTCTTACGGATAGTCGACTCTGTGGTAGGTCCAGGTCCAAACAAAGTACTGACTGCAGTAAAGATAGTTCATGTTTAGGGAGCAATTGCATTAGTTATTCAGATTCCCATTATTTCACACAGATTAGCTAGCCAGCTATGCATAAGGCATGGCTCTCTTGGTGAGAGTACTTCGTTTCTTCGGTAGCATTGCAAACTAATTTTTGACTGGTCAAGTGCCTCTGAATTTTCATGGCAATATCTACCACCAAGTGGAATGCAAAGTTGAGTTCATGTGTTGGGCGAGAGCTCATGTTTGTCATAGGAAATTTTTTTACATGCCACTGCAAATTACATAAATCCTAGATATGCCATTCCTCGTGTCTCCGACATGTAGGAAGATTTGCAGTGGCAAATACGGTATGCCCCATTTGTCATTGTTCACTCTTCTCTCGCCAACATTTTAACTATCCAGAGTCTATGTTCTCCCGAAGCTAAATGGCACTGATCTTAAATCACCGTTGTTAGAACTAGAGTAGTGGGCAGTTGCACGAGCATAATCCCTCGATTTGCTTTCAAATTTATGCTTCTCATTTTCTGAAAGAACATTGAAACTTCTCCCCATGTAACAGAAATACCATGCGTCCTTTGTCGGTTTTTGAAATTGATGTGCATACTTCTGAAAACCGTCAATTCTAGCGTTCCTTGCAAGTAGGACATCGAAATTACCTGATACTTACCTTCGTTTGGCCAAACTAGTACGTACAGTTTCAAGACATGGATTCAGGATGTATAGCGGCGCCTATATTCGTATTTGTCCCATGCCTAGAACTTTTGTCATTCACAACCCCTTCCACACCGCAATAATCTAAGTTGCATTTGACATAAAAACCTGAAGCTTGCAGACATGATTTGAGTCAACACAGGGGCAGAAAAAGTGAAACATTTAGGCAACTTCGCACACTCTGAAATGGATACGCTGGCATAGTTGCATCTATGAACTTTGATGTCGATGCTCGTGCTTTGCATGTTGTACACCACAAATGCTGTAACAGAGACACATCAGCGAAAAGTGCTATCTTTATGCCTCATTGGAACAGGGACAAATGTGAGAACATAGGATAACTGAAAGGAGTTGCATTTCTAGGTAAAAGTAGTTAGTGAGCCGACTAGATCTATGAAAGATCATATAGAGGTCTATCCAGGTTTGTGATAAGTTAATGACAGTGTTTAAGCATGTGGTACTCAAGTTTGAGTTTGTTTCGAATTCCACTTCAAATTTTAAGTAATTTGAGGTATTATCAGGTCATGACAGCACTACCGGTCTGGGATGGGCAGTAGTGCCTGCCTATCGGAACTACCGGCCGTGGACACAGTAGTCTTTTTTAAGAGAGGGGTCTCTCGGGTGTTTCCAGGGCAAGCGGTACTACCGGCCATCAGGGAGCGGTAGTGCCGGGGGAGCGGCACTATCGGCCCAAAGGCGCGGTAGTTATTTTTCAGAGAGTTTCTCCGAGAATTTTAGAGGCAGCGGCACTATCGGTCCAGATGGGCGGTAGTGCCGACTTTCCAATGATACTTTGTTTAATATTTGCATTAATTGTTGATTAATAATATTGTTGTGAACAATGCCATGTGATGTGTTTCTTGTCTGTGTAATTGTAGGACTCTGGAGCTAGGTCATAGTGAAGCAAAGGTGAGACCAGGACTAGGCTAGGAGAGCTGAGGTCTAGAACGGTCGAGGGACGCTGGAAGATGATTGAGGCCGGGAAGTGATTGTAAGCTGGGAAGACAAGAAGCCGAAGTGTGAAGCACTGGTGATGGATATGGCGGGAAATGGCATGGATCGGGACCTGGCTTAGGGAGGAGTTGAGGTTCAGAACAGTTAAAGAAGCCGATGTCGCTATAGTGAAGCTGAAAAGGACATGTGGCGTGTCAAGTGACTTGGGCCCACTTGCAAGTAAGGACGGTTCGGGGGAGTTCAGACGTGTGAGAGGCTTGGCGGTAAGTCATTGGGGCCACGTGGAAAGCACGAAGCATGAAGATGCTTTGAAGAGAAGAATGACTGGTCATTGGAACAAATTGGTAATTTATCCAATACCGACAGTCGAGGCGGTTTGGAAAATCGCGACAGTGGCCTAAATGGTTTAGGTCACGCTAAAGTAGTGTTGGACACAAATTCTGACTCATGGAGCGGATTTGGCGTTAATGTAATGGCTGCTTTGAGAAGCGTGCTTATGTGAGTAGAAAACCCGTTAAGAGTGTTGGGTTTCGGGTTAGTCTATGTAAGAGTGGATGGTATCTACTTGTGTGTATGTAGGTTTAAGGTTAGGGTAGCCTCCACTATATAAGGAGATGTAGTGGGAGGTGTGTCCTCAAGCCCTTGGAGGAAAACTTAATAATAGATTAGGGTTTTCACAATATTTTGGTTTTCTTGTATGTGTAAGTGCTTCTTGAGAGCTTTTCCCTCGGGATGAGAGACTTTGTAATCCATCCCTATGGTTTGAAATAAAGATCAATTTTGCGCTCAAGATTTGATTTTTGTTCTTGACCTTTCTCCTTCTTCATTCTTGATCTTTCTTGTTAGTTTCCTTTTCTCTTGATCTTATATTGCCAAGAATAAATGATTGATGGATGTATCCTTTGGAGATCATCACCCAATCATCTAGGCAAGCTCTCTCATAATCATCAAGAGATTTATCAAGAAATCGAGTTTTGGCTTGAGAAGGAAGGATTCGAGGTAGATCTTGATCTTGCATGTTTCGGGGCAATCTCTTTGGAGTTCTTTCTTGCTATGATATATGGGAGACCATCTAGGTCCATCTTGACTATCAAATACCTAAGAGCAAGTCCAGGGTAAAGTATTTGTTTTTGACCTGGTTTTAGTGCAACCTTTGGTATATTCGAAAAAAGGTCGAAACTTTGACGTCAATCCTTGCGATTGAATATTGGAATAGGTTCCTGACACCCATAGGAGGGTGCATACAAAGTTTCGCGGGTTTTTGATCAGCAGATCAAAAGTTACACCGATTTCCACTTTTAAAGTCGTGCTGATTTACTGTTTATTTGCCTGTTTTTACTGTTCACTGGCACTACCACTACAGTACCCTAATAGTACCAGGGTTGCTATTCATCCCGACACTATCGGCCTCTGTAGCGCACTAGTGCCGTCCCAGAGCAGATTTTTCGGGATATTTTGTTCTTCCGCTCTTCTGAGGTCTTAGGAGGTTTTAGTTAGATTTTTTGAAGGAAACATTATTGTGTGATCATTCACCCTCTATCTGATCGTCATTTTCGGTCCTTTAATCTCCCAACGAAAAACACTGAGCTCAGCTAGCCAACAATTCAAGCAAAACCACAAAAATTCAGTCTGCACTGTCAAAAAATCAGACATACACATCTCTCCTCCGAGAACGGAGCATACATGTGGCTCTCACTGCAAGATAAATTGAAAACTTCCTTTCTTCCTGTTCTCTTTGTTTCGAGAATGGAAACACTGCGTGTAAGAATGAAATTCTTAAGCAATCGTCACAAACAGTCACAGGTGGACGACCTTGAATATATGTAGTGTCATGTATAAGCGTATAACCAATATTTGTAACTACGGATTTTGCGTCGTACGCATAGCAGCTTTCTAGTCGCGCATTTTGAATTATAATGTCATGCATGTATAACCGATATTTGTAACTATGCAGCCATGTTCCCTTGGATAAGTGGGGAGCCTCACCGCTGTTAATTAAGTCCAGTGATCTACATAGCTAGTTATAACTGTGTTATAGTTTTTTTTTTACTCTAAACGCGAAACTACGGCTAATGTTAGCTATATTAGCTATAAGCGCTATAACAAGCGATAGCTTCGCTATTAGACGTAGTTTGTAGTTAGCGCTAGCTCCTCTATCTTACATAAGTATGTATATGTCAAAATATTATGTCTATTTTGAAATCCTATATTACTAAAAAGACCCAAATGCATCTCTTATAACTCTAAACTATGATAAAACCTAGTACAAGACCTCATCTCACCCTTTTACAATAATCTAACATACATATTTCCCAGTGATTAAATACTTATTGTTTAGAATATTATGATATAGTTATCATTTATGGTCTTTTGGGCATTTATGTTTGTTGATTTTAGACTTAACTTATATTCTTATTATAAAATATTAGTACCTTCTAAAATACCATGTTTTTATGATTTGTTTGGAGATAACTTATATTATATATATATTTAATTGTTTTTAAATCTTTTAATACTGAAAACGTGACGAAGGATAGCTTCCGCGATAGATGTTGTAGCTTTTTAGGACCTTGCCACAAAGCCGCAAAAATCGCTATTTAAAACTTTGATTAAGCGAAGCTGAAGCCTCTGGACCAAGTGGGGCTGGAAAATTAGGATCCACTAAAACGTCAGAAGCAGCGAGATGCCAAGGGAAACAACAACAAGAAGAAACTACTGCCCTTCAAGTGCATGTCCTGCCGATGGATGTTTCCGTGTGGAGACCAACCTATGAATTGATTATTTGTGAATATGAGCTCTCGCCGATCGCCCAGAGAATTCAAAGGAAAACAAAAAAAAGTTGCTTCCGGGATAACCATGTATGGGGATATCATACTATATGCAGCTAGCATGGACGCTGCTCATCACATCACGGAGAATGGCACACGCCGAACCGAGGATCTAGAGGAACATGATACGACGGCACACGAGCATTGCTACACCGTCTACACGTCTCACGGAATTGCCAAACAAGCTGTAGATTTCGGTCGTCTCTGCCCCATTAGCTCTTTCGATACACGTATAATACAGTATAGATCGTTTATTATTTTCGATCTAATGGACCAGATTAATTAGGATTTATTTGTACTTCTTTCGATAGTAGAATAGTAGGAATACTTTTAACAAATCAATGGCTAGATCTGATTTCTACTATCCATCAAGTATAATAAATTGCAAAATTTCTTTAGACCTAAACTCTTTAACGGAGCTACTTAGGTCCCTGGGCCATTTGTTTTTGAAACCAAGGAGGTCCCTGAACTTTCGAAACGTCTGTATGTTTTTCACTAGCGAAGCGGCAAGAGCGAGTATGAACTAACTGCTTATCGACGTCAACTCCCAGCCACATATTTGTAACTTCCGAGGCCGGTGGCCATGGATGGACGACGCCAGTCTGTTAATAGGCAACCGGATCCAGGATCACATCCCCTGAGATCTCCAAGTTTCGTGTCTTGTCTAGGTAGGTGTTTGCACCAAAATTTGGCAAACTTGGTCAAAATCGGCAATAAAGTCAAAAATACGGAATTAACGTACAGGATTGGAAAGATTTGAAAGTAATTGGTAACAGCAAGATCTTTTAAGAAAACAACCGTCCGAGATAAGACCAATACGAATCAGGACTTGAAACGTGTTGTAAAAGGATACGATTGGCCGATGGGTATAAAAGAAGGGTCGAAGCAAACTGCAGGAGGATCCAACACATACAAACAACCAGCTTTACTTTTCATCTATTTTTCCTGTCGACTAGGAGTAGTTCTTGTAATTTAGCCTTTGTAATCGATCTTGATCAATAAAGTTGCGCATCGCCGATTGTTGATCTTCGTCAATTACGCCCCAGGTTCGATTTATTCTGATTTTGTTGCGCATCGCCTTCTTGTAATCGACCGCCTTTATCCTCTGTTTAGCCTTAATCGGCTAATTAGATTTACCTTGTTACTTTGATCTTGATCGGCTTCAAGCTGATTGAGTCTAAGCCGATTGATCTTGACGATCGGTTTTGTTTGAATTTTATTGTTTTTACCTTGTCGATTACAGGTCAAATCGACTGGCACGCTCTGAACCCGGTGTTCGTCTGGTGTGCTGTTGTCAGAAACCCTACCTCAAGTTTTTGACGCCAACACACTCTTGGCACGCCTGGTGGGACCATGTCTACGTCAGGGAAGTCGATTCCGCCGTCTGATCTTAACACAGAAGCTATAATCGTCCCAACAATGGACGATTTAACCGCAGAACAACGTCAAGAGATTGAAGATCGGAAAGCCGCGTTAGAAGAGATGATGCTAAATTGCTACCAAAAGACTAGACGTGGCGTTACACAAAAATCCGCCCTGCCGACGGTCAATACCCTGGGAGACACAGGTGCAGCAGAAACGGTAAGTCGATATCTACCCGCTCAGGCCGAATTATCGGCTATGATTAACCAATCTGTGCACCATGCTTTAATAAACCAATCATCGGCTCTGGTAACGACTCTTAAGCCGATGATAGCAAATAGCGTTAAATCTATAGCCCAGGAGTTAGCCTCGTCAGAAGCCTGCATGACCCACTACAAGCCCTGCCAAATTATCCTGTTTTTCAAGATCACAAAACACGCAGAGCACACGGCCGATCCTAAACCATCGGCTATGACCTCACCTCCTCGATGATGCCCACACACCTACGGTCATATTGCCTAGGATCCTCGGTCAAGTGGGGTGAGCCATTACCAAGCCTATACCGACGCCGCTAAGTATGATCCATCCATCAATCTACCACCGTCGGCTCCTTTTACGCTTTTCCCAATCGGTTTCACACCGATTGGCTCGAGAGATATCCCCAAGAGCCTACCCCGCTTAGAAACCCGGTCCACAGGTAGTAACGCACTCGTAACCATTTATCCGGTGCGAACCACAAATTAGGCATAATCGGCATGATCGGATAATCGAATACCGACGGACGCGGCATAATTGGCAACCCGAGCTTGCACTCGGAGGCGGGATCGATTATGATCGACGATATCAAGGGTCTGCTTGTGCGGTGGCGATAATGCCAATTGGACCGATCAGATCTGTACCGTTTTGAGGGAACAGTTTGGCATACAACCGAAAGGAAAAGTGATCGGCTATAGAAAGCCGCACTCGATTACATAGATCGCATGCCTTACCCTCATAATTTGAGTCCCGGACTTTGCCAAATTCTCCGGGATGATTCTATCACTACTGGAGCATGTTGGACGCTTTATCGCACAATGCGTGAAGCGGCCCGATCGACAGATTAAAAATTAGGTTATTTCCGTTATCTTTATCCGGGCAGCATTTACTTGGTTCACTTGTTTGCCTCGAATTCGGTCCATTTATGGAACAATTTGGAAAGCCGATTCCATGAATACTTCTTTTCGGGCAGTTTAGAGTTAAGAATTTCAGATCTGAGTTCTGTCCGTCAAAAGTTTGGAGAATCGGTAACAGATTACATCAAAAGGTTTAGAGAAATTAGGAATCGGTGTTTTAGCGTTGCGTTACCTGACAATCAACTCGCCGATTTAGCATTTCAAGGTTTGATCCCTCCTCTTAGGGAGAAATTCGGCGGGCAGGAATTCACCGACCTTAGCCACTTATTGCATCGCGTATCGGCTCAAGAAAGCCGATTCACTGACAAAAAGGTGTTTAATGATAGATTTAAAAATAGTAAAGAAAAGGATAAGGCTAAGGTCAATATGGTTGAATATTGTCCTAGTGATTCGTCGGAAGACGAGGAAGCAGAAATAAATATAGCCGAATGGGTAAAAGGATCCAAAAAATCCTTAGTCTGTTCTTGGCTTAAGCCGACTAGGAACAAATCGGAGGTCAAATACTCTTTCGATGTTTCCAAGTGCGATCGTATTTTTGATTTATACGTAAGAAAAGATAATACGATTGCCGGAGGGACATGTGATACCGTCGCCCGATGAGATCAAAAAACGCAGGTATTGCAAGTGGCATCATTCTTATTCACATAACACTAACGACTACAATATCTTCCGTCAACAGATCCAGTCTGCTATTGAAGACGGTCGGTTGAAGTTTGCCGATGAGCCGACCATGCAGGTGGATGTCGATCCGTTTCCTATCAATATGGTGCATTACTCGGCTAAAGGAAAAGAGCCGATGCAAGACGAGCAGAAAAAAGATCGACAAGTCGACGTACGATCAAGCTCGGACGGCAGCCAGACACTGAAGATTACCATCGGCTCCTTACAAATAGAAGCCGATCGAGAAGGAAAAAATTCAAGGACCATTAAACCAAAGGGGAATCCCAAGTGGGTAAATGGTACAAAGCGGAAAAATCTCCAATTCAGCCAGCGAAAAGGTTAGGTCCAACGTTCTCGCAATTAATGGAGAAATATGAAAGGATGAACAGCCGACCACGGTATCATACCCGCCGGTCGGATAACTTGTACCGCACCGAGAATGTGGAAAGGGCACATAGAAGATGTCCCTTTTGGCAGTTTTGCTGGGAAAGAGGAGTAGCGTTGCCATCACCATACACCTGCCCGATGGAACATTATCCCGAGATGATTGGCCAACGAATCGGCGGACATAGGCTATCTGGCCGATTAGAGAGCAAGACGAAGCCACGAAGGCGGTCCATGAAAGATTATCTAAACCGAATCAAGAGCAAAGCCAAGCCAAGACACACAAGACCAGATTCGATCAAGGAGACTTGGTGGCAGATCTGGCGGTGGAACCTAAACCCAGGTGGTGCCCATCAGGCCTGAGCAAATCGCAGCGACGACGGCTTCAGAGGCTAAGGACGCAAGAAATTCGTGAAGCCGATGCCGAGAAAGAGAGAGACGAAGTGTTTAATGAACTTCGTCCAATGAGATGCGTCAAGAAAGAGTGGAGAAGAAAAGAGCAAGCCGAAGAAGATTTCGAATCGGCTGACGACTTGGATTCTTCCATGATTCGGGATGACACACCTCCCATGGATGTCAACATGGTGTTCACATTACCGGCCGAGTTCAAAGTCAGGACTGAATCGGCCAAAGAGGCAGTTGCTCAGTTATGCTCCGGAGTGCAGAGCGCCATCTTTGAAAAACACAAAGACGATCACCGGCATCTGAAACCTCTGTACCTGAAAGGATATATAAATGGCAAGCCGATATCAAGGATCTTTGGTAGACGAGGCGCCACGGTGAATCTAATGCCATACACAACATGTAAAAAACTGGGTAAGTCTGACGAAGACTTAATCAAAACTAACATGGTTCTGAATGACTTCACAGGCGACCCTACAGAAGCAAAAGGTGTCATGGTCACAGAGCTGACTGTCGGTAGCAAGACCTTGCCGACAGCGTTCTTTGTAATTGATGCCAAAGGAAATTACGATGCTTTGCTCGGACGGGATTGGATTCATGCAAATTGTCGTATCCGTCGACCATGCATCAGCGCTCGTTCAATGGAGCGGAGAAGAAGTTGAAATCATCACGGCCGATACATCGCCCATATTGCCATGGCTAGCTCCGGCGCGAATTGGCAACACGAAGAATTTGGTGTATATCGGGCAAGGTCTTTGGGACGATCGCGATTTCATATGCGTAAGCAAAGCGGACTTATGCCGATCGGTGTCAAGCTCGGCACCTTTGATCGGGCAAATGAAGTATTGCGCAGATGGGGACAAGAAAAACATTGAAGGTGCTACAGACAAAATGCAAAGCTATCGGCAAACAACGGATAGCCATGAAGCCATAGAAGACTTCAAGAAATCGAAAAGTTAGGTCAAGGGTTCACATCCACCGATTTGCTTGAAGAAGTCGATATAGGAAGCGATGATAGAAAAGACCAACTTTTGTTAGTGCAAATCTAGATATGAAATACAAAGAAAAGCTAATAAAAATACTTAGAAATTATAAAGATTGTTTCGCTTGGGAGTATCATGAAATGCTGGATTAAGCCGTCAATGGTGGAACATCGGCTACCCATAAAATCGGGCTATCGGCCATTTAAAAAAGATATCGAGCGTTTTAATCCACCTTGTACCAAGTCATAAAGAGGAGATAGAACGATTGTTGGAAGCAAAGTTTATCAGGCCTTGCCGATACGCTGAATGGGTTTCCAACATCGTTCCGGTAATGAAGAAAAATGGAAAACTTCGAGTGTGCGTCGACTTCAGAGATTTGAACAAGGCGACGCTAAAAGACGAATACCCCATGCCAATAGCCGATATGCTTATCGATGCTGCATCAGGAAACAAGATCATAAGCTTTCTGGATGGCAATGCCGGTATAACCGGATACTCATGGCGAAGCGATATACCAAAAACAACCTTGGATGTTCGGTGCAATAGGGCTATTCGAGTGGATCAGAATGACTTTCGGCTTGAAAAACACTGGAGCAACCTACCAGCGAGCAATGAATCTGATCTTTCACGATTTAATCGGCCACATTGTTGAAATTTATATAGATGATGTAGTGGTAAAATCTGCAGAAAATCTTCAACATCTGGCCGACTTAGAAAGGGTATTTAAAAACATAAGATCGCACGGTTTGAAGATGAATCCTTACAAGTGCGCGTTTGGTGTGTCGGCTGGGCAATTCTTAGGTTTTATGGTACATGAAAGAGGGATCGAAATTAGCCAAACAAGGGTCAAGGCCATAGCCAATACTAAGCCGCCAACATGCAAAAACGAATTACAAAAGTTGATCGGCAAAATTAACTACCTCCGTCGGTTCATCTCGAACCTCTCGGTAGGATCCGTGCTTTTACCCCATTGTCAAGTTGAAGTTAAAAAAACGAGGAATTTATATGGGAGCCGATCACAGAAAGCTTTTGACGAAGTAAAGGGTATTTATCCAACCCTCCGATCTGGTCGCGACCGAAAAAGGTATTCCTTGATTATATGTCTCGGCTGAAGAAGATACTATTGGAGCTGTTTTGGCGCAAGAGGTACATGGTAAAGAGAAGGTTATCTTTTATTTAAGCCGACGGTTGCTAGACGCAGAAGTCAGGTATCCTTTTGTCGAAAAATTATGTTTATCATTGTACTTCTCATGCACAAAGCTAAGGCACTACATACTAGCATCGGCTTGTAAAGTTATCTGCAAAACCGATGTCATAAAGTATATATTGTCAGCTCCAATTTTGCGAGGTCGACTGGGCAAATGGGCTTACGCCTTGGTCGAGTTCGACTTATCATACGAATCGGCCAAAGTAGTTAAAGGACAAGTCCTAGCCGATTTCATAACAGGACATGACACAGCGGCAAACTTAGTCTTGGTGGCACCATGGAAATTGTTCTTTGATGGATCGGTATCCGAGGAAGGATATGGTGTCGGTATTGTACTCACTTCACCTAGAGGACATAGCTTCGAATTTGCATTCCGGCTAAATAGCCGATGTTCAAACAACCAGGCCTAGTATGAAGCATTACTCAAAGGCTTACAGTTATTGGAAAATATTGGAGTGAGTGCTATTGAGGCATATGGTGATTCACTATTAGTAGTACAACAAATAAAAGGGGAATACCAATGTCGAGATGAAGTGTTAGTAAATTACTTAAAACAGTGCTTAGAAATCATCGGCTCTTTTACATAATTTTCTATCGGTCATGTTCCTCGAGAATTGAACGATAGAGCTAATGCTTTGGCCCAACAAGCATCAGGGTATAAAGATGTTGGCCGAAGTCAAGAAACTGAACTGGTAGATAAAGCAATAATGTGCACAGATATTGCCGACTGGAGAACGCAGATTAAAAATTATCTGGTCGACCCATCTAAGCCGACGGAATGAAGGATACGGCAACAAGCATTGAAGTATGTTGTTATGGACGATATACTGTATTATCGGACTATGGAGGGCTTGTTGTTAAGATGTCTTGAGGCTGAAGAAGCCCGAGTGACGATGGGTGAAGTGCATGAAGGCATTTGTGGTTCTCATCAATCGGCACATAAAATGAAATGGATGCTTAGGCAGACAGGTTATTTTTGACCGACAATGCTAGAGGATTGCTTCAAATATTACAAAGGATGTCGACATGTCAAAAGTTTGGCAACGCATAACTAGCACCAAAGACATCGGCTTTGCATCCAATTATCAAACCTTGGCCGTTCGGAGGTTGGGGAATAGATATAATCGGCCAAATATTTTTCGCCTCGAGTAAAGGCCATAAGTTTAATTTGGCGCAACCGATTATTTCTCAAAGTGGGTCGAGGCTATACCACTTAAAAGGTGACCAGTGTTGAAGCGATTAGTTTTGTGAATGAACATATCGTCCATCGGTTTGGAATACCGCAAACAATCACGACCGACCAAGGTACGGTATTCATGTCAAATGAGTTTGAGTTACGCGACGAGTTTAGGATCAAATTATTAAACTCTTCGCCATACTATGCTCAAAGCTAATGGACAAGCCGAGTCGTCTAATAAAACGCTAATCAAATTGATCAAGCGAAAAATTGATGAGAAGCCAAGGAATTGACATTCGACTCTATCGAGTCACTTTGGGCTTATCGGTTATCTTATCACGGAGCGACAAAACTTTCACCTTACCAATTGGTGTATGGACAAGAAGCCGTTACGCGTAGAGATCAATATTGAGTCGTCTGAATAGCCGGACAAAATGGTTTGTCGACTCAAGATTACAATGATTTAGTGGTCGACAACCGGACGAGTTAGCGAGTTACGTTTGTCTACACTTGATCGGCTTAAGAAGAACAAGATCGAGTAGCGGCGTACAATAAAAAGGTAATGCCTAAATCTTTCGATCAAGTCGATTTAATATGGAAAACTATACTACTGTTGGTTCTAAAGATAACCGATTTGGAAAATGGTCGCCACGTGGGAAGGGCCATATAAAATTAATCGGCTAGTCGGTGGAAACTCGTACTTCATCGGAAACGCTAGAAGGGCATGTCTTGCCTAAAGCAATTAATGGGAAATATCTAAAGAAATACTATCTAGCGTTTGGATCGGAGCCTAGCCGACTAAAATCTTGTTCAGAGCCAAGATTAACACGATGCTGTTGATCGGCTGAAAGGATTGCAAACTCAAAATATAAGCAAAATAAAATCGGTTAAACAGCCGATTATGATTAAAACAGATTACAAAAATATTCGTGAATTAAACATTCAGACAAGTTTTTCAAAGACAGAACAATAAAGCTTTACAACTTAATATCGGATGCCAGATCCTGGAAGGGTCGCGCCCAAAGCCGACAAAGCACCGCTGCCTTTGCAATGATCCCTTGGATTTCATCCAGAAGACGTTCATCGTCTTTGGCATTCCGAGCACTATTTTTACCTTGGCCGATTGCTTGGTTACATTTTCAATAGCCACCGCAATGCCAAGTTTTTCTTCCTTCACTCCGGCGCGATGGCCTCCAAGGTTTGTTGGCCTTCTCCGATTTGTTTTCAAGCTTGACCGATTCTTCTGGAGGAGTTTCTTTGTTTTTTCCAATTTAGAAAGAACTTCTTTCGTTGATTTGAGACGTTGAACACCAATGTCAAATTTTTTTTGGCCTTGGCATCGGCAACCAATTCTTCCAAAAGTTTCCGATCGGCCTCTTGGGCTTCACGACGCTTGATCCGATTCTCGCCTCCTCCACTTCGATTCTTCTATCATCTAAGTGACATACATCCGTAAGAGCTTGCATTGCTTCGGGAGGAGATCGGCTTCAACGGCGACCATGGCATCCCTTATCGGTGATTGTCACCGGGATCTCCGATCGCGGTTGCATCACAAGCTTGAAGAGCTTGTCAAGACGCTCTTTCATGCTCGGGGCGTATGACGGCAATCGATGCCTTTTCCGACACTTGAAGAATTTTTCGATCTACGCATCATAATCATCAGTAGCCATGATCTCCGGGTCGTCAAGATCAGCCAATGAAAATCCAAGTAAGTTCGTCGGATCTGACAATTCCGGCAAATCGATGGATGAGGCGTGATGAGTCGGCTTTGGTGTAGGAGTCGGAGCAGTTGAAATATTCGGAAGATCGGCAAGGATCTTCGCGACTTGGGCAGATTGCGTTGGCTAAAGAAAATAAATGAAGGATAAGCCAATGCAAATAGAATACACAAGTTATCATACAAGGTGACGTAGCTTACTTCTCCAATAGCCGATGCATGAGGCGAACTCTCGCCACTTTGTTCTGTAGGCTTGGGTCCCTTCTTAGTTGGAGCCTTGGTATACTTTGCCTTTTTCTTTTCTAGAAATATAAATCGGATAAAGGTTAGTTCAAGGAAGAAGAAGAAATGGTAAGCTGATTGTATTTACGCTTACTTGGTTGTTTTTTCTCGATATCCGACAAGGATGGACTATGCACCCTAGAGTGCGGAGGTATAGCCCGTAAGGCGGTCGATTGATGAGCTCTCTTGCCTCGCTCATTCCGGATTGGCTAGAAACAGGCTTCTTGCCGACATCCTTAGCCTCGCAAATATATAGCAAGAAAAGTATGATTACGTAAATGCATCCGAATAAGACCGATGTATGAGGCAAGATTGTTCAAAGCCGATACCTTATCTACTAAGCTTGAGTTAGTATAACCCGACGAGCTAGCTTCACCGCTAGATTCATTTGTTAGATACTAAGGATGTCTACGCAAATTTAGAAAAATTCTTTGACGATAGTCGAAGGAGTCTTCTCCATATACAAATAATCTGCGATAGCCGACCACCATGTCGTGAAACCCCGCACGGCGAGCATTGGATGGAAGTGAGGGAGACTGCGATTGAAGTTCGTCGGCTAACTCCAAAACTAGCCTCACTGATATGGCATTGCGGACTCGGCTCTTGGTTGAAGCCGATCTAGAAGTGGAAGACTTGGTATCACCGCCAAAGCCGAGCCGCCTTGCATATCTTGAAGGGTGGTAAAATTCGTATGAAATTTGGAAGGTCCGATTCGAGTATGAAGGCCGACATGGAAATGCATGGAGAAATAAAAATTCTATACAAGTCCGTGGTCTCCGAGGCATCGAGAGTATCGGCTTCGGATGGAGAAAAGAAGGCCAAAGAAAATCGGTCATGGCGCCATAGCTAAAGAAATCTTGTCGCTTGAAACCTTCGTGTTCAATTGCAAGAAGAATGATGAAACCTTCTACGGTGTCGGGAAAGGCCCTTGTCTCATTTCTCGAGCACATCATAAATCTTTCACCAAAGGATCGGCATTCTCTAAATTGAATAGGTGCTCCTTCAAGTATATCTTCCTTGGAAAAGGAGTATCATCGGTGAATCCAAATTAAAAGAACGGTGAATAAACAAGATGACCATATTTGCACGAACCACATTGGGCCACCTACATTACCGACAAGATAAATTTTCCAAAACCCGTATAAAGCCGACTCCTTATTATATAAAGCATTTGGTACACAAGACCCAAAAAGATTTTTCCTAAAGCCACCGACGGACCCTCAACAAGCGTTCGCTATCACTTGATATACTTGAGTTGGTCCGAGAGATGCTCCACGTAACGTAAAACGGTCTAGCCAAAGGTTCAGAAAGCTACATGTTCTTCGTCCGATACTAGGCCATTGACCTTGTTGTTATTTTCAATATATTTGGCCCAACCCTCTCCTTTAGATCGAATGAGTTTATATTTTGGTTTTCCACTAAAGTCGATACTTGATCTCCATCCGCGAAGACAACACGGTTGAGCAACATCTAAAAGAGTTGGGCCGATGGGACGGTCTTGGAATAAAAAGCATTAAAGCAATCCGACCAAAAATAACGGCCGTGGCCACTAAGGGCTCGTTGGCTTGTGGTCGGCTAAGGAAAGTGAAATACACTCAGCTATGCCCATTCTTTCCCATTCAATCCTCTTTGGGCTGCTACCACGATAAACCAATTTCTCCATCCTTTTAGAGTCATCGGCCAAGCCACAAACTCTTATTCCACCCTCTATGTTGTGACCAAAAAAGCCGTGAGGTAATCGAGGACTTCTTGATTTGTTACGGTATGGACGCCTAGATTTCCCAAAGGACCCGAAAATATTGGTCATTCTTTATGCGAATCGAATAAGTACTGCTAGGATCCATTGTAGCCGATGAAGGAAGATTGATGAGCTAAAGGGTTGCCTCAGGAGTACTTCAAACGGTAAGCTTAAGCCGATTGCAGATGATTCAAGAGCTTGTGCGCGTGAAGAATGACCAAGGTGGGGGCCGCATTTTATAGCGTGGTGAAAATTTGAAGCGGCGGGAAATGAATCTCAAAAGGCGCGAGCAGTTAAAACGCACTACTCGCATGTCAGAGAATTACGGCGCAAATAAAGTAGCAGTTATTGAGTGAAGTTCAACGGTTAGCCGATTGGAAAAGCCGATAAGTGAAATTTTTGACAAATGACAAGTCATTTCTCAAAAATAGGGGCATATGTTTGCACCAAAATTTGGCAAACTTGGTCAAAATCGGCAATAAAATCAAAAATACGGAATTAACGGACAGGATTGGAAAGATTTGAATGTAATTGGTAACAGCAAGATCTTTTAAGAAAACAACCGTCCGAGATAAGGCCAATACGAATCAGGACTTGAAACGTGTTGTAAAAGGATACGATTGGCCGATGGGTATAAAAGAAGGGTCGAAGCAAACTGCAGGAGGATCCAACACATACAAACAACCAGCTTTACTTTTCATCTATTTTTCCTGTCGACTAGGAGTAGTTCTTGTAATTTAGCCTTTGTAATCGATCTTGATCAATAAAGTTGCGCATCGCCGATTGTTGATCTTCGTCAATTACGCCCCAGGTTCGATTTATTCTGATTTTGTTGCGCATCGCCTTCTTCAGAATCGATCTGCCTTTATCCTCTGTTTAGCCTTAATCGGCTAATTAGATTTACCTTGTTACTTTGATCTTGATCGGCTTCAAGCTGATTGAGTCTAAGCCGATTGATCTTGACGATCGGCTTTGTTTGAATTTTATTGTTTTTACCTTGTCGATTACAGGTCAAATCGACTGACACGCTCTGAACCCGGTGTTCGTCTGGTGTGCTGTTGTTAGAAACCCTACCTCAAGTTTTTAACGCCAACAGTAGGGTTGACGATCATCACCTAATTTCCTTGCCCGGGCCAGATACGCCGTCGGCAACTTGGTGATCCGATCAGGTTCAGAGGTCGACAGAAAGACGATACCAGCCGCACACACGGCGGAAATTTCCTTCGACTGTGTGAAACAACACGACTGTACGTAGGCGAGAAAAGAGAGGGAGCACACGGTTCCCTACTCCATCTCGCGTTAACATCAGCATGACATGTTCATGCTGTCATCGGAATAGCCATCTTTTTTGCTGTTTAATCTGCTATTACTGGGCAATCGATGTGACCAAGTGGGATTATGGGAAATCGAATCATAAAGTGAACTAACGAGACGTTTTTCTCGACAATAAATAAAATAAAAAAGAATGCAAGGCATCCTTATTTGTATAACCTGTACAAGTTCTCTTTATTTTGTTGGCAGAAGATAATCAGTACGAGTTAGCTGCTGATAGCTTGGGAGGGTAATATTTTACATGACTTTTCACATAGATATTGAAATTACGAACACCAAAGATCACATATCCACTCAACACCTGTTCTACTGAATGAAACTAGTATCTTTTTTCGAGAATGTTAAACAAGGTACCTGACTCCCAAAAATTACCCTTCAAAATTTTAATCCCATATTACGGAACGGATGAAACCTGGCAAAATTGATGGATCATAAAATCATGTGATTTCTCGAGAAAACTACATGAGCTGTATCTTGCCGCAACTGTCGTTCACACGCATTGAGAACTGAACAAGAGACTTTGCAGTTTGCACAGAGCTGCTTGCTGAGCCAACTAGCTGAATAAAAGTATTCCCGCGTTATACACCCGCAAATAGACAAATGCGTGAAGATTTGATAAGCTACACGTGGCTGATAAAATTAACATGAGGAAACAGGAAAAGAGAAGAGCATCATGCTCTGGCTTGTCACAGAATATATTCTGAACAAAAAATTACGGTTTTCTTTATTTCAAGGGGTTCACCATTTTCTAGTGCATACTCGTAGCTGCTATCTACATTTTTTTTATAATGGCAGCAAATCAACTTGAAAAGTTCTCACATAAGTTTGTGGAGGTAGCTCTCAGTGTGATATGCCACCATATATTTTTGACTACTACCGAATTGATTTGATGCTCAAAGCAAAATGGTACTGACTAAAGTTTCTACTATTACAAAGTCCTTCGCAATATCTTAGTCTAACTTAAACAAGAACTAGTATTTCTCAGCGCAAGATGAAGTATTGATTTTCTTTCTTAATAACACTACTACAGAAAGACATATATTAGACTCCTCATCACCGTCTGTGATATGCATTGTTATCATCACAGACGGTTTTTTGTTAAAACCATGAACATCATAGACGGTTTTTAGCTAAAACCGTATGTGATATCAATGCACATCACAAACTGTTTTAACCAAAAATCGTCTATGATGAGCCCTGTACGGTTGTTCACACCATTTCCCTTGTTATGTTGCTCCCTCTCCCTTGTTATGTTGCTCACTCTCTCAGCCACTGCACCCTTCTCTCCTTCTCTCCCTTGCTCCCGTCTTCCTCTCCCCCGAGCGCTACTACCCTTTCCTGCCCTGCCGCCATCCTTCCCTAGTGTCAGCGCCCTCCTCTGACCTCCCCCTTCCTTGCTCTCTCCCTCTCTTTCTCCCCTCTTATGCCGCTACCTCCTGGACACCGTTCGCCAGATCTAGTGGTGGTGGTTGTGGGATCCCGCATCAATGACTCTATATCAATGAGATTACCCGCTGCCACCTCCCCCTTTCCTTGTCCAGACATAGAGGGGAAGATCTCGCCTAGGGTTTCGTGCTGAAGCACAGGGTGATGGGATGGAGGGGTGGACAGCGGTCATACACGACCACGGCATTGGCGTCTGTCGCAGCAACGTCGGTGATGGTGCTGCGGCTCATCTACCGCTACCTCCTCCATTACATCGAGCTCACCCACCAGCGCTTCATTGTCTGTATCATCTTCATGGTCCCAGTACTGTTCCCATCCCCACCCATCAGCTATAGGTTCTTAGCTCTAGATTCCTAGATATGGATTGCCCTGGGTGTTGTTTGTCAAATTTTGGTTTATTATAGCCATGATTCTTGATGTACGAGTGTAACATCCCAAAATTTGAGTTTTGAAATGTTTGGATTTGAAAAGGAACCATTTGCATTTTTCTTGAATTAATCCAAGCCTAATTTGAATTTTCCAATAATTAAAAGACTTAATTTGATGAATCCATTCATCAAACAAAAGATTTTCAGTCATAGTTGGGTTTATTGTACTTCAAGGATTTTTTTGTATTTTTGGAGATTTTTCTGAATTTATTTTCTATTTATATGAATTTATTTGGTTTTATTTGAATTTTTGGAAATTTACTAAATCGGAAAATGTTTTTATTTTAAAAATTCGCCTCGGGCCAAATCTTCCGTCGGCCCATCCCTATTTCCCTCGCAGCCCGCTAAGCCGGCCCGCTTCGCGCGTCTGCAGGGCCCAGCCAGCCCGCGCGCCACCGCCGTCTAATATGTGACGTGTGGATGGCTGGGATGCAGCCACGTCGCCCGCACGCCGCCGCTGATTGGGAAACCCTAACCGTCTCGGACTCCCGCTGCCGCACGCGCTGCTGCTCGGTTTCTGGATTTGGCACGCCTCCCTAGGCAATTTAAGCCACCGTCGCACCCAGCCCGAGGTTCCCTACTGCGTGCTGCCCTTTTTGACCTAGCCCTTGCCGTCCGAGGTGCCTTCGTCTTTGCTCGCGAGCTTGCCAAAGTTTGAACCCACTCCACCCTGTTTTTCGTTGGAGTTCGCCATTCCACCGTGCCGTGGTCGACATTGAGGACAGCAGCATGTTCACAAGAGAAAGGGCTACCAGATCTGCGTCAAGCCATCTCGGATTCATCCCAGAATCGCCACGTCCTCCGTCGTCTTCCTCGCGTCCGGTGGGTTCGCGCCGCTGACTTCGCCGTCGCATCGTTCATCAGTCGTGGCCGTTGATCTCCAAATTGACGATCAAGATAGAGCCGCATATGCGCGATAAATAATAAACCGCTCGAGTGCAGATCGGACTGTTCGATCTTATCCCACGGTCCGGATCACCCCGTCGCTGTGGCCAATCGGGAGAAGACGCGTGGCAGCACAGTCGCCGAAGGGACGTGGATCGGGTCCACGTTGGACAAGATCCAAACCATGGACCGGGTCCATGGATGGAGGTGACATGGCGGCATGTGATTGGTCTGGTTGGCAGTGATGTCAGCATGACGCAGTAAATGGGATTTTTTAGTATAAAAATAATTTGGCTAATTGTTGATTTTCCAATTTTCGGGTTTTTCTAATTTTTGAATCTTCCACGAGCCCGTTCTCCTTCATACGAGCTCCGATTGAGGTGATTCAAATTTCTAAAAATTTATAAAATTGAGATCTATTTAATAGTGAATTTTATTTGACTTTTAGAGATTGTTTGCTCTCTGTTTTGGTGTTTATTTATTGTTTTCTCTCATTTCGCGTAGACGTTGAATTGTGCGACGCATCCGAAGAAGATTCATCGACCCAAGAGCAAGTTCCAGAGCAAGACCAGAACCTATTTCAAGATAAGTTGTGCTTTGATCATGTTGAACCCATGTTTACAAAATTGCTATATTGTTTTACCCTATTGCATATTATTTCAAGTATACAATTGTTTCAATTTAAATTGGGACTTAGCTATTACGCTAAATTGATCTATACCCTACCTTGTCATTTGTATGCCATGATCTATTGTCATCCTAGATTGGTTCACTATAGTTGGTTGGTATTGAAATCAACATGGGAAGGTTAGAACGCTATAGTTGCTTAGCCATGCCACGTCATCACATGTACTTGAATCATTGATAATTAATGTTGACTAATGGAATATGGAACGATGATATGAACTTGTGTGTCATGTGAGATCACACAATGAGATTGAGTAGTAGTGGCGAGTCATGTCACGCAACGATACTGAATTGTTGATGGCACATGGTGCTTGGTAATCAACTGGGGTGGTAATCATTTAGATTGGGGCAAGTGGCAAGGGGTGAGTATGCCAAGGTGGGCCCGATGGGCAGAGGGTATGTGGAAGTCTTGCTTCGATCATCCAAAGGACTTAACCTTGTAAGCCTTTGACCTGAGTCAATCATGCAACCACATGTCTGGTACGGGACAACCTAGCTGATTAATTTGCGGTGCCTTAGCTTGGTACTTTCAATGGCGGTGTGACTTCTCGAGTTTTGGAGCAATTCACATGGCGCAAGAGGGGGCCCTGGTTGTGGTTTTCAGACCCACCAGTGTTGAAACCTTATCGGGTAGTACTGGGTTAAGCCAGAGCATTGTAAAGGCTTTGTCATGATCTCTCCGTCGACACACCAAAGGAAGTGTGTTAATTGCATGGCAACAAGAGATGATCATGTCGTATGGGTAAAGCGCATAATCTCTGCAGAGTGTGAATCTTTTCGAATAGCCGTACTCGCGGTATTGAGTAATGCTCGATAATTACAGTTAAGGTTTAGATTAATAAAATGAAAACTTGGGATGGATGGCAGGTTGCCGTGGGTGATTGGAACTTGATTAAGGAATGGAAAACTTGGTTTACTTGAGAAATGTTGAATATATCTGCTACTGTTATTTGTTTTACTATCTTTACAATCTATTTATTGTACTTGTTCATAAATGCTGCTTACTGCGAAAGAGTCATATTAGCTATTCTTTTGGAATAAGCCTTGCATATAGTTACATAAAATTGCATTCTGTGCACACCTTGTTGAGCGCTTTAAGTACTCACCCTTGCCAACAACAACATCACCAGTTGAGGAGTCTACATCCATGCTGGAGGAGATGTACCAGGAGGAGACGCATGTTTAGGGCGCAAGACTTGTCAGTTGCTTGTGGTATATTGAGGGGTTGTCTACGTTTTCATTCCGCTGCAGTTTAATGTGTTATTGAGACTTAGGAGGCATAGTCATGTAAGTTGACCATAAGGTCATTCAACTAGTATTATTTAATCTATGATGTCTTTCATAATATTTGCACTATGTATGATTGTGATATTTACGATGTTGAGCCTGTGTGAATTAGCGTGATCCTGGACTAGTGTATTATACATAGAGGGTCCGAATTTGCATATTCGGGTCCCGACAATGAGTCTAGATTCCTAAGCTGGGGTGGGTTCCAGAGGTGCAGGTGCTAAGTTGTGAATTATGATTCTTGAGTTAGTTTATGCCGGGTGTGAGGTTTCGGTGGGCGATGGTGTTTCGCCATCCGGGTGATGGTTGCCGCCTCTGAGATGAGTTTCCTATGCCTATGGCGTTGGGAGGTGGGGTGATGGTGGTTTGGTGTAAACTGACCAGGGGAGTTTGCTAATTCTACGAAGTGGTGATTGTGTTCCTTTTCTAGATAATTTTGGATTTATTCCGTGGTGAATTGTTGTGGTAGTAAGATTGTGTATAGATTTGTCATTAGAATGGGAATGTTCTTCAGTTACTGTTCTGCTAACTCATTGTTCTGGTTGGCGTGCACTCTGCCACGGTTAGAAATCTTGGTAAGATTTCGCGAGATCTCGTTCTCCGAAGGTAGAGGAAATTATGTGAGCCGGCCGAATTCAAAAATCTAAAACAAAATCGTGTTGCTACAGTAATCTCAGATTTTCTCGGCAAGATTTCGCCCTTACCGGCCGATATCTCGCTATTTTTGACCGGAGTTTGATGTTTGACCATCGGATTTGACCTGAAATTGACCAGTAACCCTTAAGAAAGTCATCTTCTTTGAAAATTGGTTGAAAAACTAAAATTTTAAGATGTTTTTTAAAAACTTTATAAACACTATCAGATTTTTATAAAATTGTACGTGCTTTATCTTGATTTGAAAATTTTATGGTACCATTATAAGAAGTGTAGGATCATACAGAGAAATTTTAAAAATAATTTAACTTCATTTTTTATATTTAAAAAATCAAAAACAGAATGAACATAATTGGGACAATAACATTGTCAGAATTTTATAAATTTTGTCGTGTATGATCATGATCCAAAATTTTTATGAGAGCTTAATAATTTACTCAATACCATTATATAAATTTTTTAAATTTTTTTGGTTTTCTCAATCAAATCTATGTATGTATTGAACTTCATTTGTTATATTTCAAAAATCAAAAACAGAAAGAACATAAATGTTACACTGTGCTTGTAAGAGTTTTATAAATTCACTGGAGCGTGATCATAATTCAAAAATTTTATGGGATCTTAATAATTTCCTTGTAACCCTTATGCAAAATTTTCAAAAAATTTAAACATTTTTTGGTTTCTAAAGCAAATCTATGAATTGATCATTAGGTTGTTACGAGGACGTAGCACTCTTAGAATTTTTCGAACTTCATGAAGCTTGATCATCATATGAAACTTTTATAGAAACATTGATGATAAATCAGGACCATCTACAAAAATTTTCTAACGTGGTTTGTACCATTTTTCATTTGGTTGAAGTTTGCCGGTAAAGCTTTTATCGGCACAGTAGCACTGCTTTAAAAATTTTATGAAGTTTGATAATCATCTAAAAATTTTATGGGAACATTAATGTTGCATCACAACCATGCACAAAAAATTTCAAAAATTTCTAACGTGGTTTGTTTCTTTTTTCATTCGGTTCAAACTTGTCGGTCAGTGTTTTATCAGGACAGTAGCAATGTTTGAATTTAAAAATTCCTCATATTTGATAATCATCTGAAATTTTTATGGGAACATAATTGATGTGTCAGGAACCTACAAACAAAATTTAAAAAAATTTCGACATTGTTTGTTCTATTTTTCGCTCGGTGCCATTTTGCCGAGATCTCGGCAAAACCGGCTGAAATTTCGGTTTTCTCGGTAGGAAAAAAACCGGATTTGAATTTTTGTTTTTGTATTTTGTCCGAAAATTTTAAATCTCGCCGAGATTTCGTTCTCCGGCCATGGACGAAATTTGGAGCGAAACCTGCTAACTCGAGTTAATTTGTCATTAGAACATGGCCGGTTTGGATGTCTCCTAGATGAATGTGGATTAGCAGGCAAAGCATATCCTTGTTATTCATGTGACATAGTATTTATTTCAAATTCAATTTTGGTAGCTACAAAAGCCTACTGGTTGGTTGGAATTATGGACTATCTGCTACTAGCGACACACTATATGCTGCAACTATAGTATGGATATATATTCTTTTTTGGTAAAATGCAGCGGACCGTGTTTTTTTTGCTTCTACTAACCTTTCCCCTCCATTACTTTTGCTCCTACGCTGCACCTCCATTGTTTTCTCCCTCTCGCGGTTGTCTCCTATTTTCCCCAACTGAGTTCTAGTGGTATATATGGAAGGCTTAGTCTATTCTACTTTTTTCCCGGTTATGAGTTTTTTCATTGAGATTATAGTTGATGTTCTTGTTGTAGTATAACAAAATTACACCAATCCCATAGAAATTTTGGACGATGTACTATCATATAACATCACCCCCTTGCCCCCAAACCCATTTTTTTATTGATTAATTTTCCATTCTTGACAGAGAGAAGCTTAAATCCTCTTTGCTATCGTAGTAGGCTCCTCATCCAGTTATCCTATGGACCTTGAATCTAAGAAACCGGTACTCATCTACTTCTAATTTTATATGCAGAGTTTTCACTATTTAGTAATTTGGTTATCTCATTTAAATAATCATTCCATACATATATGCAGTCAGGCTTTCTCTATAATTATGGGCATTCTGTTCCCCATTTCCCAATAAATACATTTTGTCTGGCGATCTGAGTTAAAGCACTTTTCTAACTAAAGTATTTACATGATAGTGCCATCGACAATTGTTTTTCATAATTACAGTACTCCAACATATTTCCCACCAAAGATCCAGATATACGCCTTGGTTAGTTCCTGATAACAAGTACAACACTTCAAGTTGTCTGCTGTTTCATACTGCATCAGCACCTTCTAATTCTACGTTTTACCATTTCGCAATTCATTCATGTGCATGCAGGAGCTTTCAGAAGTGCTTCCATTACTGATGTCAGCAGGATCTTTTCTTCCTCTTTTCCTGTTCCTTATGGATCTGCCAACTAAGCCTGCTGTTTCATTCCGTACTTTCGGAACTTTCCTATAGTCCCTTTACTATTGCATAAGCTGCATGATTTTAGTAGCTAATTAGCTTTTTAAGTTAGATGCATGATGACATTATTAAACTCTTGTATGAGCTGACATCTGGTGCACATCTCTTGCAACATGTGAGATTTACCTACTGGCATTTAACTTTTAGCTAGCTTGTTCCTGCAATTCCTTCAACTTTCTGTGTTAATGATCCCTAGTTATATTAGAGATTGAGACATATTTTGATTAATATAATGGTAAAAACTTGGTTGACAGTGAGGATGGCACTACTACAGAACAACCAATCCTTGCCGGCATATCACTGCCGGTTAGGACCGAGCCGGCAGTGATAACGTATCTTTGCCGGTTCGAAAGTTAAGTTGGGGGGGAGAACTTATCACTGCCGGTTCATGCAACCAACCGGCAGTAAAAAGCAAGATATCTCTGCCGGTTTGAGACAACAACCGGAAGAGATATATCTCTGCCGGGTCGTTCTTAAACCGGCAGTGATACTTGCATTTTCACTGCTGGGTTAAAGCGAGAACCGGCAGTAATATTATCTTCCCGCGCAATATGTTTTTCGCGCGCATTCAAAGCTTATCACTGTCGGTTCTGCGCAGAACCGGCAGTGATAAGTCTTTATATAATCGAGACCCCGCCTCGACCGATCGAGCAAAGACAGAGAGGCGCCTGTCTTTGCTCGATTTGTAGATTGCAACGATCTGCTGCCAAAAATTTGTTAAAATTTGTATTGTACTTCTTTTCGAGGTTAGTAATTTGATCTCTATTTTTGTAAATAATAAAAATTGCCACGTGGATTTTTACATAATGAAAAAGGTGTATTTTCAAATGTTGAAATAATAAAAACTTGTTAGATGGATATTTACCTAATAAAAAAATGTTGATATATTTTAATGTACTCAAAGTATATCCTAAGTACTTACAATTTTTTCCAAATTTGTAAATAATAAGGAATTGCAAGATGGATATTGACGCAATGAAAAAGATTGATATATTTTGATATAGTCTAAATATATCCTAACTATTTACAATTATTTTCATTTTTTACAATACTAAAAAATTGCTATATGGATATTTACATAACGGAAAAAGGTTGATGTATTTTAATATAGTCAAAATTGCTACATATGTTTTTAAATCTAATCGTTTACAATTATTTGTTATTTGCAATTATATGCGTATGTAATGTTTGATTTAATTAATTGTAGATGGACCGAAGGTGGATGTATGACACGGACCGTTGTGGGGCAGAGTTTTTTAATGGTGTGAGTTATTTTCTAAACGTGGCTGCGGCACACAAGTCGAAGAATCTGGCGGACTACATGTGTTGTCCATGCGTTGACTGCAAAAATCAGAAGCTGTTTTCTACCATAGAGTCGATACGTGCACACTTGCTTAGAAGAGGTTTCAAGGCTGGCTATACCTGTTGGACCAAGCACGGCGAAGATGAGATTGTACATGAAGGGCAACACATTATTGAAGATGACGGAGACAACGGTATGACGGCAGTTGAAGATACGTTTGTTGACAGCCACGACGACGATCTGGATCAAATGTTGCGTGATGGGGAGGGAGACTTCACGAGTGAAAGAGAGTTTCAGAAGTTCCAACATATGGTATAGGACTCCACGACACCATTGTACCCAGCCGCAAGGAGGAGCACAAAAATTGCGCACCGTGCTTACACTCTCGCAGCTTGAAGGCAAGCAATGGTTGGTCCGATAAGAGCTTCACCGAGCTCTTATGTCTCTTGGGGATTTGCTTCGGAGGGTAACGTGGTGCCTACAAGTACGCATCGGGCCAAGCAGGTTGTCTGCCCGTTGGGATTGGAAGTACAAAGGATACACGCATGTCCAAACGATTGCATGTTGTATCGCAATGAGTTTGCGGACTTGGATGGCTGTGCTGTTTGCAAAGCAAAGCGGTATAAGGGCAATGATGATGACATCGATAATGAAGATGTCGGGGTGAAGCGTAAGAAGATGAGATCTCCCTGTAAGGTGGTGTGGTATTTTCCTATAATTCCCCGTCTGAATCGATTGTTTGCGAACAAAAGGCATGCCCAATTGCTACGATGGCACGCCGAAGAGCGTAAGAACGATGGAATGCTCGGACACCTCACGACTACGTGCAATGGAGGAACATCGACGTAAAATATAAGAAGCACTTTGCATATGATGTAAGGAATATAAGGTTGGGTTGAGTACGGATGGGATGAATCCTTTCGGTAACATGAGCAGTCGTCATAGCACTTGGTCGGTAACTCTATGTATCTACAACCTTCCTCCTTGGCTTTGTATGAAGCGGAAGTACATTATGATGCCACTACTGATCCAAGGGCCCGTGCAACTTTGGCGACGATATCGATGTGTACCTCAAACCATTGGTTCAAGATCTTCTAATCTTGTGGAACGATGGAGTACGGTATGGGATGAGTATAAAGAGAGAACTTTATCCTACGCGCATTGTTGTTCGTAACCATCAATGATTACCCCGCCCTTGGTAAACTGTCGGGCCGGACAACAAAAGGCTTCAATGGATGCGCCCAATGCTTAGATGGTACAACTAGTCGGTGGTCAAGAATCGTCGAAAAATGTCTTACATGCGGCATCGTAGGTTCCTCCGCAAGGATCACCCATACCGCAATAATAAGAAAGCTTTTGATGGGAGAAAGGAGACCGCTTTAGCTCAAGAATCACTGCCGAGAGAGATATTTGCACTGTAAGGGATCTTAAAATTATCCATGGAAAGGGAGCAGCAAGACATCTATCCCGAGTTCCCGTGATAAGGCTCCTTTGTGGAAAAAGAGATCGTATTTTGGGTCCTACCTTCATGGCAAAGACTTAGAAGTGCGACACGCAATCGACGTCATGCACATAGAGAAGAACGTGTGTGACAGCTTGCTTGGTATTTTACTGGATATACCTGGCAAAACAAAAGATACTCTCCAAGCACGGATGGACCTTGAAGATATGAAACTCAGGAAGGAGCTGCATCATAGAGACATGGATACAGGGAAAAAGTACCTTCCCGCAGCCTGCTACACTCTGAGCAAGAAAGAAAAAACTAGCCTCTGCGAATGCTTGCACGGAGTGAAAGTTCCGTCCGGATACTCTGCCAACATAAAGAGACTAGTCTCAATGAAAGACTTAAAATTAATTGGTATGAAGTCTCACGATTGCCACGTGATGATGACGCAGATGCTTCCAATTGCAGTTAGGGGTGTTCTGCCAGAGAAAGTCCGAGACCCAATTGTGAAGTTGTGTTCATTCTTCAACGCGATTTCACGAAGGCCATCGATCCATTGAAACTAGATAAGCTACAGAAGACGTGGTCCACACTCTCTGCAGGCTCGAGATGTGTTTCCCTCCATCTTTTTTTGATATTATGGTCCATCTCATTGTTCACATCATGAAAGAGATACGATTCTCGGTCCCATGTTTCTACATCAGATGTATCCTTTTGGGAGGTTCATGGGGGTCATAAAGAAATATGTTCGTAACCGACATCGGCCGGAAGGTCGCATTGCAGATGGTTGGGGAACCGAGGAGGTCATTTAGTTCTGCGTTGATTACATGGATCTCAAACGATTGGTGTGCCTACATCACGACATGAGGGTAGGCTACAGGAAAAGGGACACTGGCAGAAATCACTCCGTACAAACAATCTAGCTTCATTCACACAAGCACATTTCGCAGCCTGGGACAATCGGTTGTGGTGGCCCGTATGTCAACATGCACAAGAGCATGCTATCTAGAACAAACCCAACGAAGTCGAGGGTTGGATCGCGAGAGAGCATAGACATAACCGGCGATTGGTTGCGTAGGCACATGATGCATACGGAGACAGAGTGCGCTCGATTGAAAGTGTTGGCTCAGGACCGCCCACTACAATTCGGACATTCCAAGGATACGATATAAATGGTTTTACTTTTTATACAAGAGCACAAGATAAAAGAGCACCAACCAAAACAGCGGTATCCGTACAGATGCCTCACGACAAAGAACGGAGATAGGAAAACCTACTACGGATTCATAGAAGAGATTTGGGAGCTTGATTACGGACCTTTGAAGGTCCCTCTCTTTCGGTGCCAATGGGTAAGACTTCCAAGGGCATGAACATCGACAAGTACGGTATCACTACCGTGGACCTAAAACTGGTCGGATCTGAGAGAAGAACCATTCGATTTGCTAATTGTGTTACACAAATCTTTTTGTAAACAATCCAACTAACAAGGAGCGCCACGTGGTTATTCAAGGAAAAGAAGGATTGTCGGGTTGAGAATGTTGTCGACGAGGAAGAGTACAACCAATTCGATGAGCTTCCTCCTTTCGGAGAGGACGTTGACCTCGGTCTCATGGAAGAGAGTGAGGACGGTTACATACATACGCCGTGATCATGACGAAGGTCGAATCGTAGCTTAGTTGTCCTAATTAAATACATTTTATTTTCTCATATGTAACAATTAATGTATTCTTTTGTCATATGTATCAATTTGTGTGAATTCAACTTCATCATGTGTTTTTTTGTATTTGTGTGAATTTTTGAAGCGATGGTTGGTCTCTGCATTTGTTTGAATTTAAATCAAATATTACATGTCCTGAAGTATTCTTCCAAAATTTTAAAATTTGGATAAAATTGATAGGATTTCAAAACAGTGAGCAATTTGAATTTTTTATTTTGAAATATTAACACTATGAAAACAGTGAGCAATCTGGATTTTTATAATTTTACAACTTTGTCAAAACTTAGGGACATATTTAAATCAAATATTACATGTCCTGAAGTATTCCTCAAAAATTTGCAAAAATTTGGATAAAAATTGATAGGATTTAAAACTTCCAAAGCAATCATCCTTTGAAAACTTTGACATAATTGATGGAGCTTATCACCACGGTTGTCTCATTAAGCGGCGGTGAAGTGCTTTATCACCGCCGGTTTGTAGTACTAACCCGACGGTGATAATCAATATTCTCGCCGGTTTTGTTTTGAACCGCAATGATAATGTATTATTACTTGTCGGGTTGAGATTGAACCGGCAGTGATAAAACTTTCACCGCCGGGTTGAGCTTTAACCGCAGTGATAATACTTTCACCGCCGGTTGAGCTTGAACCGGCAGTGATAAACACTTTCACTGCCGGGTTGAGCTTGAACCGGCAGTGATAATTCAACTATCACCGCGGTTCTCTTTATTATCCGGCAGTGATAGTGTATCACTGCCGGTTTTTGTGGTGACCCGGCAGTGATACTCTAACCCTATAAATTCGAACGCCGCGCCACTCAGCCCCTCATTTCCACTTCAACCTGACGCCGCCACTTCGTCTCCTCGCATCGCCCCGCCGTTGCCCCGCATCGCCCCGGCCGTCATCTCGACCTCACCGCCTGGACCTCACCGCCCCGCCGTCGCCCGGACCTCACCGCCCCGCCGTCGCTTCAAATCGGAGGTGACTTTCTTTTCATTTTTTTCGCTTCAAATCGGAGGTGAGAGGACGCATGGGGTGGTGCCTGGAGAGGAGCGGCTTCGCGGCGTTCGTGTGCGATACTAGTAGTGTTTCTATGTCCTTTTCTGCAGTAGTGTTCATTTCTGCCTACTAGTAATTGGTTCCGAGTAGTTGTAGGGATTAGCTGTTGTATTCATTGTTCTAAGGTCTCGCTTGCATACGCCGCTAACTACTCCACTCGTGATAATTAAGGTTGCTAGCTCAAGACTCCGGCTAATTAACATTCGGATCGGCACAGCCACGTAAGAATTGGTATTTGTAGGAGTGGTTGCTAAGGAGATATGTTTGAGATTGTTCGAGAGATCAACTATGTTTGGAAAGGCTTGGAGCTAATGATGATCGGTTTGTTTGATCTCGTCATTGGCGTAAAAGAAATGCAGATGGGTATAAGAGATTTAAGGAACACCACCCATTGATCGATGCCGTTTGACTGCGTATGTGTTATACATGTCCACTTGGATAAACTAAGAAAAGATCTAAGCGATAGTCCGATAGTATTTTATACTTGAGGTTAGCTTGCTCCAAAATAAAAGAAGGAATTTTCTAACGCAAATTGTTAAGTCATTCCTTATTATCTTTTCATTCCTTTTCATTTGCTAGTTGCTACTATTAGTGAACTACTTTTTTTGTTTGAGATGCATGAGTTCGGACTGCTAAGTAGATCATCGGTCTAAATGGAAGCAAATATTGATGCATATTTCAAACATTTGCATATTTTTGGTTTCTTATGCATGTTACATGGCAACTCGAGTTGTGCCTAACTACTATCTATACTAGTTAATTCAATAAATCAGGGACACAACTTGTCTACTCCCCATTTCTAACGATATGGCTAAAAGGAGTGTTTCTATGTTCTTCCATGGATATAAAACCGCACATATATTGAGATTTGAGACGTGTTATTACTAGTAGCTCCATTGTGCAATTCCATCCCCTATTATTTTATTATCTAGCATATTTATCTACATGACTACACGGTTAAATATTACGATACAATTATCTTTAATATACAAACTCTACTTTCTATAATTAAAATACAATGATATTTGTTATATAACTAATAACTATATTTAATTAATGTGTACCATCATAATTTGGTCCTACCAAAATAAGTTGTAGAGATCCTTTTCTTTTTCTTTCGATTAATATGATAATTTCTAGGATCTTTCTTTTTTAGATTTATTATGTGTCTTTCAAAAATGACCTTGTTAATTGGAAATTTTTAACAAACTTGCTAGGAATGGCCTCCGACGAAGGACAAGTGCCGGAGGGAGTTGGGCCCTCAAATATGGACGAAGGAGGAAGGGGTAGCCCGAATAATAGCCCAACGTCCTATCTAAACCTGCAGGATCCAAACCATGGACCAACTCGACGATACTCACGTAAGCGAGGTAAAGTTTTAGTACACCGTGGTTCCCAAAACATGGTAGGCCTGCAGACGACTAATAATTTAGAAGATCAATTTGTAGGCTCAGACGTCTGATCAACGAAGGCAGCGCGCAAGTCGTGGTCCGAACAAGATGCCTAAGGGAATTTTTAACATAGTGGAGCTCTCGGCAGTCGGGGAACCTGCTATGCCAGAGTCATCATTGGGGCCGTACAGGACAGCCTGCGGGGTTATTGCTAGGGATGATGTGCCCATCAGCTATAGATCATGGATTGGCCGCGGAGGTGACCCATGGGTGGTACCCAATGACCAAGAACTCATTATGGGACAAGTGAAACAAGTTTTCTAGTTCCCCAAGGGACCGAGCTGGTTGCAAAGAAACGAGCACTCTGCATCATGTGCCTTTGCGTGGAAGAATTGGAAGACAACACTAAACAAGAATTATGTGAAAAGAATGAAACGCCAAATTTTGACACGTACCCAAAGTTAAGGGAGTTCGGGATGAATTTGTGGCGCATAAGAGGTCCAAGAAGCTCACATAGTAAGTCAAAGGAACAAAGCAAACGCGGATAAGAATATTCACCCTCACAAACTAGGAACGGAGGGTACGTGAAGAAAATACCAAGATGGGATCGGTCAGAAGAAGAAATAACCCGCAAGGGTATAATTCGCAACGGTCGCCTTAAGCGACGATCGAAGCATCGTTGCTTGGGAGGGGTGCTTCTATCTCCGATGATGGCGGCTTAAGCTTCGTGGCGATAGAGAGCGTGAAGTCTTTGCGCAGAATCACAGATGCTCACACGCAGTCTTCCCAAGGATCTTTCGCGCCACGAAGGGAGAATGACAAGCTAACCATAGCCCAGGTAACAAGGAGCATCCAGTCGCACTGCAGGGGTTGGTTTGGTCACGTGGAAAGAAGCCATCCCCGAGGCGCATGGATGTACAAACGCTCAAAGAGATTAAGAGAAGATCGACCGAACGCCGATAAAGATCTTTGTCGCGAGAGCGCTAGAGGAACAAAGATCGAACTAGGTAAGGCCGTGGAGCAAGCCGTGCAAAGCTCTCACCACGACCGCCACCGGTGAAAGCCACGAGCTCATCGGTCCGGTGCTCATAAGAGCATTGCGGCCCACTGAGGATTCCCAAGAGCATGGTGCGTTTTCGTGGATGACATCAAAGAACCGACACCGTGCAAGCTACATTTGGCCGCACATGGCATTACCATAAAGGTGGTCGAGGCGTGGCTTGGCCATGCCAGAGTCACGGACTTTGCATCGCCGCCCGATATCGCAGGATTCGCCAGGTCGGTTGATGATGTCATCCCCAATACCGAAAAATGGAGGTAGAGATCCTGGCGAGGATGGGAACAAAAGCTAGGAGAAAACGTGAATGGCTTCCTCGCGTGGCGCAAGAGCTTGATTAAGTTTGGCTCGGACGATGAGGGCAACGACGATGATGATCACCGCACTCTCCACACGAGACCTCCGCCTTCTCGCCGCCAACCGGGAAAAGTCCAACTCCTCCGTCGGCACCAACGAAAAAGCCCGACTCCTCCGCCAAAAATCAGTAAAGAATCGAACAACGGAACATCTCGACGATCGGCACCGTTCTCAAGAAATCTCAACCATCTGTGAACCCGTGACAACCACAAAAGAAACTATCACCGACATGACCGAGGAAGAGCGGAAAAAGCATGTAGCGCTGCGTAGCATCTCACTTTAAAAGGTGCCATCAAGTAAGAAGACTAAAGTTGATCTTTGACACGCAAAAGTTTTTCTTGAGTATGGCAAAAGTGCAACAGACGGGGCAGGCTTCTGAACCTTGCAAAATATCGGACTACGAGCGCATATCCAGAAAGCAATACTTGCAGGCGGCTAGTGCCGACACGTTAAAGCGGGATGCTCAAGCAGATGATGTTCAACTAGATGCTCTGGTGCAAGGTCTCAGGTGGAAGTTCGTTATGGGAAAACCGCTGGTTGAACCAGCTCATTTCGACAACCTTACAACTCAACTGCGGCGCGTCCATCAGTGGTACATGCAGCAGTCCAACGATGGTATGGAGGCGTTCCCAGCCAGATACACAGAGCAAGATTTTCACAATGGGGATAACATCTGCTGGGTTCTTTTCACTGAGTCAGATATGTTGTACCAAAGAAGATGCCCCAGACGTGAACATACTTAGACTATGGACTTTGTAAGTCCACAAGATATCGTTGAGCATTTCATCTTCGTTTAATTGCATCTCTAACTTCTTTCTTATGTAGAATGGAGGTACGGACATGTAGAAGAAATAACAATGACAATCTAGCATTCCTAGATTCGGGCTCACAATCAGCGAGAAACTTGTGAACGACAATCCACATTCGTTGAAGACTATTTATTTAATACTTTTTGAAGCGCAATACAAAACCTCCGCATTTTTTACCCTATAACTTCAAGCACGTATCTCCCGACTTATAATATCGTTTTACTATTTTTGCGTAACACGCACGATGTGGGAGTAATTGACTACGTTGACATATATGTGCGAGTTTCACTGGTCCTCCTCGTCATCCAGTTAGATGCTAGCGAGGATTTTTGTCTTGGACTCGGGAGAAAACAAACTAATATGTACCAAGACCTTTGGGACATGAGCAATGTAAACTCGATCGTTGCGTTATTACTCTAGCAAAATTCCATTCTATTGCATTTAAGTTTAATTACTATTCAAAATCATTCACGGGGCTTTCGACAGATCGCAAGAAAAGTGTTCGGTATCATCCATACGGAAAAATTTTGAAATAATAAATGACTTTCCATGCATGAAGCAGAACCGGAAACAATTTATGTGCATTCTATGTATGTACAAATATGCATTCAATTGTCACGAGAGTGTCGCTATAACGAAGCCATGGTGCGTAATTACACTTTGATGCCCTTTTTATTTAACAAATATCATCATTAAGTAACTTCCTTTTTGTTCAAAAACAGCACTCCAAGCGAGAACCAATAAGTTATTCGATGTGAAATTATAGCAATTCAAGAACGGATCGCGGATTCATTCATGATGAGATCATCAATCCAAACGGCGAGTTCCACGAGTAGCCTCATCGCCTCATTCCTACGGCCTAGACGCTGATATGTCTACTTGACTCTTTGTAAAATCAAAGCGAACGGGATGACATGTAGTCGAGCTACATTGTAAAAACAAATTATGTGATGCGTAATTTAATATATTTGAATTATGATTTTAACGATGCTTAGTCGATACATGCATATATTTGAATTATGATTTGAACGATGCTTTATATACTAACATATGGACACTGTAAACAATTATATAAAAATATATATATTGCACAAAAAATATGCAAGCTTGTCACTGCCGGTTCTTGGAGAAAACCGGCAGTGATATGTATATATCACTGTCGGATTATGGTACAATCCGGCAGTGCTAGTACAATATCACTGCCGGTTTTATATATAACCGGCAGTGATAATTATCATTACTGCTGGTTGTAGATAGAACCGGCAGTGATAATCCTTATCACTGCCGGATTTTTGTTTGATCCGCGGTGATAGTCCTTATCCACCGCCGGATTTTGGTTTGATCCGCAGTGATAGTTCAATATCACCGCCGGTTGTAGGTAGAACCGCGGTGATAATCCTTATCACTGCCGATTCCTGAGCCGGCAGTGATAATCCTCGAGTATCACTGCCGATCAATCACTGCCGGCACCAATGACCGGCAGTGATGGGGTTTTGGAACCGGCAGTGATATGCTGTTCTGTAGTGGTGTGGTAAGCTGAGCTATGGACATTCAAGTTTGAAGGTGACGAGTGAAAAACTTAATGTTGGTCGAGATAACCCTCTCGGTTGTACTTGGTCTTGTATTTATAGTCATACAATGGATACATAGTGATTTACATATATTACAGATCAATCTCTAAAAGGCAACAAACTAATTACCGGCTTTATTTGATACGCTACAGTATCTTGCTGATAATACAGATAATCACGATAGTATGCAGACTTCAAGTCCTTCAATCACGGTAGTGATAGAGATTGCTTCTTTAAAAGTCCCCCTCAATCTCAACCACCAATGTTGGAAATATTAGGAATTTTCTCAATATTTTAATCCACACAATTATGTAAATCATGATTAAACAATTGCACAATTCTAGTTCAAAGCCAAAGGTTCTAGATAATAAACTATCTATCTCAAACGCAAAGGCTAATGAACAAGAAATTAACACGATAAAAACACGGTATAAGTAAATATACCCTTGAGCCGGTGCCACCATAGGCACAGGCACAGGCGGAACTGTTTCGTTCGCCATGACGGTCGGAGTAGAGGATCACAAGTTGTCGCAGAGAAGCCTTGGTGCAGAGGAGAGGTCGATGCAGTCGAACGTTGAAGCAGTGCAGATGCGCTTCCAGAAACACCGACACACTCGAGCAGTCGCGTGGTACACTCCCTAAAAACCTTATCGGCCTTCTATCTCGAGCAAGATCTCAAGAAGGGCAAGGTTCCGGAGGCCTGCTCCCTCCGCTACTTGTGCGCGCAAGAAAACGGAGGCGGAAATGCAAAGACAGCAGCAGCTACAAGTGGAACAATGGAGTATTGTGGGAGAGCTCAACAGGTTGAGAAAGGCACAGGCGCTGCCCTCCTTATATAGCCTCGCGGCATGCAACGTGCAGGAGCAGGAGTTACCAGCCATTACTAGCCATCAACTCCTGAAACCGTTACCAGTAACCGACGATCATTATGAGCCAGCCATCAACCACGTCCGTTACAGGTAACTGACGGCGGTTACTGGTCATAAATCGGTGGTAACTGTCGATGGTTACTGGTCATAAATCGGTCACATTGATCACTGAAACGGCAAAAACAAACCGCTCCCGCCCATCACGTCCGGACTGGCCTGCGCCGCGCAGCTCGGCTCGCGCGCGTGTGGCACAACCTTTACCCTTTTCCACCTTGCTAATTGAGAGACACACAACTTAACTATTTAAGTTGGTCAAACCTTCTCTCAATTACCCATATGGTACTAAACCAATTTCATGACTCCTAGTATTTTAATGGGCCTTTTGGAATTTCTATTAAATTAATTATGGGCCATCCCCATAATAATCTAACAACCAGCCTTCATATTTAAGCTATACAACAGACGATCAAAACTCTGCTTTGGCAATGCCTTGGTAAAAATGTCAGCAACTTGATCTGACAAAGACACAAACCTTACTTCAAATGCTCCAAGCACAACTCTCTTGTAGGACAAAATGAAAATCCACTTCAATGTGTTTTGTGCGTGCATGGAACACAAGATTGGATAGTAAGTATGTTGCTCCAAGGTTGTCACACCATAAACAGGGTGCCCTAGACTGAAAAACATTCAACTCCTTCAGAATTGATTGAAGCCAGATTATCTCATCAGTTGCATCGGCCAATGCTTTATATTCTACCTCAATGCTTGATCTGGACATTGTGGATTTGAAAGATCGAAATGGCGATTAGAGGGGGGGTGAATGATCCCAAATAAAAATTTTCCACTCAAAGTACTCCAAACAATCTCGCAATAAAAATCTGAAACACCCAAAGATTTTCCTTCAAACTAGTGTTTCTCAGATTCGCACACCCTACAAAACCCGAACAATTAGACAACTATGTGTACCCCTAGCTTGCATAGATGAGAACCATGAATCATGTGAGGGATTTTTAATCACAATCCCGGTTGTCAAGTGTCCAAACAAAGAGGAATCAATTTAAAGACTACTTTTCTAAAAGAGATAAAGTTAAAACACCAAAGTCTCTTTCAGAAAAGTAAAAGCAGATTTTCCAGGAATTATCCTCAATTGGAGCAGGTGGTTGGTGAGTTTTTGTTGCTCTAAAATTGTTGGGAATTTTTCTCCCTGTGAGAAGTTGAGTCATGAAACACTTCACCAAAAATCACCTCAAAAAGTTGTGTAGAATAAACATAAAAAAATCAAGCATTACAGACAGTTAGGAACTTCGATCAGAATGTTTGAGGCTCGGTTTTCACTTCATAACGCTCAAACAGTGCAACCAGTGGACTCACAAATTTTTCCAGAGATGGATATATGAGTTTTTCACCTTCTCCAGTAAAGAATCACTTAAAAAGGATTTTTATAGATTTTTATAAAAATCAAAGACTGACTGATGCGCGAAGAATAAGTTCTGGACAAATTTGCAATTCGATAAAAACTTGATCTCTAGTCTATCCTAGGGTGCAAGAAAGATGTAAAACCATATGAACACCCTCAAGACATCCTAGAAGAACAGCATTTAGAAGGAGGGGAGGCAAATCTAAATTGCGATAAAGTAAATTGCGAGAATGTAAATGTGGGAAAGTAAATGCTGAATTTAAATTGCGTAATTTAAATGTGTAATGTAAATGCGTAAAAGAAATGAAACATGAACATAAATGAAGAATATTTTATTTCTGGAAGGAGAGGTTATAAAGCCTCACATTTCATGTGGGCAAAGCTCAAAGGAGCATCAAAAACCTCAAAACCTTCAAGGGGGAAGGCTACCACTCCACCCCTATTTATACAACTCTTGGGCCACCTACCACCCTTGGATGAGCCTCTAAACCCTAGAGTATCCATCAAGGGCTAGGATTTACCCACTCAACCAGTCATGCAAGGGTTCACCCAAAACCCACAACACATAATGGGTTTTCTTGCATGGTTTTCAAAGCATACTAACTAGACCCGCTATCCTATCAACTAGACCGCAATTCGACGGCCCTCATCGATCCGAGCAGCATCTAGCTAGCATCACATCCATTCCTTGTCTTCATGGCTTGCACGGACTCCGTCTTCGATCATCTTCCGGCGATCCCCGACCGTCTGGACCTCCGACGCTCCTCGCCTAGTCCCGGCCATCCTTCGCATCACCATGACCTAGCACCGTTGTCCTGCAACCATCAAAAACAAGGAAATACCTCACATAGCAATGCCCACAATGATATGCAATAGATTCATCACAGTCCACTCATTAAGATTCATTTTTACTCGTTCTGGCCGGTAGCACTGGAAAATAGAGAAGACCTCAAATTGCATCCAATTGAAAATCCAATTCAAATCAAACTCAAGCAAGAGCAACCCAAACTCAAATTTAGTTAAATACTCATCACAAATCTCGATAGACCTCCACATGGTCCTTCAAGATTGCTTTCTAACGCTCCAGGACATATATCAAAACCTCCCGTTGACCATCGATCATCAAGACACCCTGCCCAGTCAGCATCAGAAGGCACTCAGCAACATAGAAGATGATTTCTGAATTTGTAAACCAACTGAAGAAGTCCCTTTGATATATCTTAAGATTCTTTTTACTGCATTCCAATGAACATCAGTAGGACTATGAAGAAATTGACAAACCTTATTAATAACAAAACAAATATCAGGTCTCGTTAGAGTTAAATATTGTGAGGCACCAACTATGCTTCTATAATAAAATGTTTCCTTCTCAGATAGTATAGTACCCTGAGTTTTGGATGGTTTTTCCCAGGTAGTCATTGGTGTTGACACCGGCATGCTCATATTACCTTTCTGTAGCAAGTCATTGATGTTAGACAGTATCCTTGTTACCTTATATACGAGATTGCTAGTTGCCTTGTATAGTTATTGCCTTATATAGGCTTTTCTTCTATGCCCTCTTGTACATGTATATATACTAACCCATTGGTCTCATGTTGAATACAAGTGCTATTCATAACATGGTATTAGAGCAATAATTTCTTGGGTTACGGCTTACCAGTGTTTGCACTTGCACCTCTCTTTTTCGGGGATTTTTTTTCGACGTTTGCACTTGCGCCTTCTCCGGCCTGCCGCCTCTGCTCCGGCACGCAAGGAAGAACCTCACCTCTGATCGGAGCTCGCGTCCTCGGCCATCTGGTGCTTGGCTCTCCACCGTCGGCTTCCCGTCGCTCATTCCTCGCGGCACCGCCGGCCCGTTTCTGCTTCAGCTGGCATTTTCCCTCGATGTGACGCCCCTCCTCATCGCCCAGATCAACCGCACCTCTGTCGGCCCCACACCTGGACTGAGCTCGCCTCCACTTTCGCTTCTCCTTGATTGAGCTCGCTGCAGATGACCGCCGCCTCCCCGCCAGCTGCTCCCGGTCTCTGATCCTCGCTGGCAGACGGTGGTAGCGAGTCCGACGCCTGGCTGCATCTTCGCCCACCACGACGCCGGTCTCCTCCGAGCAGAGCGCCACCGAGCCCTCCTCCGAGCAGTGCGCCATCAACGCCTGACCGCATCCCCGCCTGCCCTTGAGCTGCCCGACCGATCGGATTTGATCCGATCGGGTTGTTTCTGGTTTTAGGGCTTTGTGGGTTCTGGGCTTTCCATTAAAAAAATGTCGTCATTTGCAGGTTCTTCTTCGGGCACCATCTCTGCTCCTAGCTGCTCGGTTATCTTTGATGGTCTCAATTATCGCGGCTGGATTCTTCTTATGAGTCTTCACATGCAAGGATAGCGTCTGTGGGAGTTTCTTACTGGCGAGCTATCATGTCCGCCTTGTCCTGCTCCCCATGACATGCCTGTTATTCCTAAGGAGGCTGATGCTGCTGCTCAACAGAAGGCCTCCGATGACATGCTAATGTTGTGGAGTCTTTTCAGACTCAAATTACTATACATAAGATATGGCTTGATGAAGATGTTCGTGCCTCTGCTATTCTGGTTGCTAGTATGGATGTGCATCTCACTGGTGATATTGTTGGTTTGTCTTCAGCACAGTTGATGCGGGTGCATCTTCGCGACCGCTATGAACCTGCTGGTGATTCTGTGTACCTTGCTATTGTATGACAGGAGCAGTCGTTACAGCAGGGTGATTCTACCGTGGATGAGTTCTATGCTCAACTATCATCGGTGTGGCGTCAGCTTGATTCTCTTGGACCGGAGGTTTGCCGCACCTGTCAGTGCTGCCAGCGTCAGCACTCTCACTTGGAGGTTCGTCGCATCTACGACTTCTTGACCCATCTTTGGGCTGAATTTGAGCAGATTCGTGCTCAGCTGCTTGATCGTCATCCTCGTGTGACCTTGTTGAAGGCTCTTGCAGCTATTCGTATTAAGGAGACTCGTCTTCGTGGTGCGAACCTGCTAGTATCTCCATCAGTTCTGGTAGTGCCTCATACTAATCCTCCACCGGTGGTGCCTACTTCAGTGTCGACTACTAAGGGTGCAGGGCTTCACTACACCTACTGCAACAAGAATGGGCATGTTGAGCAGTTTTGCTATCGGAAAGAAAAAGGATCTTGCTTGTCGTGGTAGGTGCCCTCCTAAGGGCACTAGACTCCTAGGTGCCTCTCCTCAGCATGCCTCTGCAGGTTCTAACCCCACTCAGGAGATTCATACGCTGCTACGTCGCATGGCTGCCTCTGCACCGTTAGGTTATGCTGATTCTGCTACTCAGTCTTCTAGTGAGAAACTACCTTCCTCCTCAGCAGGTATCACACCATGGATTCTTGACTCTAGGGCTTCTTTTCATATGAAATCTGATCCCACGAGTCTCCATTCCATTAGTCCTCTTGCTGCTCCAATCACTGTGCAGACCACAGATGATACCTCTCTTTTTGTTGCAAGACGAGGCACTATTTTGTCTTTCTCTTTTCATGTTTCTGCTATTTCTCATGTTCTCAAACTAACTATGCAGCGTATATCTGATGGCCAGCTCACTGATCATGGGTGTCGTGTTATCCTTGATTCTGACTCTTGCTGTGTTCAGGATCGCCAAACGGGGTCTCTGGTTGGTACTGGGCCTCGCCGCCGTGACTCTCAGTGCCTTTGGGAGCTTGACTGGCTCCGTCTTCCTTTCGCTGCCCTTGCCAGTCTCTCTGTCTCCTCCACTACTTCTGCCTTCGTTGCATCTTCTACCGAGTCGTTTGCTCAGTGGCATCACCGCTTAGGGCATCTTTGTGGATCATGTCTATCTTCTTTAGTTCGTCGTGGTCTTTTAGGATCTATGTCTGGTGATATCTCTCTAGATTGTGCGGGTTGTAAGCTTGGCAAATAGCTAAAACTCCCCTATCCTTCCAGTGAGTCTGTATCCCAGCGTCCTTTTGATCTTGTTCATTCTGATGTTTGGGATCCAGCTCCTTTTGTTTCAAAAGGGGGTCATAAATATTATATTTTTTTATAGATGACTTCTCTCGCCACACTTGGATATACTTTATGTCCTCTCGTAGCGAAGCTTTATCTATCTATAAGAATTTTGCCACTATGATCCGTACTCAGTTTGACTCCCCCATTCGAGTTCTTCGTGCTGACTCAGCAGGGGAACATCTGTCAAGAGCCCTTCGTGCTTTTCTTGCTACACAGGGCACTCTTTCTCAGTTTTCTTGTCCTGGTGCTCATGCTCAAAATGGTGTGGCTGAGCGCAAGCATCAACATCTTCTTGAGACAGCTCATACTTTTTTACTCGCTTCCGCTATTCCACCTCATTTCTGGACTAAGGTTATTTCCACTGCCAATTATTTGATTAATATTCAGCCTTCTTCTGCTCTTCAGGGTGGGATTCTGGTGGAGCATCTTTGTGGCATGCTTCCCGATTACTCTAGTCTTCACCTCTTTGGGTGTGTGTGCTATGTCCTCCTTGCCCCTCGTGAACGCACCAAGCTGACTGCTAGTCTGTTGAGTGTGTTATACTGGGATATAGTGCTGAGCACAAGGGATATCGCTGTTGGGATCCTATTGGCCGACGGATGCGGATCTCTCGGGATGTTACTTTTTATGAGTCTTGTCCCTTCTACCCTCATCCTTCTTCCACTTCAGCATCTCTTGTCGAGCCGCTTTCTTTCTTGACTTTTCCTGATACTCCTGTTGTCACTTTTTGTTCTCCATGATTGGTGTCTCCCTCTTCTCCAGTCTCTCCCCAGGAGTCTTCACTTCTTGTGCCTTCTTCACCTGTTCCTTCTGATATTGTTCCTTCTTACCCTCTATACTACACTCGTCGTCCGCGAGTAGAGGATTCTTCTGATGTGTCATCTTCTCCTATTGAGTCTTCTTCTTCCGTGCCTCCTCCTCGCTACGCTCTTCACGATCGTTAGTATATTCGGCCTCCTGAGCGCCTCAGCTTTGCTAGTGATATTCTTGCTGAGCCAACTTCTTACCACGAGGCTGTTATTCATCAGGAATGATAGCATGTGATATCAGAGGAGCTTGCTGCCCTTGAGTGCACTGGCACGTGGGATCTTGTGTCCCTTCCTCCACGTGTTCGTCCCATTACATGCAAGTGGGTCTATAAGGTTAAGACTCGCTCTGATGGTTCTCTTGAGCGCTACAAGGCTTGTCTCGTGGCATGTGGTTTTCAGCAGGAGCATGGTCATGATTATGATGAGACTTTTGCTCTTGTGGCTCATATGACCACTGTTCGCACTCTTCTTGTTGTGGCATCTGTTCGTCAGTGGTCTATCTCTCAGCTTGATGTTAAGAATGCTTTTCTTAATGGTAAACTATGTGAGGAGGTCTTTATGCAGCCACCACCGGGGTATTTTGTTCCTGAGGGCATGGTTTGTCGGCTTCGTCGCTCTCTTTATGGGCTCAAGCAAGCCCCTCGTGCCTAGTTTGAGCGTTTTTCTTCTGTGGTCACTGCTGCTGGCTTTTCTGCTAGTGCTCATGATCATGCGCTCTTTCTTCACACTTCACCTCGTGGACGGACTCTTTTTCTTCTCTATGTTGATGACATGATCATTACTAGCGATGACTCTCAGTATATTGCCTTTGTGAAGGCACGTCTCAGTGAGTAGTTTCTCATGTCTGATCTGGGTCCTCTTTTCTACTTTCTTGGGATTGAAGTCTCTTCTACACCTGAGGGTTTCTTTCTATCCCAAGAGAAGTATATTCAAGATCTTCTTGATCATGCTTCTCTCACTGATCAGCGCACTGCTGAGACCCCTATGGAGTTCATGTTCACCTTCGACCTATTGATGGTAAACTGCTTGAGGATCCTACTCGCTATCGCCATCTTGTTGGGAGTCTTATTTACCTTGGTGTCACTCATCCTGACATTTTAGATCCAGTTCATATCTTGAGTCAGTTCATTTTTGGTCCCACCCAGCTTCACTATAGTCATCTTCTTTGTGTTCTACGATATCTTCGTGGAACTATCTCTCGCCGTCTTTCTTTCCTCGTTCCAGCTTCAAACATACTCCGATGATACCTGGGCTAATGATCCCTCCGATCGCCGGTCTCTTTCTGCTTATTGTGTTTTTCTTGGTGGTTCTCTCATTATTTGGAAGACTAAGAAGCAGACAGCAGTTTCTCGTTCGAGTGCTGAGGCTGAGTTGCGAGCTATGGCTCTTTTGACAGCAGAGGTTACTTGGCTACGGTGGCTAGTTGAGGATTTTGGTGTTTCTGTTTCTACAACGACACCTCTTTTATCTGAAAGTACAGGTGCTATTAGCATTGCTCGAGCTCCAATGAAGCATGAGCTCATCAAGCATATTGGCGTTGATGCTTCCTACATGCGGACACAGGTACAAGATTAGGTTGTGGCTCTTTAGTATGTGCCTTCAGAGCTTCAGTTAGCAGATTTCTTCATAAAGACACAGGCTAGAGCCCAGCACAGCTTTTATCTCTCCAAACTCAGTGTTGTTGATCCACGATGAGTTTGAGGGGGGGGGGTGTTAGACAGTATCCTTGTTACCTTATATACGAGATTGCTAGTTGCCTTGTATAGAGATTATTTGCCTTGTATAGTAATTACCTTATATAGGCTTTCCTTCTATGCCCTCTTGTACATGTATATATACTAGCCCATTGGCCTCATGTTGAATACAAGTGCTATTCATAACAATTGATATATTTTTGTTGAGTTAATATCATATCTCTATCCATATAGGACGCCTTAACACCAAGAAAATAACTCAGCTTTCCCAAGTCTTTAACAGCAAAGTCTGCTGAAAGTTGTTGAATCAATTTTTGTGATGCCTTATCGCATGAGCTTGTAATTATAATATCATCTACATATATAAGCATATAAATTATTACTCCACCATTGGTAAAGACAAACAATGATGTATTAGCCTTTGAAGACTGAAACCCGAGCTCATGTAATTTCTGACTCAGCCTTGCGTGCTAGGCCCTCGGTGCTTGTTTCAATCCACACAGTGCCTTTTCTAGTTTACACACATGATTTGGAAACTGAGTATCCTGATAACCTGGTGGTTGTGACATGTAAACCTCCTCTTTTAATACTCCATGCAAGAATGCATTTTGTATATTAACTTGTCTCAACTTCCATCCACGCGACACAGCAATGGACAATACCAACCGTATTGTTGTTGATTTGAAAACATGACTGAATGTATCTGAATAATCTATGTCATATCTCTTCTTAAAGCCCTTGGCTACTAATCGTGCTTTGAATCTATCAACTGTTCCACCAGCTTTTTGATTAACTTTGAATACCCACTTACAATCAATAATGTTCTGCCCCTGTCATCGTGGAACAAGATGCCAAGTGTTGTTCTTCAAAAGAGCAAATTATTCAACATCCATAGCAGTCTTCCAATGGGGATCTTCTAGAGCTTTGACATGTGAAGTGGGCTCAACTACTAAAGATAATGTTCTTTTGCCTCGTACTGAATAAGGTATTGTACCATCTTTGTATTGCTTCGGTTTGTGTATGTTACCATGGGCCCTTGTCTGCATAGGGTGCTTTACCTGTAATTCAGATGAAGAGTTATGTCGGGACCCGAATATGCAAATCCGGACCCTTTGTGTATTCTGCACTAGTCTAAGATCAAGCTAGTGCACACAAGCTCAACATTGATGAATATCACAATCATACTTAACGGTAGCATAATAAAGACTTCATCAATATTAAATATAACTGTTCGACGACCTTATAGTCAAACTTACATGAATACGCCTAGCAGGGCTAAGACTAAAAGCAAATAAATAGCAGTAGAAATAAACACAAGCGTAGAAACCCTTCAATCTGCCACAGGCAACTGACAAGGTTCGCACCCTAGTTATTCGCCTCTTCCTGATACTCTTCCTCAAATGCAGGCGTTGCTTCTTCTCCAAATGGTGATGTTTTGTTGCAAGGTGGTGAGTACATAAAGCACTCAACATGTTGCGCACAGAATGAAAGTCTAATATACTATATGTATGGCTTATTACAAAGGATAGGCTGACATGATTAATTTGCATAAACAACATTTGTAAAAGAATAGCATTAATAGATTGAAAGACAGTAAAACAAATAATAACAATAATACATTTTCCATTTGTTTTCCAATAACCGACTCACAACCTTATTCCATATTTCACATCCATACCCACATTTGTTTTTAATGAAATCTAACCCTTGACTGTAATCACCGAGCAATGCTTAATACCGCGAGCATGGCTATTCGAATAGGTTTTACACTCTATAGAGATTATACACTTTACCCACAAGATACAACCATACACCATAAAGGCGAGTGATTATAACAAAGCCTTTCCAATGCCTATCTAAACCCAGTACGATCCGCTAAGGTTTCAACACTGGTGGGACTGGTTACCACATCTAGGGCCTCCCTCTTGCGCCATGTGAGCACACCCGTGCGAGGACTGGTTACCACTACCCGGGCCTCACACCACCATAAATAGTACAAAAGTTTAGACTCAACAAATTAATTAGCTAGGTTTGTCCCATAACAGATATGTGGTTGTATGAATGACTCAGCTCAAATTCTTGCAAGGTTAAGTCCTTAATTGACCAAGGCAATACTAACTAAAAATCATCGTAACCATGAACAAACCATTAACATAAAAAGCAATGCGACCGCCCAAGTGCCACATTAGCCCACCACAAATACATGCCACTTGCATCAGTCTAAATCATTTTACCACCCCAGTTGCTTACCATGCACCACGTGCCATCAACAACAACAGCAACATTGTGTGAAAACACCCGACACACAATTTAATAAACATGTTCCATAATCATTAAGCAAGATTAACCATTTTTAAATAAAATGATGACTCGTTGCACGGCTAAGCATTCTACTTGCGGTCTAACTAACCACATTGGCAATTATAGCTACCAATTAGTATTAAACCATTCTAGGGTGACAAATGAGATACGACATAAGACATGACAAGGTGGATGTAACTCAAAGTGGATGATAACTAATCCCAATATATTTGAAACAACAATACTTGAATTAATATGCAATACTTTGAAACAATATAATATTTAAAGCATAGGTTCAACATGATCAAAGCACAATTTGCCTTCAAACAGCTCTGACTCCTACTCTGGACCTTGCTTGGGTGCTGCCTCCTCAACCACAAAATCACCAGGCAACTCGACGTCTACGCGTAACGAGCGAGAAAGCAATAAATAGCAATTACAGAGAGTAATATCAACTCCCATTAAATATATCATGATTTTACAAATTTTTAGAAACTAGAATCACCTCAATCGGAGTTCAAATGCAAAAGATCACTACCGTTGGATCAAAATCCAACGGTCGCACGGCAAGGGTTCAGCGGGGCGGGCTAACGGCGTGAAGAAATAGGCCGAACTGAGGGGTTTCGGCCCAACACTATTCATCCGATTTTAAAACGATTTTGAATTAAAATAATTCAGATAAATAGATAAAGCCAAAATACATAGCAAAAATACCAGAAAAAGTCCAAAAAATTCCAAAGAACATTTTGGGACATTTGGAACTCAAATAAAATATTCCCAACAAAAGATCATTAATACTTTTCTCTGAATAATTAAAATATAGCGAAAGGCTTAATTCAAAATTCCAAAATGAATTAAATAAAATCTCAGAAATTCAATAACAAAGAAAAATCATATTAAATCCAAAAAAAGAAAATTTTGGGATGTTACAAGTTACCACTCTCTGAACTTTCTGAATTTTCTGCATGTTGACCACTACCATTGTCTGCATTTTGATTGTGACCACTACCATTTTCCCTTCCCGGCTCTTCTGTTGTTTCTGCAACAACAGACTCAGATGCATGAAAAACATTAGTTGCATTTGGAGGGATTGCACTATCCTTATTTTGACCATGGTCTGTTACTGGTTCAAAAGAAAACTTTTGACGCAACAGAGAGGCTGAATTTGATAGGGTAGGAATGAGAATAGTGGAGGGAGAATATGCAGAAGAATCATGGGAAGATGCATGATTATCTGAGGCAAATGGGAAGACATTTTCATCGAAAACAACATCTCGAGATATGTAAACCCTTCCAGTAGATATATGTAAACATTTGTAACCCTTATGCATATTACTATAGCCCATAAAACACACTGGTGATCTAAAAATCTAACTTGTGTGTATTATAAGTGCGGAGATTAGGCCAACATGCGCACCCAAAAGTTCTAAGCATATGATAATTGGCTTGAACTCCAAGAAGACGAGTCAAAGGGATAGCATTGTTAATGACATGAGAGGGGAGCCTATTGATGAGATAATAGGCAGCAAGAAATGCCTCATCCCAGAACCTAATTGGCATTGATGCATGAGCTAACAAAGCTAGACCTGTCTCAACAAGATGTCAATGTTTCCTTTCAACAATACCATTTTGTTGATGGGTATGAGGACAGCAGACCTGGTGAGCGATTCCAACATTGAAAAAATATATTCAGTTTTTGAAATTCGCCTCCCCAATCTGTTTGCATTCTTTTGTTTTTTGCGTTTAATAACCTCTCAACATGACTTTGAAACTTAAGACTTGCTCAACATCATATTTAAATTTCAGCAAATAGACCCATGTGAAACAACTAAAAATCATCCACAAAGCTGATACAGTATTTAAAACCATTGACACAGGTACAAGCAGGGCCCCAAACATCGGAATGAACTAATTCTAAAGGAGAACTAGTTACATGACTCGGAGAATGTAACATCCCAAATTTGGTCTATAGTTTCACTTAGTGCATATTGGTGATTTTCTGAATTTATTGGATTTTCTGGAATTTAATTGAATTTATTTTAATTAAGTATATCGAACCTTTGGTGAAAACTAATTATATATAGATAAAACTAATATGAAGTTTTGCCAAAAAAATATTTTATTTGAACTCAAAATGTCTCAAAGTATTTATGAGAATTTTCTTGGATTTTTCCTGATATTTTAATTACCTTAAATGAATTAATCTAATTTTGGGAATTATTTTAAATCAAAAAGCTTTTGAAAATCGGTGAAGCGAGATTGGCCGAAGCTCAAGATCAGACGCTGTGTGCCCATATTTGTCGTTCGCTAGCCCGCCAGCATTGCCGTAGCGTGCGGACCGTTGGATCGGATCGTGCGGTCCTCTTTCCTATGCGAAACCCTAGCGCGTGAGCCGTTGGATCGAGATCAAGCGGTCGGGATCGCTTCGCGTTGTTTTGGAAAGATTTGATCGCATCCATTGATTTTGGAAAGGGCGGATCGGATTGTATCGCCCAGGAATCGATCGTGGCCGTTCATCTTGGATCGGACGGTCGTCGGTCGTCGTCTCTGATTCGGTTTCCGAGTTCGCCGCCGCGCGCCGTCTCCGCCGCGGATTGCTTAGGGTTTCCTTCCCTGCGCGCATGCCGAGGCTATAAAAGCCGCAGCCCGCATTCCGATGTTCCTCGTCCCCTTGCGCAGCCAGTAGCACTAGCCTCTTCGCTGTTTATTTGTCATCGTCGGTCGAGCTCGCCGTAGTTCTTTGAAGCGCCGCATGAAGTTTTGCGCGCTGCCGTCGCCGTCGAGCCTCCTTCCGCCGAATCGGTTCCAGATCCGGGGTCGTCGTTCCAAGACGCGTCGAGGCCGCCACTTCTTCTCGCCGGAGTCGCGCCGAAACGCCGTTCGGGCGGTCGTCTTCCTCCGCTCCGGTGCCAATCCGCCGCCGTGCTTCGGAGCTTCGCGAAGCCGTTGGGTCCTTGTCGGACCGTCCAGATCGCGCCGCATCATCCTCATCAGCAGTAAACCTCTCCGGTAAGATGGACCGTTAGATCTAAGATGAGCGGTCAGGATAGTGCCACGTTGCTGTAGTTCGCTAGCCGTCGGATCCTCTCGCAGATGCACGCCGCGTGTCGAGCATCAGCACGGGTAGCATCGCAGCCGGTAGATGCGCGCCGCGTGTCGGGCGCGGGGCGCGAGGCGCCGTGAGCCGCGTCCACGGTGGACCAGAGGCGGTTGCGTGGACCGGGTCTGTGCGCCAGGTGACGTGTCAGCGCCTGATTGGCTCGGGCGAGGGCTGACGTCAGCGTTGCGCAATAAAAATCTTTTTCAATAGAAAAATATTTTGGGAAAATCGGAAATTCTATTTTTTGTATTTCAGTATTTATTCAAAACTTCAAAAGGATATATCTTTTGCATTTTAACACGGATTTGAGTGATTCAAATTTCTAAAAATTTGTAAAATCAAGATCTATTTATTGGTTAATTTTATTTTATTTTTGGAGTTTGGTTGCCCTCTGTTTTGATGTTTATTTGCTATTTTAGCATCATTTCGCGTAGACGTTGAACTGCTCGGTGATCCGGAGGAAGATTCATCGCTTCAAGACCCAAGCTCAGAGCAAGACCAGCACCTACTCCAAGGCAAGTTGTGCTTTGATCATGTTGCACCCAATTTCACCAAATTGCTATTTTGTCTTTTAAATTATGCATGATATTTTATGTGTATAAATGATTTCAATTAATCTGGGAATTAGATGATATGCCTAATTGAATTAAATCACACCTTGTCAATTTTATGCCACGATCTAATTGTCACCCTTGGATGTGGAATTATAGTTGGTTAATATTAATAATCAACATGGGACTAGTTAGACCGTCGTAGATTGCTTAGCCATGCCACGTCATCACATGTGTCCAAATGTTGATACTTAATCTTGATTAAGGGAATATGGAACAATGTTTATGAATTGGTGTGACATGTGTTGTCACACAGTGATATCAAGTTGTCGTGGCGAGGAGGTCACACAACTAGATTAAAATGTTGGTGGCACGTGGTGCTTGGTAATCAACTGGGGTGGTAATGATTTAGATTGGGGCAAGTGGCAAGGGGCAGTGTGCCAAGGTAGGCCAGGATTGGCAGGGGTATGTGGAAGTCTTGCCTTAATCACCTTAAGGACTTAACCTTGCAAGCCTTTGACACGAGTCTTTCTTGCAACCACATATGCGGAATGGGACTGACCTATTTGAATAATTTGTGAAACCTAGATTTGATCTTGTCGTGGTGAATAGTGAGTCCAGGTTTACGGTTAAACTCACATGGCGCAAGAGGGGGCCTGTTGTGGTGGTTTAACCCTTGATGTTGAAACCTTAGCGAGCGATCTTGGGTCTAGGTGTAGCATTGTAAAGGCTTTGTTATGATCACTCGCCTTGGTGGTGTTTGGTTGTATCGTGTGGGTAAAGTGCATAACCTCTGCAGAGTGTACAATCTACTCGAATATCCATGCTCACGGTATTGGGCAATGCTCGGGAATTATAGTTAAGGGTTAGACTTTTGTTAAAATGAAAACCTATTGGGATGGCAAGGTGCCATGGAAAGTGGAAATTGATTTAGGATTGGAAACTTGGTTCACTTCAGAAATGCTGAGTCTATTAATTACTGTTATTTGTTTTACTGCTTTTCAATCTATTTACTGTATTCTTGTTAAGTGCCGCTTTATTGCAAAATATCCTTATTAGCCATTCCCTTGGATTAAGCCAAGCATATAGAATATTAGACTTGCATTGCTGCGCACAACTTGTTGAGTGCTTTATGTACTCACCCCAACAACAACAACTTCAGAAGAGGAAGAATCTACGCCTTTCATGGAGGAGGAATATATGGATGCGAATGCTTAGGGTCCGAGCCTCGTTAGTTGCCTGCGGTGAACTGGGGAGCTGCTACGCTTATTTATTTTTTCGCTGCTACTCATTTGCTACTTTTTAATTGAGCCCAGTGAGGCATTATTCATGTAAGACAACAGTTATTATTAATTATTGAAGTTTATGCTATATTCCGCTGTGTATGACTATGATAGCATCTATGTTGAGCCTGTGTGCACTAGCGTGATCCTGGACTAGTGCGGTATACACAGAGGGTCCGGATTTGCAAATTTGGGTCTCGACAGAGGTGGTATCAGAGCCATATTGACTATAGGTCTTGGCCCTAGGTAGTTGGTATCTCTTAGGAGTGTCCAAAATTATTTTCTAAAGAAAAAGTAAAATTGACTAATAAGAAACTCTTGGCTTATCTCATTCTTCTACTCTCATCCTTGCTAAAATTACCTTCTTGTCATTGCCATTTCGAGTGGAAATCTTATTCAAAATTTTGTTTTGAATAGATGCCGATCTTCCAGTCCTTCGAGTCGAGGCAAGGTGGCTATGCCATAGAGCTGTGGAGAGTTCTTCAAGTAATTGGAGGCTTCGATCGTCCGCTCTACCGAGGAAGCAACTGGAACGTCAATGGTGTGCATCGAGGGTTCTTCTACAAACTAACCATCTTCGCTTGAGAGTGCGACGAGACCACCAGACCGATCCACATCACCACCCGGAGGTTCACGTACGAGGCGGGAATTCAGGAGGTTGCCAGACTTGCTCTACGACGGATATGCCACGACTACGCCTACGAGCTTTGCGACACCGTGTTTCGGCTTCACCCGACAGTGCAAGCGTGCCAGCGTCGACGGATCATGGAGGGGGAGTGTGCTACTGCGGTACACCTTGCTGAGTTCGCCATCGCCGGAGGAGCACCGAGGACACCGCCAGAGCCGGAGACGAGTGTACGAGGCACTGAGGGTGTCCGAGCGAGAGCTTCAGAAGACCCGTGATGAAGCAGCCAGGGTCATCAGCGAGCTGGAGGAGGCCTTGTAGGTAGCCGAGGAGTTGGCGGACCAGGTCGTCCAGGAGCCAGATGGAGTCGATGAAGAAGAAGAAGAAGAAGAGGAGGAAGACCCAGAGGAGCATGAGTGGGAGCCTGAGGAGCCAGCAGAGGGTCACCAGGATGAGTTCACACCCATGCCAGCCCATCCTCCGGTATATGCGCTGAATCAGTCTCAGCCAGGGTGGCTGGATGAGTGAGAGTTGGTCTTAGAGTTGTGTTGAGACTCAAGTGTTGAGTCGCGTCTTTAAGTTAGTCTTTACCTTTTAGTAGACATTAAGGTTGCATATTTAGTTTGGTTCTTAATTGTCTACTGAGTGTGCAGTATGCGTTGCAAAGCCCTTAGGCATTGTAAGCAACCATACCAAGTATTAATAAAGATTATTTAAGTTGGGTTTAACCTGTTTCCCCCGCCTTAGAAATTCTTGCATCTTATCTATGCTACATCTATCTTTCCTAACCCAAGAAGCAATCAAGCAAATGGTGAACACTCGCAGCAACAATGGAGCTTCAGGAAGTGGTCTGCGCTCAGGCAACAATCCCAACGAAGGAGCACCACCGCAACAAGCACCGCCAGTAGATATGCAGAACTTGGGAGCTTTTCTCATTGCGCTGCAGACTCGATTAATGCGCATAATGATGCGCAGAGATGACCAATATGGCTGTAGTCAACAACCCTGCTGCCCAGAACAACAATGGCGGGCCTCGTCCTTACTCCAAGTTGTCAGACTTCATGAGGACCCGACTACCAACATTCTCAGGCAATGTCAACCCCTTGGAAGCGGACGATTGGCTGAGAACCATTGAGAGGAAGCTGTACATCACTCAATGCGAAGACCATGAGAAGGTTCTTTACGCATCCCATCAGCTAGAGGGAACAACTGCGAGAATGGTGGGAGAACTCATCTTTGCTCATGAGGCACCCATGGAAATCACATGGGAAGAGTTTGCAACGGCCTTCCGCCAGCATACCATGTACCTGGAAGGATGATGGACTGAAAAGGAAGAGTTCAGGCGCTTAAGCAAGGAGGCCAACCGGTGGCCGATTACTTGAACAAATTCACGCAGTTAGCTCGCTATGCTCCTGAAGATGTAGCGACGGACAAGGCCAGGCAGTCCCGCTTCATGAAAGGACTAACTCGGGGCTGCAGGTGGGGCTAATTACCCACACTTTTCTGGATTTTCAAGAATTGGTAAACAAGGCTTTGATCCTTGAGGATAAGCGCAAAGAACTGGGGGAAAATCGCAAGCGCTTGATGACCAACCAAGGTGGACGCCCTAACCACCTGCGAATGAGGATGACCCCGCAACAGTTTTCCCGGTTCCAACCGCAAGCTGTTAGTAAACCAGCAACACCTGCGCCGCGACCACCAGGACAGAGTTATCAGACGTCGGTTCAGGGTAACAAAGCTCAAGGAGGAGTGCAGCAGTCAGCCGCCAGAAGGTGCTACAGTTGCAATGAGCTGGGGCATTATGCTAATAGATGTCCCCAGAAAGGAGGTATCACGCCAGTGCGTTTTAACCTTGGAACACACCTGCTAAGGCGCCGATGACGGGAGCAAATCGAGGAGCTGGACAGGCAGGAGCGACGCCTCAAGCTATTATTCGAGGCAGAGTCAATCACATCACTGCAGATGAAGCTCGAGAAGCGCGGACGTTGTCTTGGGTAAGTTTTGGTAAACTCGATTACGCTGTGATTTTATTTGATTCGGGAGCTTCGCATTCGTTTGTCTCTCGGGCTTTTGCATCTGAAAATAGTTTGATTATGAAAAATCTTAAATGTATGATGTTAGTCCAAGCCCCGGGATCTGAGTTAAGATCTAGCCTTGGGTGCTTGGGAGTTAAGCTGCTAATTAATGGGGTAGAGTTCCTAGCGAACTTGATCATGTTAGATACCCAAGTTTTAGATGTTATCCTTGGTATGGACTGGTTGACCAAGCATAAAACAGTATTGGATTGCGGTCGAAGGGTTGTATCCATTGAGAGCCCTGGAGGAGAGAAAGTGGAATTCCATGCGACAACAGTTCGTGATGGTCAACTAATGGTTAATAGCGTAAAAGCCGTCAGCATAGAAGAAGTGCTAGTGGTCAGGGAATACCCAGATGTATTTCCAAAGGATCTACCGGGAATGCCGCCAGACCGTGACATTGAGTTTGTCATTGAGTTAGCACCTGGAACAGCACCGATAACAAAAAGACCCTATCGGATGTCTACCGATGAACTAGTAGAGATGAAGAAGCAGATTGAAGAGCTGTTGGAAAAAGGCTTCGTAAGACCAAGCTCATCGCCGTGGGGAGCGCCAGTTTTGTTTGTAAGGAAAAAGGATGGAAGTTTAAGGATGTGTATCGATTATCGAGCACTTAATGAAGTAACAATTAAGAACAAGTACCCATTGCCAAGAATCGACGACTTATTTGATTAGTTGAGGGGAGCAGGAGTCTTCTCCAAAATAGACCTTTGTTCAGGATATCATCAACTAAAGATTCGAGCAGAAGATGTCCCGAAGACCGCATTCTCGACGAGATATGGACATTATGAGTTTACAGTGATGTCATTCGGATTGACCAATGCGCCGGCTTATTTCATGAATATGATGAATAAGGTTTTCATGGAGTATCTGGATAAGTTTGTTGTTGTCTTTATAGACGATATCCTGGTTTATTTGAAGACAGAAGAAGAGCATGTTGAACATTTGAGATTGGTTTTAGAAAGGTTGCGAGAACAACAATTGTACGCTAAGTTCAGCAAGTGTGATTTTTGGAAGGAGAGGATTGAATTTCTTGGTCATGTGATGATGCGAAAGGAGTGGCGATGGGCCGAGCAAGGTGGAGACAGATCTGCAGACCGGGAGCGACCAAGTCTCATTACTCAAAGTGCGTAGTTTCCTGGGAATGGCAGGTTACTACCGACGGTTTATAGAAGGATTCTCAACAATTGCGAGACCTCTCACGCAATTTGCCAAAAAGGAAAAGAAGTTTGTATGGGCGCCAGAGTGTGAGAAGAGCTTTGAGGAATTAAAGAAGTTTGACAATGACCCAGTGCTAGTATTGCCAGATGTCCAGAACAATTTTGACATATACTGTGATGCATCAAGACAAGGACTTGGATGCGTATTGATGCAAGAGGGTAAAGTGGTCGCATATGCGTCAAGGCAGTTAAGACTGCATGAAGGAAATTATCCTACACATGACTTGGAATTGGCTGCCGTGGTGCATGCCTTGAAATTGTGGCATCATTATCTCATCGGAAATAGATGTGAGATATATACGGACCACAAGAGTTTGAAATTTATTTTCACTCAGTCAGATCTTAACATGAGGCAAAGAAGGTGGTTGGAGTTAATAAAGGATTATAATATGGGAATCCACTACCATCCGGGAAAGGCTAATGTAGTGGCTGATGCCCTGAGTCGTAAAAGCCACGTTGCAAATATGATGGTACGAGAGGATCAATCGGAGCTGTGTAAGGAGTTTCAGAGGTTAAAATTGGAAATGATTCCAGAAGGATTCATAGCTGCATTGGAAGTAAAACCGACGCTTGAGGATCAGATTCGGGAAGGGCAGAAGGATTATGAGAAAATCAACCGAATCAAAGCTAAAAAGGATGAAGGATTAGCAGCAGATTTTACTATGGATGACCAGGGTAACATGTGGTTCAAGGGTCGAATCTGTGTGCCACACAGATCAGAACTTAAGCAGTTGATTTTGGAAGAGGCTCACGATTCCAAGTATTCAATCCATCCAGGAAGCGCCAAGATGTACCAGGACTTAAAGGAGAGGTTTTGGTGGCCGAATATGAAGCGTGAAGTCGCTGAGCATGTTGCGTTGTGTGATATATGCTAGAGAGTTAAGGCAATACACCAGAGACCATCAGGATTACTACAGCCGTTAAGGGTTCCAGAATGGAAATGGGAAGAAATCGGTATGGATTTCATCACTGGGTTGCCAAGAACTCAAAGTGGGTATAATTCTATATGGGTCATTGTGGATCGATTGACCAAAGTTGCTCACTACATTCCGGTTAAGACAACTTACTCAGGAGACCGGTTAGCAGAATTATACATGGCCAGAATTGTGTGTTTGCATGGTGTGCTTAGGAAAATAGTGTCGAGATGAGGTACTCAGTTCACCTCGAGATTTTGGGATAAATTGCACGAAGCTATGGGAACGCGATTGAACTTTCTGACAAAGATATCACCCACAGAATCGATGGTCGGACAGAAAGAGTAAATCAGATTTTGGAAGATATGTTGAGGGCTTGTGCTTTAGCCTACACTACTTCATGGGACAAATGTTTACCGTATGCAGAGTTCAGCTATAACAACAATTACCAGGCTAGCTTACAGATGTCGCCATTTGAAGCTTTATATGGTCGTGCCTGTCGTACCCCACTGAATTGGAATGAGACAGGAGAGCGTATGATATTTGGCCCTAATGTTCTCAAGGAAGCTGAAGAGCAAGTTGCCATGATAAGAGAGAGGTTGAAAATCGCTCAGTCAAGACAAAAGAGTTACGCTGATAATCGACGCCGTGACTTGAGTTTCGAGTCAGACGATTTTGTGTATCTTAGAGTTACCCCTCAGAAAGGAGTTAAAAGGTTTCACGCTAAAGGAAAGCTTGCCCCAAGATATGTTGGACCGTTCAAAATTTTGAGCCGTCGAGGGGAGGTTGCTTATCAGTTGGAATTGCCGCAGTCACTAGCAGGCGTGCATGATGTGTTCCATGTGTCTCAGCTCAAGAAGTGTCTTCGGGTGCCAGCGGAGTAGACGCCTTTGGAAGAGATTGAGTTGCAGAAGGATTTGACCTACAAGGAGCAGCCGATGAAAATTTTGGATGTCATGGACCGCAGAACCAGGAACAAGTCAGTTCATTTTTAAAGAGTTCTGTGGAGCAACCATTCTGAGAATAAGGCAACCTGGGAGCGTGAAGAGGACCTGAAATCAGAATTTCCAAACCTATTCCTTAGTTAGACACGAATCTAAATTGAGATTACATTAAGGGAGGTTTGTAACATCCCAAATTTGGTCTATAGTTTCACTTATGTGCATTTTGGTAATTTTCTGAACTTATTGGATTTTCTGGAATTTAATTGAATTTATTTTAATTAAGTATGTCGAACCTTTGGTGAAAACTAATTATATATAGATAAAACTAATATGAAGTTTTGCCAAAAAAAATATTTTATTTGAACTGAAAATGTCTCAAAGTATTTATGAGAATTTTCTTGGATTTTTCCTGATATTTTAATTACCTTAAATGAATTAATCTAATTTCAGAAATTATTTTAAATCAAAAAGCTTTTGAAAATCGGTGAACAGTACTGGGCCGAAGCCCAGTGTAACATCCCAAAATTTGAAGTTTTGGAATGTTTGAATTCAAAAATAATCAATTTGCATTCTCTTGAAATAACTCCAGCTTAATTTGAATTTCTAAATAATAAAAGGATTTAATTTGGCTAAACTATTCATCAAACTTAAGAATTTCAGTTCTTGTTGGGTTCCTTGTGCTCCAAGGAATTTTTCTGTATTTTTGGGGATTTTTCTGAATTTATTTGATATTTATTTGAATTTATTTGATTTTATTTGAATTTTGGATTTTTCTTAATTTGGAAAAGGTTTTATTTTTCAAAAGCCTCTTGGGCGAATCCTCTGTGGCCGTTCCGCCCGCTTCTTGACCCGCTCGCTCGGCCCACCTCTCATGACAGCTCGGCTGCCTCGCCCGGCCAAGCGCGTCGGCCGTCCGTCGACGCCACGTGTGCGGTAGGATCGCGCCGCGAAACCCTAGCCGCCGCCGACTCGAGTCCGCCGCGCCGACGCCGCCGTCTCGAGTCCGCGTCCGTTGCGCGTTCGAGGCTATAAAGCCGTGCCGCACGCCGCCGAGGTTCCTCCTCGCGCGCTTCTTTTGCCCCGCTTCTCGCCGCCCGAGACGTCGCCGATCCTTCGCGTGAGCTCGCCGGAGTCCGCCGCCCTTGCCGAGATCTTCCACCGCTTTTTCTTCGTCGCCGGTGCCGTTTCGCCGTCCCCGCTTGCATCTCCGAGTTGCCCGCGTCGTCCCCTTCCCGGTTCGCCTTGCCCCGCGCCCGATCCGGCTCTCCTCCGCCGCCGGCCTCGTCTTCTTCCCCGTCTCCGGTAAAACCTCGCCGCCGTTCTTCTTCGCCCAACCCTGGCCATCCGATCGCCTGTGTGCGTCTCAGATGCGGCCACGTCTCTGTCGGCCGAGCTCTTGCGTCCCCGCCGTCCGATCGCCAGTCGACGCACCGGATCGTGCCGCGTCACCTCCGGCCGCTGCGCCACTCCTCTGCCGTCGGATCTTGCGTCGCGTCGGATGCGCGCGCGCGTGGCGCTGCGTCCTTCTGCGTCCACCGAGCCGCTGCGTCGTCGGCCCGACGTCACGCAGGTGCTGCGGGCGACGGTGAACCCAGCCGCGCCGTGGACCGAGTTCACCGTGAACCGGTGACGTCGGTGTTGCGCAATAAATTCCTTTTCGATACAAAATAAATCCGAAAATTCGATTTTCGATTTTCTGTATTTTCTCTGAATTTAATCTTTGGAGGCCGTTCTCGCTCATACGAACTCCGATTGAGGCGATTCAAGTTTCTAAATTTTCTAAAATCAAGATCTATCTTCCAGAGCCATTTATTTTCAGTTTTGAGCTTGTTTGAGTCTCTGTTTTGTATTTATTTGGTTTCGTTGCTTATTTTCGGTGAGACGCTAATTCCGAGGGAGCGAACGAAGACTTCGAAGACCAAGATTCAGCACTAGATCAGCAAGGCAAGTCGTAACCTTTGATCATATTGATCCTATGTTTGCAAAGTAATTTATTTTATACACTTGCATGCTATTTACGTATCAATGTTTATTTAATGGGAGTAGATGTATGCCTAGTTGACATTATGCCACCTTGATTCGTTGTATGCCATGTATCCATTGTTAAACCTAGGTTGGGACATTACTAGTTGGACATAATCATAATACCAACATTGGGTTATCGTAGCTATGCTTAGACATGCTTACATATACGTTGGGATTCATGTCACATGTTGAATAATGTTAATCTTGACTTAATGAGATATTGAATCGTGGCCGTTAGCCATCGTTGTAAAATTTGTTGTACCATGGCGGGGTTTGCCATTGGTCTTGGTTGAACAATTGTTTTCCCTCGGGCAAGTGATCGTGCGATAAAGGGGTGCTTTCTAGCACGTTGGGATGTGGATGTCTTGCTCGAGACAACTTAAGGACTTAATCTTGTGCGCCATTGAACTGGTCTAATCGTACTACCACATGTGCGGAATGGGACAGACCTAGGCGATTAATTTGTAATGTCTAGTCTTGAGTATCGCCAATGGTGGTGTGGGTTCCGGATGGACGGGTAGATTCGCAAGGCGCAAGAGGGGCCCTAATGGGCGAAACCTTAGCGAGGCGTCTCAGAGTTTAGACCATGCATTGTAAAGGCTCTGTCATGATATCTGCGACACACCAAAGGAAGTGTGTTAGTAACGCTTGCACAAAGAGATGTTCATGTCTTGTGGGTAAAGTTGTACAACCTCTGCAGAGTGTAAAACTATTCGGATAGCCGCGTCCGCGGTCATGGACAAAGCCCGGGAATTTCACACGGGGTATAGAGTGTTTCATGAAATGTGGAATGTGGAATTGTTGGGATGTGAGCGGGAGTTCACTTTGTTGTTTTGTTGTCTATCATTGATCTATCGATTATTTATTTATGTTTTCATAAATATGCTTTCAATCTATTTATTGTATTTCCATTCAAGTTATTGCTTTACGCAAAATAAACTATATAGCCATCCTTGTCAAGCCGTGCATAAATATTTTGCATCAATTCCCTACGACTTCTTTGAGTACCTTTGTACTCACGGCTTTATGCCCTTGTTGATCGATTCTTTGAAGGAGATAATGAATCTCATGAAGAGGAATTCTATGAAGACTACGTGGATTAGGAAGGCTTTCCCAGACGATTGCCTGTGGCATGTCGAATGGTTCAAGTTATCTTTTCATTGCAATAGTATTTGTTTCTTAAGCCCTTAAGGCATAATGGTGTAAACATTGACCATAAGGTCGTTTGCTTTATTTAATAATAGTTTGCTTCTTCTTAGTTAATTCGTTGTATGGAATGGTATTTCATCTATGTTTCCACTGTGTGCACTAGCGTGATCTGGACTAGTGCGGTATACACGAGGGTTTCGGTTACAAACCGGGTCCGACACCAACCTTTGTCGCGCACTACCCGGTATTGGCGTCCCGCCACCGCTTGCGCCGCTTGCGCGCGTGCGGACCGTTGGATCGGATCGTGCGGTCCTCTTTCCTCGGCGAAACCCTAGCGCGTGAGCCGTTGGATCGAGATCAAGCGGTCGGGATCGCTTCGCGTTGTTTTGGAAAGATTTGATCGCATCCGTTGATTTTGGAAAGGGCGGATCGGATCGTATCGCCCGGGAATCGATCGTGGCCGTTCATCTTGGATCGGACAGTCCTCGATCGTCGTCACCGATTCGGTTTCCGAGTTCGCCGTCGTGCGCCGTCTTCGCCGCGGATTGCTTAGGGTTTCCTTCCCTGCGCGCATGCCGAGGCTATAAAAGCCGCAGCCCAGATTCCGATGTTCCTCGTCCCCTTGCGCAGCCAGTAGCACTAGCCTCTTCGCCTGTTTCGCTGTCATCGTCGGTCAGGAGCTCGCCGTAGTTCTTTGAAGCGTCGCCGCGAGTTTTTGCGCCGTTCCGTCGCCGTCGAGCCTCCTTCCGCCGAATCGGTTCCAAATCCGGCGTCGCCGTTCCAAGACGCGTCGAGGCCGCCACTTCTTCTCGCCGGAATCGCGCCGAAACGCCGTTCGGGTGGTCATCGTCCTCCGCTCCGGTGCCAATCCGCCGCCGTGCTTCGGAGCTTCGCGCAGCCGTTGGATCCTTGTCGGACCGTCCAGATCGCGCCGCGTCATCCTCATCAGCAGTGAACCTCTCCGGTAAGATGGACCGTTAGATCTAAGATGAGCGGTCAGGATAGTGCCACGTTGGTGTAGTTCGCTAGCCGTTGGATCCTCTCGCAGATGCACACCGCGTGTCGAGCATTGGCACGGGCGATGTCGCAGCCAGTAGATGCGCGCCGCGTGTCGGGCGCGGGGCGCGAGGCGCCGTGAACCGCGTCCACGGTGGACCAGAGGCGGTTCCGTGGACCGGGTCTGTGCACCAGGTGATGTGTCAGTGCCTAATTGGCTTGGGCCAGGGCAGACGTCAGTGTTGCGCAGTAAAAATCTTTTTCAATAGTAAAATATTTCGGGAAAATTGGAAATTCTATTTTCTGTATTTCAGTATTTATTCAAAACTTCAAAAGGCTATATCTTTTGCATTTTAATTCGGATTTGAGTGATTAAAATTTCTAAAAATTTGTAAAATCAAGATCTATTTATTGGTGAATTTTATTTTATTTTTGGAGTTTGGTTGCCCTCTGTTTTGGTGTTTATTTGCTATTTTAGCATCATTTCGCGTAGACGTTGAACTGCTCGGTGATCCGGAGGAAGATTCATCTCTTCAAGACCCAAGCTCAGAGCAAGACCAGCACCTACTCCAAGGCAAGTTGTGCTTTGATCATGTTGCACCCAATTTCACCAAATTGCTATTTTGTCTTTTAAATTATGCATGATATTTTATGTGTATAAATGATTTCAATTAATCTGGGAATTAGATGATATGCCTAATTGAATTAAATCACACCTTGTCAATTTTATGCCATGATCTAATTGTCACCCTAGGATGTGGAATTATAGTTGGTTAATATTAATAATCAACATGGGACTAGTTAGACCGTCGTAGATTGCTTAGCCATGCCACGTCATCACATGTGTCCAAATGTTGATACTTAATCTTGACTAAGGGAATATGGAACAATGTTTATGAATTGGTGTGTCATGCGTTGTCACAAAGTGATATCAAGTTGTCGTGGCGAGGAGGTCACACAACTAGATTAAAATGTTGGTGGCACGTGGTGCTTGGTAATCAACTAGGGTTGTAATGATTTAGATTGGGGCAAGTGGCAAGGGGCAGTGCGCCAAGGCGGGCCAGGATTGGCAGGGGTATGTGGAAGTCTTGCCTTAATCACCTTAAGGACTTAACCTTGCAAGCCTTTGACCTGACTCTTTCTTGCAACCACATGTCTGGAATGGGACAGTCTAGCTGAATAATTTGTGAAACCTAGATTTCGGTACTGTCGTGGTGAATAGTGAGTCCCGGGTTTACGGTTAAACTCACATGGCGCAAGAGGGGGGCCCTGTTGTGGTGGTTTAACCCTTCAGTGTTGAAACCTTAGCGAACAGTACTGGGTCTAGGTGTAGCATTGTAAAGGCTTTGTTATGATCACTCGCCTTGGTGGTGTTTGGTTGTATCGTGTGGGTAAAGTGCATAACCTCTGCAGAGTGTACAATCTACTCGAATAGCCGTGCTCACGGTATTGGGCAATACTCGGGAATTACAGTTAAGGGTTAGACTTTTGTTAAAATGAAAACCTATTGGGATGGCAAGGTGCCATGGAAAGTGGAAATTGATTTAGGATTGGAAACTTGGTTTACTTCAGAAATGCTGAATCTTTTAATTACTGTTATTTGTTTTACTGCTTTTCAATCTATTTACTGTATTCTTGTTAAATGCCGCTTTATTGCAAAATATCCTTATTAGCCATTCCCTTGTATTAAGCCAAGCATATAGAATATTAGACTTGCATTGCTGCGCACAACTTGTTGAGTGCTTTATGTACTCACCCCAACAACAACAACTTCAGAAGAGGAAGAATCTACGCCTTTCGTGGAGGAGGATTATATGGATGCGAATGCTTAGGGTCCGAGCCTCGTTAGTTGCCTGCGGTGAACTGGGGAGCTGCTACGCTTATTTATTTTTCCGCTGCTACTCATTTGCTACTTTTTAATTGAGCCCAGTGAGGCATTATTCATGTAAGACAACAGTTATTATTAATTATTGAAGTTTATGCTATATTCCGCTGTGTATGACTATGATAGCATCTATGTTGAGCCTGTGTGCACTAGCGTGATCCTGGACTAGTGCGGTATACACAGAGGGTCCGGATTTGCAAATTCGGGTCCCGATAGTGAACTATATGGAAGTTGATGACTTTTTGTTTGTTGACAGGCATCAAAAACAAAAGAATCTTTATTAGACAAACTACGAAGTTTATGTTGATGAAGAATGGACTGGACCACGGCCGAGGTAGGATGACCGAGCCTTTAATGCCATTGTTCTTTGCTGATCTTGACAGTGGATAGAGATTGACGAGGTTGATGAATAGTACGCAGGGGGTATAGCCCTTTCTCACATTTGCCTCGAAGAAGCACCTTCTTCGTGGCTCGATCCTTGATAAAGAACACATTTGGATGAAATTAAAAAAACTTTATTCTCAACAGAAAATTTTTAACTGACAAAAGATGTTTGCTGGCTTTGGGGACAAGAAGGGTGTCTTTGAGGATTAACGAACAATTTGAACTAGCAATAGTACTATGACCAAGATGAGAAATCAGCATACCAATCCCATTAGCAACTTGCACTTGATCATTTCCCTTGTAGCGTTCCTTCACCATAAGCTTATCTAGATCATTGGTGAGATGATCTGTGGCTCCAGTGTTAGTAAACCAATTGGTATCCACCGTGTAGTTTGTTGAGGCTGCTGCATCAACTGATTGACCTTTGGTCTGATAGCTATGACCAAAACTATGATAACACCTCAGGGCATCATGAGCAATGTTACCACAGACCTAGCAAGTGGGATGATTGTTGTAGTTGGTGTTGCCAGTGCATCCACCACCACGATAGTTGCGACCATATCCATGGCCACGTCCTCTGCTGCGCAATCCAGAGTTAAGCTGGCTGCTCCTTTGGTTGGTACTAATCACAATGTTTGCTGAAGGCGTCGTGTTGATGTGCTCCTTCCATAGCTAATAACTGATGACATGAGCATACATGTTTGTCAGCGTGATTAGATCTGGACGAGTTGAAACTAACAGGACCAGGGAATCATAGTCATCGCCAAGCCTAGCCAAAATATAAGACACAATTTCTTCTTCTTGCAAAGGATTGCCGATTGACGCCTATGTCTGCCAAGCCCTTCATCTTGCTGAAGTAATCCGATGCAAACATGTCATTTTTGTGCAGATTAGAGAGTTGAATTCGAATCTGCATGATACATGCACGAGAGCGTGAAGCAAATATCCGCTCCAATGCTGTCCACACTGCTGTTGATGTGCCAAGGAACAACACTTGAACAAGGATCCCTTCACTTAACAAAGAAAGTAGTGCACTTAGCACCAATTGATCCTGCTGAACCCAGCGAGTATACTCTAGGTTGGGTACTATGGAGGATCGTTATGACATAAAGTTAACTAAAATTGATGGACAGGCAGTTAGCCTTTTTGGTGAATTTGATGGTATATTCTTCAAGCTCGCCTTCATTATTTTTGTGATACCTTGCCTATCATGTTTTTATTTGAAGGCCTGGTATATTAAGTCATGAAGGACCACTTGATGGTATATAGTCTTCAAACTTGCCTTCATTATTTGAGAACCTTATGAAACATCCTTAGTTCTTGATAGACGCAAAGATGTCTATAAGTAATTGGTACCCACCGTGTCATTTGTTGAGGCTGCTGCAGCGACTCATTGACCTTCAGTTTGATAGCGATGACCAAAACGGTGATAACACCTTAGGGCATCATGAGCAATGTTACCACAGACCTAGCAAGTAGGATGATTGTTGTAGTTGGTGTTGCCAGTGCGTCCACTACCACGATAGCTACTACCATATCCATGGCCACATCATCTGCGGCGCAATCCAGAGTTATGCTGGCAGCTCCTATGGTTGGTCATAATCACATCATTTGCTGAAGACGTCGTGTTGATATGCTCCTTCCATAGCTCATAACTGATGACATGAGCATACATGTTTGTCAGTGTGATTGGATCTGGCTAAGTTGAAACTGACGTCACAAGAGAATCATAGTCATCGCCAAGCCTAGCCAAAATATAAGACACAATTCCTTCTTCTTGCAAAGGATTGCCGATTGACACCATTATGTCTGCCAAGCTCTTCATCTTGTTGAAGTAATCCGAGGAAAACATGTCCTTTTTGTGCAGATAGGTGAGTTGAATTCGAATCTGCATGCTACATGCACGAGAGCGTGAGGTAAACATCCGCTCCAATGTTGCCCACACTATTGCTGACACTTAACAAAGAAAGTAGTGCACTCAGCACCAATTGATCCTGCTGAACCCAGCGAGTATACTCTAGGTTTGGTAATATGGAGGATCATTATGACATAAAGTTAAGTAAAATTGATGGATAGGTAGTCAGCCTTTTTGGTGTATTTGATGGTATAGTCTTCAAACTTGCCTTCATTATTTTTGTGATTCCTTGCCTATCATGTTTTTATTTGAAGGCATGGTATATTTGGTCATGGAGGACCACTTGATGGTATATAGTCTTCAAACTTGCCTTCATTATTTGAGAACCTAATGAAACATCCTCAGTTCCTGATAGACGTAATGATTGCTATAAGTAATTGGTATCCACCGTGTAGTTTGTTGAGGCTGCTGCAGCAACTCATTGACCTTCGGTTTGATAGGTATGACCAAAACGGTGATAACACCTTAGGGCATCATGAGTAATGTTCCCACAGACCTAGCAAGTGGGATGATTGTTGTAGTTGGTTTTGCTAGTGCGTCCATCACCAAGATAGCTGTGACCATATCCATGGCCACGTCCTCTGCTGTGCAATCCAGAGTTATGCTGGCTGCTCCTTTGGTTGGTCCTAATCACATTGTTTGCTAAAGACGTCGTGTTGATGTGCTCCTTCCAAGCTCATAACTGATGACATGAGCATACATGTTTGTCAAGGTGATTAGATCTGGCCGAGTTGAAACTGACGTGACCAGAGAATCATAGTCATCGCCAAGCCTAGCCAAAATATAAGACACAATTTCTTCTTCTTGCAAAGGATTCCGATTGACGTCATTATCTCTGCCAAGCCCTTCATCTTGCTGAAGTAATCCGAGGCAATCATGTCCTTTTTGTGCAGATTGGCGAGTTGAATTCGAATGCATGATACATGCACGAGAGCGTGAAGCAAACATCCGCTCCAATATCGCTACTACTTCTTTGTTTATGTGCCAAGGAACAACACATGAGTAAGGACCTCTTCACTTAACAAAGAAAGTAGTGCACTCAACACCAATTGATCCTGCTGAACCCAGCGAGTATACTCTAGGTTTAAAGTTAACTAAAATTGATGGACAGGCAGTTCGCCTTTTTGGTGAATTTGATGGTATAGTGTTCAAGCTTGCCTTCATTATTTTTGTGATTCCTTGCCTATCATGTTTTTATTTGAAGGCCTGGTATATTAGGTCATGGAGGACCACTTGATGGTATATAGTCTTCAAACTCGCCTTCATTATTTGAGAACCTTATGAAACATTCTCTGTTCCTGATAGATGCAAAGATTGCTATAAGTAAATGGTATCCGCTTTGTAGTTTGTTGAGGCTGCTGCAACAACTCATTGACCTTCGGTCTGATAGCTATGATCAAAACAATGATAACACCTCAGGGCATCATGAGCAATGTTACCACAGACCTAGTAAGTTGATGATTATTGTAGTTGGTGTTGCCAGTGCGTCCACCACCACGATAGCTACGACCATATCCATGGCCAGATCCTCTGCGGCGCAATCCAGATTTATGCTGGCTAATCCTATGGTTGGTCATAATCACATCGTTTGCTGAAGATGTCGTGCTGATGTGCTCCTTCCATAGCTCATAACTGATGACATGAGTATACATGTTTGTCAGCGTGATTGGATATGGCCGAGTTGAAACTGACGTGACAGGAGAATCATAGTCATCGCCAAGCCTAGCCAAAATATAAGACACAATTTCTTCTTCTTGCAAAGGATTGCCGATTGACGCCATTATGTCTGCCAAGCTCTTCGTCTTGGTGAAGTAATCCGAGGCAAACATGTCCTTTTTGTGCAGATTGGCAAGTTGAATTCGAATCTGCATGCTACATGCACGAGAGCGTGAGGAAAACATCCGCTGCAATGCTGCCCACACTATTGCTGATGTGCCAAGGAACAACACCTGAGCAAGGATCTCTTCACTAAACAAAGAAAGTAGTGCACTCAGCACCAATTGATCCTGCTGAACCTAGCGAGTATACTCTAGGTTTGGTACTATGGAGGAACATTATGACATAAAGTTAACTAAAATTGATGGATAGGCAGTCAGCCTTTTTGGTGTATTTGATGGTATAGTCTTCAAACTTGCCTTCATTATTTTTGTGATTCCTTGCCTATCATGTTTTTATTTGAAGGACTGGTATATTAGGTCATGGAGGACCACTTGATGGTATATAGTCTTCAAACTTGCCTTCATTATTTGATAACCTTATGAAACATCCTCAGTTCCTAATAGACGCAATGATTGCTATAAGTATTTGGTATCCATCGTGTAGTTTGTTGAGGTGTTGCAGCAACTCAATGACCTTCGGTTTGATAGCTATGACCAAAACGGTGATAACACCTTATGGCATCATGAGCAATGTTACCACAGACCTAGCAAGAGGGATGATTATTCTGGTTGGTGTTGCTAGTGCGTCCACCACCACGATAGCTGCGACCATATCCATGGCCACGTCCTCTGCTGCGCAATCCCGAGTTTTGATGGCTGCTCCTTTGGTTGGTCCTAATCAAATTGTTTGCTAAAGACGTCGTGTTGATGTGCTCCTTCCAAGCTCATAACTGATGACATTAGCATACATGTTTGTCAGGGTGATTAGATCTGGCCGAGTTGAAACTGACGTGACCAGAGAATCATAGTCATCGCCAAGCCTAGCCAAAATATAAGACACAATTTCTTCTTCTTGCAAAGGATTGGCGATTGACGTCATTATCTCTGCCAAGCCCTTCATCTTGCTGAAGTAATCCGAGGCAATCATGTCCTTTTTGTGCAGATTGGCGAGTTGAATTCGAATGCATGATACATGCACGAGAGCGTGAAGCAAACATCCGCTCCAATGCTGCCTACACTGCTGTTGATGTGCCAAGGAACAACACATGAGTAAGGATCTCTTCACTTAACAAAGAAAGTAGTGCACTCAACACCAATTGATCCTACTGAACCCAGCGAGTATACTCTAGGTTTGGTACTATGGAGGATCGTTATGACATAAAGTTAACTAAAATTGATGGACAGGCAGTTAGCCTTTTTGGTGAATTTGATGGTATATTCTTCAAGCTCGCCTTCATTATTTTTGTGATACCTTGCCTATCATGTTTTTATTTGAAGGCCTGGTATATTAGGTCATGGAGGACCACTTGATGGTATATAGTCTTCAAGCTCGCCTTCATTATTTGAGAACCTTATGAAACATTCTCTGTTCCTGATAGACGCAAAGATTGCTATAAGTAATTGGTATCCACTGTGTAGTTTGTTGAGGCTGCTGCAACAACTCATTTACCTTCGGTCTGATAGCTATGATTAAAACAATGATAACACCTCAGGGCATCATAAGCAATGTTACCACAGACCTAGCAAGTAGGATGATTGTTGTAGTTGGTGTTGCCACACGATTTCTTCTTCTTGCAAAGGATTGCCGATTGACGCCATTATGTGTGCCAATCCATTCATCTTGCTGAAGTAATCCAAGGCAAACATGTCCTTCTTGTGCAGAGTGGTGAGTTGAATTCGAATTTGCATGATACATGCACGAGAGCATGAGGCAAACATGCGCTCCAATGCTGCCCACACTGCTGCTGATGTGCCAAGGAACAACACGTGATCAAGGATCTCTTGACTTAACGAAGAAAGTAGTGCACTCAGCACCAATTGATCCTACTAAACCCAGCGAGTATACTCTAGGTTTGGTACTTGAGACGCCTTGAGTGATCATGGCTAGTGGCATCTCAATCATCCCTTCAACATAGCACAAGAGATTCTGGCTACGAAGGTCTGGGACGATTTGTGCTTTCCACAGGAGATAGTTCTCCCTGATGAGCTGAAGATTGACGAATTGGTTGAAGGATGGTGTGGGAAGAACTCCTGTTGCAATAGAGGTAAGGGATCCTGATGCAGCAATGTTGATTGAAGTAGACGAAGTGCTAAAAGATGTCACTGTGGATAGATAAAAAGAGGCTCTGATACCATAAAAAACTTAACGTTGGAGGAGATAATCCTCTTGGTTGTACTTGGTCTTGTATTTATAGTCATACAATGGATACAAAATGATTTACAGATATTACAGATCAATCTCTAAAGGGCAACAAACTGATCAGCCTTATTTGATACGCTACAGTATCTTGCCGATAATACAGATAATCACGATAGTATACAGACTTTAAGTCCTTCAATCACGGTAGTGATAGAGATTGCTTCTTTAACAAGGAGACCTACTATGGAGGATTGTTATGACATAAAGTTAACTAAAATTGATGGACAGGCAGTCAGCCTTTTTGGTGTATTTGATGGTACGATCTTCAAGCTTGCCTTCATTCATTATTTTTGTGATTCCTTGCCTTTCATGTTTTTATTTGAAGGCCTGGCACATTAGGTCTTGGAGGACCACTTGATGGTATATAGTCTTTAAACTTGCCTTCATTATTTGAGAACCTTATGAAACATCCTCAGTTCGTGATAGACACATATATTGCTATAAGTAATGTATTTTCCATTTTGTTTAGCTGTACCTTTTTGTATGTTCAGGTCCTTTGCAGTGCCGCTAATACTTATCATCTCATTGTTACTTTTGCAAAACACAGGTAGAACATTTCTGAAAACTGATGCTGATTTCTTAGAATCAGTATCCGATCCTTTTAGGGATGATGGTTCGACAGCTTTGACTGTTTTGGTTGGCAAGAATCTATATGTAGCAAATGTTGGTTATTCACGTGCTGTTGTTTCAAAAGCCAGCAAAGGTAATTTTTTTATCAGAACTTTCTTTCAAATGTCCAATTTCACTATTAGTTAATGATGCTTAGTGCATTCTGAAACCTCTCTGTCAACTGGTTAGCATATTCTTGTACTGTAGTTAGTGGTATGATTTAAACTTGCTTTACTGATATTTCCTAGAGACTTGACATGTGTCTTTAAGCTATGATCGATTATCGTGCTTTGTCATTATTTGATCCAACTGCATATGGACTTAAGTCAGTAGGCTCAAAATGAGGTTGGAGACTGGCAACTGTTGCTTTGGTGTGGGGTAGGGGTAGGTAGGTTACACACAAGGGGGATTGGGGCGGGTGGTTAGAGACGATATGTGATAAATTTTTCATAGATGGTTTAAAAATCGTCTGTGATACGTCGTTATTATCACCGGCACATGTTTATAGATGATTCACAAAATCGTCTGTAGTGACTTTTTATAGCCGTCGATGATGTCCTTTTCTGTAGTAGTGTAAGTTTGTCTAGCAGTGATATTTGAGAAATTTTTCAAGGCTACCTTTACTTCACATCAACCGAGGGTCAGGCCCCATCACCCCAAAAAATTAAAAAGTGCTACAAGATCACCTCTTCAATAGATCAAATTTATTAATTGAATTGGTTCCAATTTTAGTTGATTGGAATTTTTAAGACTTTAGAACTATTTGTAGTGTACTTTTAGTAAATTTCAAATATATATGTTGAATTTATGATCTTACGAAACTATCGTACAAAACTATAGAGTTATACCTGCGAAGTGTGTACCCAACGAAAGTTTTCTAGTTTCGCCCCTAAGGAGCGCAGAAGGGCTAACCATGAGTGATAGCTAAAAGCATAAAGCATCACACCACCGACCTGAAGCCACGGAGACCACCGGAGTGGTAGATGAAGGCGGTTGCGCCCTCGCCGCGGGCCGCCGCGGTTGCTCGCTAGCGCCGGTCGTGCCGCTAGCCGTGGTGTATGATCCGCTCTGATGCTCTATGCCTCCATTGCTCGCTGGGCGTGGCTCCTGTACAGGGCCTTCAGGTTTTTATGTTCTTCGGGCTGTCGTTATTCAATGTTGCCAGTCCAGACTCCGTTGGACCTGACTCATAGTTTGCCGACCCACCTCACTAACTCAGTCCGGCCTCCAGTTGAAACCCACGGCCCACGTTCCTCTTCTTCAGCTAAATCTAAATCACCATGATCTTGGCTAAAATCTAACATGAAGCAATCTTTTTATAATGGTAAATAATTTCCCAACCTGCATGGTGGCTAAAGTTTGTAGAAAGATACTCTTATTTTATGCTAACTAGCTAGTTAAGTGCCCGTGCGTTGCAACAGAAATATTTTTTTTTACCAAACATATCGAGTTGGTTTACACCACGCCATCGACTCAGTCGAAGTATCCAGATGAACTCTGGCCGACCCACATCGTGTCTTCTCCACTGTACTTGGTCTACACACCTACTCGGCTCCATCGCCACGCCCGACTACGCTCCACTCCGTGATAGCCTTTGTCAGGCCTATGTCGCTATTCCTAGCCAGAATCATAAAAGAAATATCATCAACATTCCAATAGTATCCCATCATAGAAACATTGCAATATTTTCCATTAGCGGTAACATATATGGTGTTAACATTTGAATCCAAAATAAAGAATTTAGTGGATTGCAACAGAATAATTACACTGCATTATTCAACATAAGAATTGACCTTAGAGGTGTGTACACTGCGTAGAGATTGGTAAGCACAAAATGGCATGAAACGAACAACCCCTCCACATCATGTTCCTTCGCTATTTTGTGATGCCACTAATGAAAAGATGCAGAGTAATAGTCTTGGATAAAGGAACAACCAGATGAATTGGAATGGGATAAGGTGGTTCCATGGTGACTTGATTTTAGGATTCTTTTTTAGAAGATTGATTTTAGGATTCGGTCGAAGGTTCATGAAAAATAGGAGGCAGTTCACCGCAAAGACGGAAATCGATTGAGGAAACCGGGGATCAATCAATACCCACCTAGCAATGCAACATCTTCTTCAGCACCTTCGGAGGGCACGTCTCAAGCATCCGCCACAGGACCACCTCCAACTTCTCTGTGCCCACCCCTACCGTCGGGGAAGTAGAGGATGACGAGGTTGACAACGAAGATGGAGGCGATGACAGAGGAGTTGCTGCGGGCATCGTGAAGCAAAACTGCAAAATCAGTATGAACAATTGAGCATTAATAGGCCGACAAAACTATAACTAACTTTGGCAAATTCAGTCAATGAAGACAACACATTGTTTAATGGAAAAACCGATAGGAAAAAAAATGAATTTGTGTACATTGTAATTGGGTTCCTCTTAGAAACACAAATCTTTAGTTTTTCAAGATGCTATGTCAAGCTGTTTACATCATTGAGCAATATGACAAAATCTCAAGTACTAAATCATGCTCTTTACACCATTGAACATTGTCACAAAAACTATTGTAAAAGCTGCTCGATCACAACTCAAGCCTTTTTTTTGCAATTAAGCAAAATAACTGAGCTCATTCAACCACGTATATGCTCATCAAGAAGCAAAATCCAATACATAGAACATATACACAATAGACTGGTCAGGAGGAGGCACTGACCAAGGTCACCATCGCGCTTAGCGGAGTTACAACCGGAGTTCTCAGCAGAGACCATTGCATGTGGGTGGAGGTCGGAGCCCAGGGAGAGCAACTGTCACCGGCCGTGAGTGGGGGCTAGCGTGGGCGGCGACGGTGGTGGATGCCGGATCTTGACAGGCCCATCCAGATCCGGCCAGTGGAAACAACAGCGATGGAAGGGCGACATCGAATGCACTTGGGTGGAGGAGGAAGGCCAGTGCGGTTGCACATGGGTGGAGGAGGGAGGCTGGTGCGAACCTCGGCTGCGCGTGAATGAAGGAGGGAGGCCAGTGCGACATGGTTGTGCGTGGGAGGTTGCCTCGTCAATTCTTGCCACCTAAATTGAACTTTTTCAACAGCTCCAAAAGAAGGATGAGGAGGTTCTTGCTTTCTCACCGCTGAATGGCTTACTGCCTCCTGCCATAATTTTCCCTCTTGTTTCCAAGGCTCACATTATTGTTATGTCTCAAGTCATGTATAATGTTACTTATCATAATGTACAGAATAAGAGAATAAACATCGAAAAACTAAGCAGTTTGTGTTGTTGTACTCACCTCCATCTTCATCCATTTCATCAAAGAACTTCAGGTCGAAGAGACAAACAGGCAAAAATAACAATGCGAAGTTAGCTTGTTAATCAACACCCAAACCATTCAGATAGCATGAACAAACTATATTAGTACTTTGGAGAGTTGAATAGCAGTAGTCTGGGTTGCAAAGAATGCCCCTTCACCCAAAGGTGGAGAAGAAAGCCCTTCATCATCATCATCATCCACAACAAAAGGATTTGAAGAGTCCGGGGAGTTGTCTATAGATAAAAAATCATAGTAAACTAATAGGTTAATATTCACTCACAACCTTATGAATGAAATCAGATATGAAACAAATTCACTTCTGTTACCTGCAAGGGCGGCATTAGTAGTACTGACCCACTCATCAACCAAAACTTTCCAACCTCTGAAACATAGAGGAATTGAAGATGTCAATAATATTTGGCAAGATTGGTTCAGAAGCTCTCTAACAACAAGGATAAACCATTCACCCAGGCAGTTCAGGACTCAAAGAGCATGATGCTAAAGAATTTTATGACTATGTTGGTGTAGTAGCATGTTTCGCTAATCAAAATCTTCGCGGTACATTTGAGTAGTAATTTGCTTCACTAAGCTCCTTAAATTCAAACATGAATTATCCCACAGATTGAAATTCAATACAAGTCCATGAAGCTTACTCAATGAGAGTGCACATGAGGTGATGAATCTTCTGCGATTTGTTCTTCCGCAGCCAATTAACAGCCCACCCAATCTCAGTAGCCTACAAATGAACAACCCTAAAGATTAGCAAACTGAACATCCTCAGACACATCCCATAGCTCATATGCACTATCCAATCTGTACCTTTAGAGTGGAGACGGAAAATTGCATCAACTGCGGCCTCCTCAGCATTCGAACAGAGCAGCATCCGATTGCAACACCAACATTGTTAGTTTAGATTGATGTTTAACTACTCCCTGGAGTTGACAAATGACAACTTTAGCAATGGAAGAGCTCTGTACATGATCTTCCTTGTGTGAGAGGAGCTCCTTGACACAGAGAACCTCCCCGACAACTTGCGACTCCTCATTGATCTCGTTGGTGAGCGCCTCGAGCTCCTCAACCTCGTGGTCTTGTTCGTCCTCCGCCTCCTACTGCTCCTCATCGTTGTCATTGTAGTTGTGGTCGTAGTTGCTTGCCGCAGCGCGGCGGAGGCGTTCGTCATCGGAGTTGGAGTCGGAGTTAGAGTCATCATCTTCGCCATTGTCGTGCGCCTCACCGAGCGCGCCGAGGCTACTGCTGTTGTTCTTGCTCTCCTTCTCAGGGATGCGACACACGCTGCCCTTGTCCTCCTCCAAGGGTGTGGAGGGGGTGGGGAGACTACGCTGCCGGTACAGCCGTGGTGCAACAGCAGGGCACGATGAACAGTGAAGAGCCTCTCGGCGATGCGGTCGCGATGGCTCAAGAGCTCCTGCAACGGCGGTGACGAGGATGGCATTCTTGATCACGTCCAAGATGCCAGCACCGGCGCCTCGGAAGAACTCGCGCCACCGATCCAGTCCGTTGGCTATCGCCGCCGCCGCTGGTCCTCCCGGGGCCACCAAGACCTCCCCCAAGATCGCCGCTTCCCCTGATTGCGATTCTGATGGCGCACAATAACAAATAACTGATGCTTTCTTGATTATTTCCTCCCTAGGATGTCGACACCCTTCGCGGGCTTGGGCTGAAGGCGTTCGCGTGAATGGTTGGGCTTCGATACAGAAGTTTAGTGCATGAGTGGAGAACGAATGACTGTCACCAACCCCTAATCTATACCCCTTTATAATGCATGTAAGTAATTTTTGCTACGTTCACCCTAAATAATGCACCTCACTAGAGATGGTCTAACGTTCGTGCACTCAACAAAATGTCCCCCGAAACTTGCATTCATCAAAATGAACATCTCGGATCTTTCCTCAGCTTTACTCACCCACATCCGATGGCCATTATTTAGTGTGTCTAATCATCTCTGTGACCTACAATAGACCTCTCCCACCTACATATTTGGAAGGAGAGTGAATCAAATAAGGAAATAAATAAGGAGGATTCGCATGCAAGGAAACCAGATTTGAATTTTTTACTGGCCAAAATTGTACGTACTACATATTTGGAAGGAGGGCGAATCAAACAAGGAAATAATCAGGGAGGATCCGCATGCAAGGAAAAAATTTTATTGTCCTGGCATTGTGCTCGTATTTTTTTTCTGAATATGACTCTTCTCGAGACTTTTTTACGGATCTAGCCCCATAGAGCCTAATTTCAGCGCACAGAGAGCGCTGAATTTTTGTTTTCATTTTTATCTAAGGAACCAACGGTCTGTGAGTGATGCTTAATTTTTTTTAATTTTTTCTCGCGGAACGGTGCATGGCGAAAGCATTATTTAATTTTATCTTTTTTCCTTGCGGATCCAGCGGTCGGTGAGCGTAGCTTATTTTTTCATATTTTTCCGAAATCATCCCTGTGGCCCACAACAGACCTTCCCTCACCTCCAGCATCAACAAGGAAAAGGAAACAAACATCCTGGAAAAGGAAACCGGGAGATGGGGCAGCGCGGCCGGGAGAACGCAAGTCTGCAATGGCTCCACGGTCGCCATCGGTGGCTTTGCCGACGCGAGGAGGTTGCTGGTCGGCGACCTCGTGGCCGCCGTGTCTCGGCAAATTTATAATTTAGTTTTTTTAAAATAATTTTATTAAGTACAAAATAATCGAAAGTTTTTTTGAGAATTTTTCTAGAATTTTTTAACCTAATGTGCTATCTTTTCAAAAATCCTTCTATATTTAAAAAAAATGAAGGCAACCCACCTGTAGCTTCTTCTAGCTACAACCTAGACTAGAGAAGCTTCTTCTCTTTCCTCCCTCCATTAAAGCAAGAAAGAAGCTCCAAAGCTTCATCAATCCCGCACCAAATCTCCTCTTTCCATCTATGGTGTTAATTCCCTAAATTTCGTACTCTGTTGCCAAAATTTCCTTCCAATCTGATTTAATCCCAAATTATGGTTTCGATAAATATGCTTGTTTCTGGGCTATAAAAGCCGGCGAGCTCTCCTCCACCCCATCGCATTGCGTAAATCCCCAAGTGCTCCCTCTTGTCAAGATTGCTGGATTTTGGAGGTAACCCAAGCCATCACCGTCATCTTTTCCGGCGAAATTCACCGCAAGTGACTCCTCCTCGCAGCGCCGTGCCGACGATCTCGCCGCACAGTCAAAGGGCGACCCATGCGACCTGCTTGGCCACCCCGGCCTTCCTCCCCTTGCTTGGCCAAGCCTAAGAGAGCACGTTGTGCTCTCTATGGAAGCTGCAAAAAAATAATCTAAAATCAGAAAATTCTTTTTTCTTTCTCTTTCTTGATTTAAAATCTTTTGGGAGCCCGTTTTCACCCATTCGACCTCCATTTAATTCCGTTTTTCTTTCTAAATTCATTTAAAATTCTAAAATTCTCTTTTATTATTAAGTGTTGTATTTATACTTATCTTCTCATTTAATTGATAAGCGGGTGTACTGCCGTCGTAGCGTTAGCACAGACACTATACTAGTTAGAAGTAGTAGAGATAACTTAGGGATAAAGTATATAAGCATCCAACATTCAAAATTGAAGTTCAAGATGAGCAACTTGTCAGAATCAAACCCTTTGGTCAATAATCGTGCTAGACTTCTTTATCTTCCCTGCCAAATCTTACAATGATGTCATAGTTGATCACATTAGCGGGGAGTAAGCAAATCAATGGGTAGCGGGGTCGGAATGCTGCAATCGCACTTCTCACTTTAAGGAGTTTTCACTTGTTAGTTGTTACAACTTACAATCGCTAAAGGAAAATTTTGAGTTGTACACTGTTGAGTTCTGTGAACAATCGATTCACCCAAGAGCTTAAGCACACGAGGAAACATACATGAGCTTCAAAAACTCCTCATTTCCCTAAGTTTTTGAATAAGAATATTTTTATCATTTTTGAAAGCCTTTGAATAAAAAAATTTTGAACCAAAAGTAGGAGTCATGGTCATCATCTAGGTGAGTCGATCCAATTTAAAGAAACACCACAAGAAACAGGGAAAATTTCGTGGGCCAGAAACCCACAAATTTAGGCCAAAACCCACGAATTTAAGTTAAATTCGTGGGAAAACCGTCGAATTTAGTTCACGAATTTAACTCGACGAAATTAATCAATTAAATTCGTGGGTACCCATGAATTTAAGTTAAGTTCGTGAGTTCTTTGCCAAGCCCACGAATTTAATTGGGAATCGAGTTAAATTGTGTGTTCGAAACCCACGAATTTAACAGATTAAATTGTAGCCAACGTAGCCCACTAATTTAATCAGTTAAATTAAATGGGCTATATAGCCCACGGTTAATCATAAATTCGTGGGCTTAATAAACCCACAAATTTAATTGTTAAATTCGTGGGCTCAAGGAACCGACGAATTTATCTGGAGCGCCCAGATAAATTCGTGGTTTTTTAATGGCTCACGAATTTATCAGTCATTTATACACAAATGTGTATATATATATATATATCCATATGCATCGCACTCAATACATATAACAACTAAAGAACAAAAGAAAAGGCAAAAAGAAAATTGAAACTAAAAATTGCTAAGCGAAGAATAAGAAGGATCATATATTTTGTTCAAATCTGATCAGATCACTAACACAAAAGAACAAATTAAAAGCAAAAAGAAAAGTAGTTAGCATCAGATTTTTTATGGCAATATATACCATTGGCAGCAGTTCCATTTCTAGAGCTGGATGCAAAAGTATCAATCGAATGCAATGGCATTCAGCAGCTGGATCCAACTCTGGAAACGGGAAACTACATTGACATGACTTGTTCTGTCATTTGAAGATGAATGTGTTTCTGTCATTCAATCAGAACAAGTCACATATCAAAACCCAATATCATCATTTGCCATAGAAGTCGGAAATGACAAAAGCAAGAAAATGACAAAAACAACTCTGAATGTACAAAATGACTGAACATATATTTGCAATAAATAAAAATACAAATGACTAGATCACAAACATATATATGCAACTCATATGGCAACATCATCAATCCAGATTTATGCATTTCAACTTAAATTATCACTATTGCAACAGATTACTCAGATTGATATATACTAAAAGAATCAACTAAATTTCCTACAGAAGCATCTGTCCATCCGCTGCACATCGACTAAATTGCAACTAATGTTCCTAAATTTGAGCAAGAGGAAGGGAGGGAGGGGGCAGCTAAATTGCAACTAATGTTCCTAAATTGCAACTAAATTGCAACTAATGTTCCTAAATTTGAGCAAGAGGAAGGAAGGGAGGGGGCAGCTAGCTCACCAAGGTCATCAAACTCCACAACGAAGTTCAAGCGAACAAAGAATTAACAAACGAGACACCAAACCTATTACCTTTACTAAAAGACTGAAATCAACCTTTTAACTCTTTAAAATCGGCTTAAACTAAGTCACCGAAATGTACAAAATTTCAGCATGACCTCTCTAGTAAATAGGACATCCACTCAGCAGACAAAAAACATTTGCAGTTATAATATATATATCAATCTCTCAAATCAGAAGGAGACATTCTAGCAGATCCTTAGATAATCAATCACACATCGAACGGCAATTTGTAAACTACGCAATGACGTACAACACATTACAACCGCAATAGATACAATCCACATTCCATTACAATAAGTCCATCACAATAAGTCGATCACAATCTATCCATCACAACAAGTCATAAAGTACAACAGTAATACACCAATCGAGCTCACAATGGAATTCATGCCTTGGGGTTGTTGGAGTTGTGGGCGCTACCACCACCGTCGGTGCTGTTGAAGATATCTTCTATGATGTCGTCATTAGTACGTGCTGGAGGGCGTGACCCAGAAACCTACAAGTTCAAGATTAACTTAGGTTGTGTTACAAGTAACATATCGTCGGTTTTTGCTAAATGTGCTAGAATCAAGTAAGTTTAGCAAGAGTTTAGCAAATAAGGCATTTAACTCTTTCCTTACCTAAATTATGCTGATTCACATGAAACAAGTTCAGAATAGTACTATTCGACCAAGACACAATATGAGAATATCAATATGAAAGGTCAAGCTAAACAAGAATAGATACTATATATAAAACTACAACTACGAGCTAGTCAAGATATGCTGTGATAATCATATGAATATCAATCTCATAGTCAATGAAGCATCAAAGTAATACTCTCTAGTATTAACAGAAGTTAACCATCTAGTTCAAGGCCAAGATTACAACTAAAATTATTTAATTCAACTTCCAAAGACCCGAATTGCATCACTGAGTATTCAAAAGATAACAAATAGTGAAAATAGTTCAAAGAAGCAATTAAGAGTTTAGGTAGTCATTTTAAGAGTTCAGTATACAAAGTACAAATATAAAGCATTCTACAAGGATAAACAATCAGATTGTACATGGACAAACAACATATTCTACAAGGATGCCATATAAAGTATTTAAAACATAAGTTTACAATTCAACAAGTTGTCTTAAGATAACTTTTCAATTCCAACAAGTTAGCACAATATAAGGTTCCAAATCAAAAAGTCATTGACAGAAAGAAAAAATCAAATAGCACGTAATGGGTTAATAATTTGGTAAACCATCACATATCTACAGAGCACAAAGAATGAACTTTCATAAGTACACAAGTAAACCTTTTCAAGTATGAACATTGAGATGATTTGTGCAAGGTTTAAGAAAGAGTTGCCTAAATGTCCTAAAATCGACTAAGTTTTGCACGTATAGCTAAATTTGCTCAAGTTGACTAAGTCCGGCTCAACTTTGTGAATTAACCTTTATTTGCCTAAATGTGATATAATTGACTAAGTTTTGTGAAGGTAGCTCAATTTGCTCAATTTGACTTGGTTTGGCTCACAATTGACAAACTTAGCTCGTTCGCAAACTTAGAATATTTTGACATCCATACCGTGGTGTCGCCTCGAGGTGGCACGCAGGCCCACATGTTGAAGTACATAGGCATTCCTTGGCCTGGCATAGGTGGTGGGTACATGTAGAACGGGTTTGGAGGCTGGGAGCCCTGTAAGGCATAAACAGGTACATTATGCCACATATAAATCATTCATTCAAATTTTGAATAACGAATTGAACCGATCCGTCTTTACTTGTGGTGCCTCTCCTACAGAAGGTGGCTGCATCTGTGGAGTGAACATGTAGAAAGGACGAGGAGGCTGGGAGCTCTGTGGATCATAGTTTGTGATATAAAGTATACAGAATAGAGTTTTTTAAAAATAAAGAATGCATGAGAATTTCATATAACCTGAGGTGCATCTCCTAGGGGTGGTGCCTGCATCCCAATAGGGTTTATGAAGGACGCCGGGGGAGGCTGAGCACCCTGTGATGCTTCTCCTTGTGGTGGTGGATGCATGTACGGAGAAAACATGTAGAAGGGAGGTGGCTGGGAGTCCTATGACATAATAGTCAAGTTTGTGAGAAATGTGATTTTACGAGCTAAGTGAATTAGAGAGTAATGAACTCAAGTATCTTTACCTGGGGCATAACAGGAGGGCGAAACACTGGCATGTTAGGTCCAAGAGATTGTGACAGTTGCTGCATATAGATTGTTTGTTAGATTTTAATCACAAATGTACAATTGAGCGATTTGTTCAAAGTTGAGATTGTACCTGCAGATACATTTTCATGTACTCGAGTCTTCTCGCCATGAGCTTCCTCTCATGCTTGACGAGACTCTTCTCGCACTTGACGAGCCTCCTCTCGCGCTTCACGAGCCTCCTCGTGCGCTTGTGCTTCCCGTGCGGACCTCGACGAGCGAGCACTCCCCTGTGAGGAAACCGAGCCTCGTGGAAGACGATCGCAGTCCACAACTCCGTCCCCCATGGCCCACCTACAAATGATATATACTAAAATATGACCATGCAACATTTTTTTCCTTAGTAGAGCGAAAACAATTAAAATCAGTTTTATTAACGAACCTCCCATGCTTTAGGCCCCCTCCAGCGTGGTACAACGCTTCCACATCGACCGGCGTGGCCCTCCAATCAAACTCCGGCCCATGACGTTGTGTCATTTGTTCTGCATGTGACGCCTGCAAAACAGCATTTTGGTGCTCCCGGATGTAAATTTGCACAAAACATATTGTGTCATTTATACTTACCATCCTCTCACTAGCCCCGTCGTCGCACAAAACATCCGGGTTCTGTGGATCCTCGCCTTGGTGCCCCCGGATGCAAACTTCCACAAAAGTGGGAGTACAGCCTCATACGGTGCAAAGTTAGAAACATAGTGACAAATTCACTAACAATTATAATACCGATACTTACCATGCATTGCTCTAGGCCAATGTGTCCGTCTCTACTGCATTTGTGCTTCCCCAATCTACTTCTTCATTCCCTCAATTTCTATTTGATTTTTCTTGAAAATCCTCCGACGCCCAGTACCGGCACATCCACCTCCAAGCCTCCATGTCCTTCATTATTCAATCGACCGAGCTCTGGAGATACTCTTGTTCTGTCGGTGTATCCTCCTCGTCTCGATCCTCTTCTCATGTTCACCTTCTTCACCCTCTTGTAAAATTGATGATGACTTGAACGTGCATTCTTTGAACGAATCTCCGACAACCTTTTGTGCCGCCCTGTTGAAGACGCTTTTGGCCTTCTTTAAAGCGTTGTAATCGTCTCCGTCCTCAAGCCGGAACCTCTCCTACATATAATCACACATTGTCAAATTGTATTTACATTTAAAGCAATACTCAAATAGAGTAAATACATAACGCAAACTCACCCAAAAGCCAGCCCACACTGCGCCCTGACATGTTTGGTTGTCTTCGCCTCCTTCCACGTTCTCCTTCAACGCCCAGTGCTTCCAATTGTGGGCCGCGAATCTATCCCCGCCTGACTCAACCATGCCAGGGTAGTAGTAGCGCCAAGGGCTCCAAAGACGGCGTTAACCTTTGTAATGTGGCCCGTCCCAGTCCAACCCGGCTCTTTCCAGTGCCTACAACAAAATACAAGACAAAGATGCATCAAAACAATAAGTTGTCACTTAGCTCATGCTAAAAGAAAAGACATGAAAGATATAATCATTACTCGCTCCCGTGTAGCTCTATCAACCTCCTATCGACCGGGTTGCATCTCGGACGAACTGAGACGGTTTTACGAAACCTAAAATGCAAATCATTAGTTCATAGACATTACAATGTAAATATGGACATTAAATGATAATCAATACTACGCATATACGATGGTACCCAAGAAGACCCGCCTCTTCAATCGGCTCTAAGATCGCCGCCAACTCTGCATCTGCCGCTGCCTCGGCCTCGACGTCTGCATCTGTATCTGTCGTCCCACCACCACCACCCCCAACGACCTTCTCGTCGTCCGCCTCGCCCATGTCCTCATCCTCACATCCCACCTGCCCCTCCTCCTCAACCCCCACCTGCCCCTCGTCCTCCCGTGGCGCGCTCCGCGCTTTGTTCTCGTGCTCGCTCATCGAAGCACCTCGAGCCGCTCTCGCCATTGTCTAATCTGCGCAGCCCCAGCAAATATGGCGCTGCCGGCCGTCGAGTCTTGAGCATCAGAACCCCTGCTCCTCGACCTTCTGGAGGACGACCCGCTGAACTTGCCTTTAAGCTTGTCAACCTGATGCCTGAACATACTCATCTGTTCAAATTTGACAAGAGTTAGTATACAGGTTTACAAATAATTTTCAATAACTTGCAAAAATGAATGAGACAACAATAACTTGTAAAAAATGAAGGAGACAACAATGACTTGTACAAATGAACGAGGCAACAATAATCTTACAAAATATACATATCAAAAGTCGTCGGCGTCGGAATTTGCTTCTGCGACTCGTATTTCATTGAGACGTGCTTGAAGACGTGCAATCCTTACTGACTTTTGAGGGCGTTTCCGTTAAGGGCCTGGTTCATCTGTTATTATGTTTGTGGCATCGATAGGTAATTGATCGAGTCCTGCCCCGTCGGAGACAAGGAAAGAATCCCCCATAGCTTCTTCTTGATATACATCACCCACATCATCCTCTACGTTGCTTGCCACATACAAAACATCCCCAGGAGGATATACTTCAGGGTTAACTTTAAATACAACCCATCAAGCCTTCAAGCTACGGTGAGGATAGCTCAGGTAGTACACCTGCTGAACCTGATGTGCAAGCACAATGTTATTGATGTGGCCTCAAGTCGCGAATCGTGCTTCACCTCCACCATCCCAAAGTCATCGACACGTGTGCCGCTGTGTGGATCGAACCAATGGCAATCAACAAACACAACCTTGATTCTTTGGCACCCCAAAGGTATACTCAATTATGTTTTGTACAACACCGTAGTAGTCTAATATATCACCACTGGAATCGGATGACGCTGTGACTACTCCGCTGCTTGAAGTGGCCGCAAGTGGACGGCTAGCTTCTAATTTCCTTCGTTCAAAACGGAACCCGCTCACATCATAGTGACTATAGCTCCTTGCCGTCACATCACCATGTGAGAGCTGCGGAGATCCTCGGGGACGGAGGCATCACGCATACACTATATAGCAATATGCATCACTGTTAGTCTAATATTAAGTTACTACAACAATTCATTTTAAAAAATGAATAAATAGTCAAATTACATCTCGTGGAACCATTGCACGAAGCTTGGGCCGCCTTCCAACCCATCACGACGTAGGTTATCCAATTGCTTAGTTGTGGGTTGTCGAGTTGACTTCCAATTTTCTTTGTCAAACACTCTGCGTCATTTATTCTCGGGTTAAAAAGGACACTACACTGAAATGTTGAAAACATAATTCAGAAAGTCACTTACTCAAAATATTTTTCAACTTCTACCATGTTAGTGAACATGTAAAGCATGGTCAGGCTCCACTCCTCATACTTAACATGGTGTGCAGTGTACGACCCAACAGGTTGACCCTTGCATTGAAAAAGCTTAAGTTCGCACAACGGTTCTTCTACCGCGGCACGGTACCGATTCGTAGGGGCATTCATGTTGTGCTTGAGTGCGAAATACTTTGTTGAGAAGTTTGTAATCTCTTTACTTGCATAAGCCTCTGCGATACACCCCTCTACCCTTGCCTTGTTGCGCACTATAGCTCTAAGCTTTTTCAACTCCCTTTCCTGACTATACATCCATCTGAACTGCGCAGGACCTCCAACCTTTGCTTCCCAAGGTAGATGCACCAGCAGATGTTGCATCACATTCATAAAACCAGGTGGGAAAGTTTTTCCCAACTTGCATACAAGCAATGGAATTCCCTTCTCTAACTTCTGCATCAACGTCTTCGAGATTTCCTTAGCGCATATCTGCCTATAGAAGTAACTGAGCTCGGCTAACATCCTGCACAACTCATTATCAAAATAGCCACGAAACATTACCGGAACAAGTCTTTCCATGATAATATGGTAATCATGACTCTTTAGCCCGCTTAGCTTACAGGTCTTGACATTCACTGACCGCTTTATGTTAGATGCATAGCGATCAGGAAACTTTGGAGTTTTCAACCACCACAAAATCTGTTTACGGTCTTCTGGCTTCACACAGTATGGAGCTCGTGGACGGCTCTCATTTCCATTTAAACCAACTTTAACCTCGAGCCACGGCCTAGCACAATGATCACCTATGTCTTTCCTAACACTCACATTATCCTTTGTTTTGTCGGTTACATCAAACACCATGCTTATGATGCTTTCTGCCACATTGCGCTCTTGGTGCATCAAATCTATGTTATGCGGCAGAATCAAAGCTTTCGCGTAAGGCAGCTCCCAAAGAAAAGAAATATGAGTTCAGTTGTGCTCCTTTCCATAGCCAGTGAAACCCACTTCCGTAGATCGTAGAAGCCGACTATACCATTCAGCTATCTCCTCTCCTGTGAGTCGCGTCGGCGGCCCTTTTTTAACTTTCTTTCCTTTTCGAAATGCTTTGGCATCGTTCCTAAAAGGGTGCCTCGCCGGAAGCCACCGTCAATGGCAATCGAAGAATGTGATCTTTTTACCGTGCGTGAGCCTGAATGCATCAGAGTTAGCCATACAAATTGGACAACACAGGCGACCATGAACACACCAGCCGGCCCAAATGCCATATACCAACAAATCATGGACCGACCACAGGTATGCGGCTCGTAAGGTAAATTCTCTACCACCAACGCTGTCGTATGCCTTTTCCCCTCGCCACAACTTTTTCAGCTCATCAATTAAGGGCCGCATGAACACATTGAGATCCTTCCCTGGATGCTTAGGACCTGGAATGATAAGAGCAAGGAATATGAACCCTTCTTTCAAGCAAATCTCAGGTGGAAGATTGTATGGCATGATGAAGATCGGCCAACAAGAGTAGGGGCTAGCGCTTGTGCTGAAAGGTGTGAAACCGTCCGTGGACAAACCAAGACGGACACTCCTAGGGTCGCTTGCAAATGCAAGATCGAATCGGTCCAATGCCTTCCATGCCTCGCCATCAGACGGATGCACCATCATATCCGAGTCTTGGTCCTCACATTTACCTTCTTTGTGCCACTGTATATGTTTCGCTGTTTCTTTTGACATGTACAGCTGTTTAAGCCTATCCGTGATCGGCATGTACCGAAGCTGTTTAGTCGCGACCTTTGTAGTCACTGATAACCCTTCCTCATCTACCACCTCAACGAATCTACACTTACCGCAATGCATACAATGAGTATCCTTGTCATGTTCCTTCCAGAACAGCATGCAATTATTCTCGCACACATCAATCTTCTGGTAATTCATCCCGAGGCCGGCCATCAACTTTTTCGATTGGTACAAATCCTTTGGCATCTTGTGGTTAGGCGGACGGACATCATTCATAAGTTCAAGCAAAGCGTTGAAGCATTTGTTCGAAAATTTGAACTTCGACTTCATCGACATAAGCCGTGTAACCGCCTGCAGGACGGTCACATTGATCAAGTCATGCAGCTTCTCATCCGAGGCGTCAAGTAGCCTATAGAATTCCTTAACTTCCTCCGGCTGTGACCCCTCCCCGGAGTTAAATTCAATCCCCCTACCAAGATCATTCAGCATCTCTTCCATCCGGTCGTGATCCTCCCCATGGTCCGACTCAATGGCTCGCCTGCGGCCTCCATGTGATGCACACCAAATAGTTAGGCATGAACCCGCTTTTGCAAATGTGATCTCGCACTATATCCTTGTTGTAGTATTTGTTATTCTCGCAGAGGGTACACGGGCAATACACATATTCACTCCTCCAGTGAATGCTTGCTTCAAGAAAGCATCCGTGATCCGCCCCATTCCTTGAGTGCCCCATCACTCCTCCATCCGTCATACACGCCCTTCGATCGTCACCCATTCTCAAAGCTAAACAAATGAAACGATGTCAACGCGTCGACCGTGGCTTAGGTGACAAAGACAACCCTATTAGGAAAGATGTGTTCTAAACCCGCCAAGAATGGAGGCCATTGCATGCGACTGTGACGTGCGCTACGAATCGAACGAAATTTCGCGGCATCCTCATTGTTCTCCAAACGCACGCTGATCTTTGGTGCGTCGGAGAACAACAGGGTTATGCGGCCGAAATCACGTTCGGATCGTTCGCACGTCACAAGCCCCATGCAACAACCAACATTCTCGGGCTGTCCAAAATACGCTGGACAATTCCGGAACCGCGCACCTCACAAGCAAATGTGAGATGCACTGTTCTCGACGGTGACGCCTAAGCTCTCTTGCTCGACACAAACCCTAAACTCTAACGTTATATACAGCTAAATGAGAGAATAAAAATATATATACCATATGCAGCGAATATAAAATGAGATGAAATAACTTCAAACGAATATAAAATGAGATGAAATATACCTAAATTCTCCAACGCCGGTGGGGGCGTCGCGGAGGTTCCGGGAGGCGGGGTGGCGCTGGCGATGGCGAAGCACATGGTGGCGCAAGCAAGTGGCGAGGCGCGGCATGAGGCCAAGGCGGCGGCGGCAGCCAGCAACACTGCAGCGGGCGGCGGGCAAGCGGCAAGCGCGGGCGCAAGGCGGGGGTGTGAGGAGCGAGAGAGAGAGAGAGCCGCTGGGCTATTAAATTCGTGAGTTTGTTTTGCCCACGAATTTACTCAAATTCGTGGGTATTTGCATTAACCGACAAATTTAAATATATAAATTCGTGAGTGTTTTTTTTTGCCCACGAATTTAATTAAATACGTGGGTTTTTTAGAAACCGACGAATTTAAATATATAAATTCGTGGATTTTGTTTTGGCCCACGAATTTTTCACTGTTTCTTGTAGTGAAAATCCAGAGAAATCTGAAATTAATTCTAGAAACCAATGAGTCTCCAGTCAACGCCGGCGAGCATGCCAGATAAGATAAAGGCTATGGTTCCTTGCGCTGCAAACGCTTCACCCAGCTGTACGTTTGATGAACTGGTAAGTTGCATTTCAGCAATTCTAAAAAGTTAACGATAAACATAGACAAAATGGAAAGGAATCTGAGAGAAAAGCCCAATCCAAACAAGCCCACAACAAAATGAGAAGCCCAAACACGCACCCCACCCAAGACACCCCGAAAACCCTAAGATCCCGCATCCAACGACCCCGACTCCCCCGCCTCCGATCCAACGGCCAGATCCCCCTCACCGGACGCTATAAAGGCCACGCGCTCCCACGTCCCCGCCCTCCTTCCACCCACTCCGCCTTCGCCGAAACCCCAAGAAAGACCCCAAGTCCGGCGGCCGCCATGACGACGCGATTCAAGAAGAACCGGAAGAAGCGCGGCCACGTCTCCGCGGGGCACGGCCGCATCGGCAAGCACCGGAAGCACCCCGGCGGGCGCGGAAACGCCGGTGGCATGCACCACCACCGCATTCTCTTCGACAAGTACCACCCGGGCTACTTCGGCAAGGTCGGCATGCGCTACTTCCACAGGCTCCGCAACAAGTTCCACTGCCCCGTCGTGAACGTCGAGCGCCTCTGGTCCATGGTGCCGGCCGACAAGACCGCCGAGGCCGCCGGCAAGGCGCCCGTCGTGGACGTTACGCAGTTTGGGTACACCAAGGTGCTGGGCAAGGGGATGCTGCCGCCCGAGAGGCCCATCGTCGTCAAGGCCAAGCTCATCTCCAAGGTCGCCGAGAAGAAGATCAAGGAGGCCGGCGGCGCTGTCCTGCTCACGGCCTAGGTACGTGTGACGGATGGACGCACGGAGAGGGAGGGAGGAGACTTCTTGGTTTACTCCTTGGAATCTAAAGCACTAGTTTCTTCATCCTTGTCTTAAAGACTTGATTTAGCTCTTATCCTTTTTGTTATGGTTGTTGCTGTATGGCATGGCTACTTGGATCTGTGGTGGATTATAAGTTTTCAACTGAATGATCATGCCGGTTCATATCAGATATTTCAGATATATATGCCCTGTGCTATGTCAATTATGTATCACGCGCGGCAATGATTCGTTGCATCTGAAATTGCAATATGACATCTGCTGTGTGCATTGGAAACCAATTTTATGTTGTCTTTTATGGTTTAGGTTTAGTGCATTTGTTGTGAATGCATTGATGCTTGTTTAGAGTATGTTGTATTTGTAATTTCTTAGATGTTAGAAATGATGTGGAGTGGCGATCTAGTCTATTGTATTTTGATGCAATCTTTGCATGCAATTTCAGTAGAAACCTGTGACAACTTTTATGCCACACATTCAGATAGGCCTGGTTTGTCTTGTTTACTGGTACAGTTTTCACTAAGGTACGAAAAGAGTTGTTATGACCTAGACAGAGTTTGTCATTGTGGCTGCGCGACAGTGCTGCTTCAGGGTTTGCTTAGTGCATAGCTATGTTTGGTTCTGGAGCATTGGCTCGTGTGTCAACTTGGGATTGCATGGGCTTTGAAGGTTATGTGTTGTTTGATTAGCATGTATTATGTTGCTGGGTAGTACGCACAAGATTTTGCAATGAGACAACCTCGCAGTTGGCATCAACTATTGATTAGCTAGCGCCTTCCGGTTTAGATCACCATTGTAGATTTAGGCTGATGGGAATGTGATTGATGGTATTAAATTTTGCAAACTATTACATTCTGACGCACTGAAATATGGTTTGCGGGTAATGTTTGTGTTGAACCAGTTGTATCAGGTAAGCATGCTGATTCAGGTATGAATTTCATAGATGCATCATGCATGTTGGGGTATGACCTGTGAATATTTTTTTCTTCGAATGGAAGTGCCAGTTTACATCAGATATTTTTGTGATGTACCATACGGTATGCTTCGTTTATAGTCATGCCTTGCGGGACGTATTCCAGTTGTGCATTTGCTGTGTATGTTTAGTGGTAAATTTTGTGTTAGTTCTATGTTTAGGCAAAAATACTTGAGTGTGTTGCATCCAGTATTTTGATATGCTGTAGTGTGTTGCAGTAGCTTATTTGCGAAGCGACTGCTTGATTTTTGCTTCCCAGTCCGACTTCTCACCATGTTATTTTCCTGATAGTGATGCTGGTGCCTGTAGATGTCATTTTTTTTCCTGTTAAGTTTGGTAGTAACCTGCTACTAGCAAGAACAATTTGCAGTGCTGCAAGGCTTTCTAACTGCTTTAGCTATGGTACAATGTTTTGTGGGCAGTGCCGCAAATGGCAGTTTGAGCAATGTTTATGATGGAAATGACAGTTTGAATCTTGATCTGTGTGCATTTGTATCGCTTGGCTGGACGATTTGGAAAGAAATCCAGTGGGGAAAAAAAGAGCTCCTGTTGTTTTTGGAGCCAATCGAGTTTCCGATGCACAAGAGTGCGGATGACTTCATTGAGAATGCAATAGATAAAGATTGTCTTTGCAGACATGGATATCCCTGATCAAGGATAAAAATCTCGTCAAAATTTTGCGAGATCTCGCTTACCGGAGGTTGATGAGTTTGGAAATGTCGTCCAGAATAAAAAAAAATTCAAAAAAAATTAAAATTGCTACAGAAATCTTGGCGAGATCTTGCCTTGTCTTGTCGAGATCTTGGTTTTTTTTACTGGTTTTTGACTTTTTTCCCGGATTTGGCCTAATAACCAGTAAGAAAGTCATCTCTGTGAATTTTTGTTGAAAAATTGAATTTTTGAGATATTTTTTAGAAACTACAGAAACACTGGCAAATTTTTATAAAATTGTACGAGCTTTATAATGATAGGAAAAATTTATGGTACCATTCTAAGAAGTGTGGATCATGCAGAAAAATTTTCAAAATAATTTAACTTCATTTATTATCTTTAAAAAATCAAAAACCGAATGAACATAATTGGGATAGTAATCTTGTCATAATTTTATAAGTTTTCTCGAGTGTGATCATGATCCAAAATTTTTATGAGAGTTTAAGAATTGCCTCAGTATCATTCTCGAAATGTTTCAAAAATTTAAACTTTTTTTGTTTACTCAATCCAATCTATATATGCATTGAACTTCATTTGTTATATTTCAAAAATCAAAAATAGAAAAGAACATAAATGGTACAGTGCAATTGTAAGAATTTTATAAATTCACTAGAGTGTGATTATGATTCAAATTTTTTTGAGATCATAAGCATTTCCTTAGAAACTTTTTGCAAAAATTTTAAACCTTTTTTAATTATTAAAACAAATCTATGTATTGATCATCAGCCTTTTATCAGGATGTAGCACTGTCAGAATTTTTGAAACTTTTTGAAGCTTGATCATCATTTGAAAATTTCATAGAAATATTAATGATACATCAGGAACATCCACAAAAAATTTTCAGAAGTTTCTAATGTGGTTTGTGCTATTTTTCATTTGGTTGAAGTTTGCTGGTATGGATTTTATCAGGACAGTAGCACTATCCGAATTTTTTAAAATTCATGAAGCTTTTATCATCTAAAATTTTTTTGGGAACATTAGTGATGCATCATAACCATGCACAAAAAAATTCAAAATTTTCTAACGTGGTTTGTTTTATTTTTCATTCGATTCAAATTTGCCGGTCAACGTTTTATCAGGACAGTAGCAATATTTGAATTTTTGAAAATTCCTCAGATTTGATAATCATATGAAATTTTTATGGGAACATCACTGATGTGTCAGGAACCTCCACAAAAAATTTCAAAATTTTTCAACATCGTTTGAGCCATTTTTTGCTCGGGGTAATTTTGCTAAGATCTCGGTAAAACCGGTCGAAATTTTGTTTTTCTCGATAGAAAAAAAATACGGATTTGAATTTCTATTTTTGTATTTCGTCTGGAATTTGTCCGAAATTTCTAAATCTCGCCGAGATTTCGTTCTCCGACCACGGACGAAATTTGGAGCGAAAACGAGATTTCAATCCTTCCCTGACCAGTAGTGGATTTCCATCAACTCCTTTCGCAAGTGTGGCACATTTCTCCCATAGCTATGATGTGACTATTTCCGAAAGGAGACTTTCTATATCGACTCTAGAAACCAGCAATGCTGCAACCCGAAGGGAAGCGACTTCTTGTTTTTCATTAAGTAGATTAGGCACCACCGAGAAACTCTTCAATTGAGCTTTAGTTCATACCTCCCATCCATATGGATAGTTCGAAAGTATATTCATTGGTAAGGACTGGAGTGGAGCTAAAGGATTGCTTAAAAGTAGGAAGTCTAAATGGAACGGCCTACAGAATCAAAGTAGACCCGAAGGCCTAACCATTGGCTCTTTCTGTTCTATCGAGACTTTCACTTCCTTGAAAACACTAGCAATTGATCGAATTCACTATTCCTGGATATATCTTCTACTGAGACAAAAGCATATTCAATAGTTGCCATAAAATTTTTAGATGATAATCAAGTCTGAGGAATTTTAAACAATTAGGACAGTGTTACTGAAGGCTGACCAACAAATTTCAACCGAATGAAAAATGGTCCAAACCACATTATAAATTTTTGAAACAAACATTTGGATGGTCCCGAAGTGTCACTAATGCTCCCATAAAATTTTAATATGATAATCAAGCCTGAGAAATTTTAACAAATTGTGACAGTGCTATTGTCCTAATAAAAGCCTGATGATCTATTGATAGATTTGATTGAGCAAACAAAAAAGGGTTAGAATTTTTGAAACTTTTAGAAAAAGGTGATGAGGCAATTCTTAAGCTCTCATGAAAATTTTGGATCATGATCACACTCCAGTGAATTTATAAAATTCTTATAATGGTGACGTACCATTTGTGTTCCTTGTGTTTTTAGTTTTGAAAGATAACAAATGAAGTTCAATGCATCCATAAATTTGATTGAGAAAACCAAAAAAGTTTAATTTTTTTTAAAATTGTAGAAAAGGGTTTTGATCCAATTTTTAAGCTCTCATAAAAATTTTGGATCATGACCACACTCGAGCAAATTTATAAAATTCTCACAAGGTTATTGTCTCAATTATGTTCATTCGTGTTTGATTTTTTAAAGATAACAAATGAAGTTCAATTCTTTTAAAAGAAATTCTGTATGATCCTAGACTTCTAATTATGGTACCATGAATTTTCATAGAATGATCAAGCTTGTACAATTTTGTAAAAATCTAACAGTGTTTCTACCGAAATTATAAAACATTTCAAAAATTCGATTTTTCAACAAATTTTCATGGAAGATGATATTTTTAAGGGTTATTGGGCCAAATAAGGACAAAAAAGTCAAATTTCGGTCAAAAACCTGAGATTTCAGTGAGATTTGCTAAAATCTCGCCGAAATTTATGAAAATATTGTACCAATTTAAATTTTTCAATTTTTTTATCCGGTCGGGATTTTGATTCTCATCCCTGACCGAAATCCGAAATCTTGGCCTAGATTTCCAAAATCTCGCTGGTTTTTGAAACCTTGCTTATAGATTGAATTTGATACTTTCATAAAGAAAGGGATCTAAAGTCCAGTCTTCAAGTAAAGAACCCGCCGTCTATCTAATATAAGTTTTTACCCTTTCGAGCTAGTTCTCGATGCCTACCAATTCTTATGAGAATTACAAGCTCAACTGTCGATGTTCAAGACCTAGGGTCTATAAAAAATGGTTGTAGGCTTTCGGGAAAACAAGACTATGAAAGGAGAAATGAGATATTGCTTCTTATTAGCCAAGCGGCTTAAGAGAGTACAAAGGCTAAGTTGTAGATCGGTCAGATTATATGCAAATTCAGAATCTAGATTCAGATATCCCTAACAGTACAAATGGCCTCCCTATTTATATAGGATGAAGAGGCGGCAGTTACGCTTCAAAAGGTGTCATACGGGCGAAAGATGCCCTCCCACCAAGCGGTGTCTTCTCACCAAAGGATGCCTTTTTCAGGATAACTTTCGAGTAGTTATTCGTACCTGTCAAGTTAATTGTCCGCACGAATACATGTGCAGAAATAACCGCTTGCCCCGACCATTGATACTGGTCGGGACTATTGTTGCACTGGTAGGGGATGACCAGTGTGAGGCAAAGCTTTGGACACGTTAGCAAACTGGTTGAAGACATAACCAAGTAACTAAATGTGGGCCTTATTCTTCTTTATCAGCTTTTCTTTATAAGCTATAGGCCTAAAAATGGTGTATGGCATTTAACCATTACAGACCTAAATAGAGTATAGCCTTTAAACCTCGTCAGTTAGCCCCAAGGCTAGGGTAAAAAAGAAATTTTTATCCAAAGCTTTTATTTTTTGTATAGGGTTTTATGATAATCAGTGTATCGGTTTAATGCTCATCAAAAAGTAATTTTTGCACCTCCCTAGTGAATTAAAATGGTATTTGAAACCAACACAATAAAAGATATAAATAAGGGGGAAAGCTTCTCTTGTACACCCTACGTCTTAGTTTTTTAAGCACGAAACAGTCCTTCTAGCCCTTTCATCTTCAAGCTATCTTCTTCCTCGCAACTCATTCGCCATGGACAAGTCAATTCTCAACGAGGACAAGATCAAGGAGCTCGAGGATCAGGGTTTGATCCCTGATGTAAAGAAGGGTGCCCGATCTTTCGATGAGGTAGATAAATATCGATTTGGTGGAATTGACCCTCACGATCCGCTACAACCGCACGACGTCGTTTGCGCCTTAGCAATCGTTGAACCAACTCCAAATAGTTATTGACTTTGCCGAAGGCGCGGTCAACCTGAACACGAAGTTCAATCCCTGCGAGCAATCGAAGAACTAGCAAGAATAAGATGAAAAACAATCTGAATAGCAAAGGTGGGGTTCCTATTAAGCTGTCTTTACAGGTAGTCGACCGACACAACTGAAGAACAGAAGTTTGCACAAGGGATAAACCTAAACTCAATGAAATTCGAGTTCCTTTGGAGGCTGGCCTTGGTATAAAAAGAAGTGGGGGGAAGGGCTGTTCGGCCAAGCCTTGGTTGCTGGCCGAAAATCAGGCATTCCCTCCTATTCCTTTCCATCTTTAGCTAGGCCTCCATCCTATTATTCTTGTCTCTAAATAAAAGACTATTACATGGCAAGGGCCACTCTATAGGTGACGCATCACCTCCTCTCCTTGCTGCCAAAATCCTATGGAGAATCATCGTGTCCATTCACCCATCAGCGAGCTTGGACCTTCATTCCTTAAAAGAATAAAACAATCCGTTACAGGCAGCATCATATAGTTCTTGAAGTCATAGATGTACCAAGAAACTTAAGTACTTGATAATTCAGTTTATGTGCACGAGCTCACGTGATCGGTCCTTGTATAGGTTGAGGAGTTGTGGCAGTAGGTGCTATGGCCGTACCCGAAGAAGTGATGTCCTCATCAATCCCTTCACGCGAAATGCTGAGTGGGATCCTAGCAGGGAGGACACGAAGCCGATGCCCCAGGAGGGGCGCCTCGTCCTCTTCGTAGCATTTGTCAGGTTAGGTTTTCGTCTCCCTGAGAGCTAATTCCTCGCCAACATGCTCGATCATTATGAGATTGAGCTCCATCATCTTCCTCCCAATTCCATTTTTATTTTGAGTGTTTCTCGCATCTTTGCGAGGCTTTCCTTGGTATTGCCCCAACTCTTCGTCTTTTTCGCTATTTCTATCAATATACTAGGAATAGTAAGACCTAAGAAATCTGTAGGAGCGCTTATTTTAAGCTCCAAGATAAAATGGCCTCTCAATACCCCTCCCTTTCGTTCAAGGATACATGGCAGGATTACCGCCAGGAGTGGTTCTACTCTGAGATACTAAGGGGTAGCCGCCTCCGGTTCACTAGGAAAGCCGCTTCGGTGTGGTCGAGGGCTGAAATAAAAAATGAAAAAGAATCAATATAACTGACCAACGAGGAGCGGCTTATTGTCAAGACCATCGCCAAGCTAGTGTTAAGGGGGTTTGTCTGGGCAAAGGATTGTTTACGATTTTCTGTACCATAAGCTTATCCCTTTGAAGAAGTGGTTCAAATTTGCTTGGAGGATTGAAGGCGACCATGATCGTACTAAGGATGAACCTATAGGTAAGAACTTTTAAATTTCTGACCTCTTTTTTCATCTTCTTTTTTATTAAGAAGGTTTACGAATATTTTTATGTTTATTGTCAGTTTTGACCACTGCGGAGACTCGGTCAAGGGTCGCATCCATTTTGCAAGTCCCTTCGAACAGATCCGACCAGGCTGCTTTGGACAAGCAGCCTTCAAGCATGACGGGGCAGGCCGATGAGTTCATTAATGAACGTGTCAAGGTAAGTACCAAGTAGCTCTTTTGGTTATTTTGTTCACTAACTATTTTATGCTAACAATTAGGTTTATTTTTAAATGCATGGTCGAAAGCTTGCTGCCGACCAGTCTGAGGTTGTAGCCATGGCCCCACTGACCAAGAAGGCAGATACTCTTGTAAGAGTGCCTTGAAGGTGATAGACCCGACCACAGCTTAGACTAGTGCTAACCTGACCAGCACTAGTTAGACCTTGGTTCTAGTTGGTGCCATACGCTCTAAGCATGTGCATGATCGGCCTCAGGCGCAAGGGAAGAGGTGAAGCTTGCTGCAGGGACACAGAAGATCTCCTCCCTGTGCAAAATAAAAAATGGTATGGTAATTGGGAAATACCATGTAGACATTATCCCTTATTCCCTTATGTCCAGGGTGAGAATGAAGAAGAGGATGAAGGAGCTCCTCTTATTATAACAATGAAAAGGAAGACTCCCGCCACAGATGTAGGGGTGTGTACAAGCCCCTTGGTATCCTGGGTTATTAACTCAGGATTAATTTGTAGGTATTTGTCTTCTACTATCTTTTAGTTCTGAGTATATATTTCTTCAGAAACTAAGTATATTTTGATTTTGTTTTGTCTTAGCCCTCAGGCAGCTGCCTCTGGTCCTTTTGCGGATCAGGGTACCAATGCTCAAGTGGAGCATGAGGCCAACCCATTGGATACACTCACGTAGTCCAGTGTGGAACATGCCTTAGCTCCAATTGAAGAGGCTGTACGAGAAGACCGGACCAGTGGGCAAATGGTTTCAGCCAGTGTTGAGGGTGAAAATCTCTCAATCACTGTTCAAGAGCCACTGGTCGAAGGGGCTCCATCAGCCATGGAGGTGATCAGTGCTCCTCCCCAAATGGCGGCAGAGGTGGTCGGGACGACCACCAATACTAAAGATGTCTCCGCAGCCGTGGGGACTTCAATTGAAAACATCCCAGATACGGGAGAACAGACGCTGGTCACTCCGACCAGCGGGACTGAAGAGGTAGAAGTGGTCACTGAGAAGGCCATGACCACCGACATCACCAATAAAGTGGCTCTGCCACTGGCATCTTCTTCTAGTCATTTTGACTAGGAGAAGGGATTCAAGCAAGTCTTTGACAACTTGCTATCAAAGGTAATCATCTCATCTTTCTTTAAGTTCTTCAAGAAGAGGAAATTCATTTGCTAATTGCTTGTTATAACATTAGCAAGAATTGTTTGACCTGCTAGGTCAACAAGCAAAAACTTTGGCCAAGGCCAAAGTAGAAAAAACAACAAAAAGGTATGTTGATGACAACTCCCTCGCTTAGTTTTGTTATAAAGGATTTCTTCTAACATGTCTGTTCGGAAACAGATTGGGAGAAAAAATAAAGGAGCTCGAAAAACAGCCCTTGGTGGCTCATAATAACATCAAGGGCTATAAATTTGATCTTGTCAAGGCCAATGATAAGTATCAATTCATTGAGAGAAGAACTCCAGACTCCATGAGGCCTTCAAGAAGAATGAGGCCAAAGTTCAAGACCTAGGGTCTCTAGATCGAGCTTATGAATTAAAATGGTTGTAGGCTTTCGGGGAAACAAGATTATGAAAAGAGAAAAGAGAGGTTGCTTCTTATTAGCCAAGTGGCTTAACATAGTACAAAGGAGTTACAGATTGGTCAGACTATATGCGAATTCAGAATCTAGATTCAGATGCCCCTGAAGGTACAAATGGGCTCCCAATTTATACAGGATGAAGAGGTGGCAGTTGCGCTTCAAAAGGTGTCGTATGGCTAAAAGATGCATTTCAGTCAAATGTTGTCTTCTCGTCAAAGGATGCCTTTTTCGAGATAACTTCTGAATAGTTATTCGTACCTATCAAGTTAACTGTTCGCACAAATATGTGTGCAGAGATAACCGCTTTTCCCGACCAGTATCATTGGTCAGGACGATTGTTTCACTGGTCGGGGACGACTAGTGTGAGACAAAGCTTTAGCCACGTCAGCAAACTGGTCGAAGACGTAACCAAGTAATTGAACGTGGGTCTTATTCTTCTTTATGGGCTTTTCTTTATAAGTTATCTCGTAAGAGTTGGCACCCCCGCCGCTGATTTATTAGATGTAAGAGAACTTGTGGTGAAAAGGGTACTCCCAATTGCTGTAACAGAACTCGCAAGTAGAAGAACAAACTTCCAATGCATCTAAGCTTTTTACTCCTGCTTGAATACTTGCTCTTGCTCAATGGCCTAAAGAGAACTTTCTTTAGTAAAGCACTTTAAAAAGCTTTCTAAATTTGGCTAACTGGATTGATTGTCCCTTGTTGGGATTGGAGAGACTTGTGCAATTGGAGGTACACTTTCACCCACTGGCTTGTAAGGGGTTGTAAATGAACGGAGAAGTGGTGAAACATGCGGAACCACATATTGGATCACTCCAGTGCGGCACGAAGCCGCTGACACTGAGTAGGCTCCTATGTCGCTAGCACGGTGGAGGTTCTGGAGAAGGCGTTACTTTGCGGGAATTGTTGTTGTTTGAACGTGGTAACAAAGGATGTCTTTCTATTGAATCCCCACCCCTTGAATCCAAGCCAAGTGGGAAAGAAGGAACTGTTTTCAGGAATTGAATCAATAGCAAGGGGTCATATAGCCTTTAGCCTCTCTTCCCAAAACAAGCCAAGGACAAGATCAATCTATTGCCTCCCCTTCGGCCATGAGTAGATTGCTTTTTATTTTTCTTGTGTTGTTTCTTCTTTTGAATGGCATCATAGCTACACGAGGGAAATCGATGCTGCCCACTCTACCACAAAAGGGCCTAGCAAGCAGAACAATTCTGTGGAGAGGCTGTGTTTCATTCCAGCAATAAATGATTCAAAGCACCTTGTTTCATTCGGCGCAAGTCCCCTACATCACTAGTAAAAATAAGCACACTAGCCCTGGTTCATTTCATGATGCATTTTTCTTTAAAAATAAAAAGCACGCTCCTATTAGTGTAATCCTTCTCAAATGAACATCCTAGCCCAATAACAATTGAAAGACCGAGATGGCGATCAGAGGGGGTAAATGATCCCAAATTAAAATATGTTCTCTAAGGAAGGTCACAAATGCAGATTTCACCAAAAGTAATCAAGCTAAAACCCTTAGATATCAAATGGAAGCGAAAGAGTTAATTTTCACAAAAATTAGCCTAATGCCAGTGTTATCGCACTCTGGGGGCGATACTCACCGGGATCGTAGCTACAAATGAAATCGTGCATATGAACAGCGTTTTCAAAGACAAAGTTCAAATAAGAAAATTGATGTATCTTTTGATCCGTTGATCAAAACTCAACCAAACTTGGTAGATAAGGTCCTTGGGATGTCAGGAACTTATTTCAACCTTCAATCACAAGGATTGATGTCAAAGTTCTGACCTTTATGCCCGGGAAGGAAGAACGCACCAAGTTTCAACAAAAATCAAAAGAACTTCGATCAAGGCTTGCTCGTGGGGTTTTGATGATCAAAGTGATCTTGAATGACTTCCCACACATCCCAGCAAGCAAGAGAACACAAAGAAACTTAAGGATACGCAATCTACAAGATCAAGCATTCAAGAACGCAAAAGATCAACTTCTTGCAACAAGAACGCATGGATAGCCTAGATGATTGAAACAGGATTTCAAGAAAGAATTAATCATAAACCTCAGCAAAAGATTCGTAAGCAATTAGAAGGAGGGGAGGCAAATCCAAATTGCTAAATGTAAATTGCAAGAAAGTAAATGCGGAATTTAAATTGCGTAATTTAAATGCGTAATATAAATATGTAAAGGAAATGAAACATGAACATAGATGAAGAACATTTCATTTATGGAAGGAGAGGTTACAAAGCCTCACATACATGTGGGCAAAGCTCAAAGGAGCATCAAAAACCTCAAAACCTTCACAGAGGGGAGGCTGCCTCTCCACCCCTATTTATACAACTCTTGGCCCACCTACCACCCTTAGATGAGCCTTTAAACCCTAGAGCATCCATCAAGGGCTAGGATTAACCCACTCAACCAGCCATGCAAGGGCTAACCCAAAACCCTACCATAACATGGTTTTCTTGCACGGATCTCAAAGCAAGCTATACTTATCCACTACTCTATTTTCCAGAACTGCAACCCAACAGCTCTCCTTGATCCAAGTAGTGATAAGCTAGCTTCTCCACTGATCTCTTGTCTCTTGGGACTGCACCGACTTCATCTCCGGCCATCTTCCAGCGAACATCCGGCCAACTTGAACCTCCGGCTATCCCATGCCTAATTCCAGCCTCCCTTCGCCTCACCATGCCCACCAAATGAAGTTCTACATCCACAAAGACAAGAAAACCCTTTTTGGTTCCACCATGAACCCAACGCATCAATTCTATCACGAATTGGGGTTAGAACAAACCAAAACGGACCAAAACACTCAACCAAATGCAAACATCCTGTTTTCAATAACCAGTAATCTTCTCAATTTTTTATGATTTTTTTATGTTGCTCAGATGAAAAACTTGTCAACATTAAAAAGTTGTGTTTCGAAATTCTCTACAACTTTCATGTAGAACACATAATTTTTTGAGCACGGTAAGACCTTCAAAAAGGCATATTACTGCACGCTATCAAAATCGGTCCGGCGTAAACGTGAGATTCTCTGTTAACCTTCCCGATTTTCTATGATTTTTTCTGTTGCTCAAATGAAACACTTGTCAACATGAAAAAGATGAGTCTTGAAATTCTCTACAACTTTAATGTAGACTAAATAATTTTTTGAGCAAGGGAAGACCTTCAAAAACACTAATTACTGCTAGCTGTCAAAACCGGTCCAGCGTACATGTGAAACTCACTGTGACTTGGTCCGACGCAAACGTGAAATTCTCTGTTAACCTTCCCGATTTTCTATGATTTTTTATGTTGCTCAAATGAAAATCTTGTTAACATGAAAAAGATGCGTCTCGAAATTCTCTACAACTTTAATGGAGACCAAATAATTTTTTGAGTAAGGGAAGACCGTCAAAAATGCTAATTACTGTTGGCTATCAAAACCGGTCCAGTGTACACGTGAAACTCACTGTGACTTGGTCCGGCGCGAAAAAATCAGTCCGACGCAAATGGGAAACTCTGTTTCCCTCTTCCCTTGGTTCGGCGCGAATGAAAAACTCTCTGTTTCTCATTTCCTTTGGTCCGGTGCAAACGTGAAGTCTATCCTAAATCGGTCCGGCGCAAAAGCACTTCCAACTTGAAATCCATTTTAAATCCAAACTCAAATCTAAGCTATCCTAAATCACATAAAGTCAAATACTCATCATAAATATGGATGGACCTCTACATGGTCCTTCAACAATATCTTATCTTCCCTGCTGAAAGACTAGAAAATCCTAAAAATTTCTAAATATCAATTGATGAAGACGATTTTCCTCATGTTTCTATCGTTGTGCTGTTCTACCCACATAGCTTATCAATAATGAATTCTTTTCATTTCCTAAATCTCTTGTTTTTAGAAAACGAAAAGCAAGTAGAAAAGATAGGCTTGCCAACCTATCCCTAGAGATCGACTGAATTGATTGACGGGCCTGTTTACCTGGCAAGTATACCAATACTAATTGCAATAGGGAGATACCTATTGTTAAAGGAATTGAACCACACTATTCATCTTGTATTGCATGAGTATTTATACAGAATACATGATAGAGAGAGAGCGATTGCAGGAGATCGTGAGAGCGAGAGAGCAGGAGCATGCAGTGAGACTCGGTACTATCTAACATATTGACACAGCAGTGAAGATATCAGCCAGCTGCGATGGAGACAGGATGTGCATAACTCGAACCTTACACAAAGCAACCTTCTCGCGAACGAAGTGTATATCCAACTCGATGTGTTTTGTTCTCCTGTGATGTACTGGATTCATGGAGAGGTACACAGCGGAGACATTGTCACAGTAGACGATCGTGGCTTTGTTCACTGGTCGTCTTAGTTCATCGAGAAGTTGCCGAAGCCAGCATGTTTCGGCCACAGCGTTGGCAACCGCCCGGTACTCAGCCTCCGCACTCGATCGAAACACTGTGGTTTGCCACTTCGAAGACCAGGCAACCAAGGAGTCACCAAGGAACACACAATAGCCGGAGGTAGAGCGTCGATGATGAGGTAAGTGGCTATGTGAAGAGCTTCAACATAGTACATAGGTGGAAGATGAGCTTGAAAGAGAAGGGTGCGGAGAACGCCCGTTCGGCGTGACCATTTTGTTGACAAGTGTGGGCAGGAAAATCGAAATAACACACCATGAGAAGAGAGAAAGGATCGAAGCGGAGTGTTGTCAAATTCCCTGCTGTTGTCACATTGAACAAATTTGAGAGAAGGAAAATGATGGGAGATATAGGTATAGAATCGAGTGAAGTGTTGAAACACATCAGATTTGAGACGAAGGGGAAAGGTCGCATAGAATCGAGTGAAGTGTTGAAACACATCAGATTTGAGACGAAGGGGAAAGGTCCACATAAAATGTGTATAATCATCAAATCTAATCAAATAACACTTATAACCAGAGATGCTAGGGATGGGAGAAGTCCACAAGTCGCAATGTATTATTTCAAATGGCGAACAGGTACAGGAAGTAGATGAAAGAAAGGGCAAACGAACAGGTTTCCCTAGTTGACAAGCTTCACAAGAAGAACTGGAGGCTTATTACAGGAAATGAAAGAAGAGCGACGAAGATCTGCCACCGAGTTGGAACAGGGATGGCCTAAATGCATATGCCATAAGTTTGTAGAGGCGGTAGCCGCGATGAAGGCCTGGGGAGCGGAGCAGTGGTTGTCGAAGTGAAGTGGATAGAGATCTCCGGAGCTATTGCATCTGAGAATTTCTTTCTGAGTGCGAAGATCCTTCACAGAAAGGCCGAGGGGGTCAAATTCAACAGAACAATGGTTGTCAGTGGTAAATTTATGAACAGGTAGAAGATTTTTAACAAGATTAGGTGCAACAAGAATATTGTTGAGATGCAGTAGAAGAGATGGGTGAAGATGTGCAGAACCAGAGTGTGTAATAGGAAGGTGATGACCATTGCCAACAACCATGGAAGGATGGGAATTAAATGGATGAAAGGATGAAATTTTACCAGGATCGGATGTCATGTGTGTCTACAAGCCCAAGTCCATGAACCAGTCACCCGAGGAAGGATGCTGGACAGACATGTTGTTGAGTGTAGCAACCAGCTTGGCCTGGTCCCAGGATGCCGAGCCAGCATGTGGGGTGATCGCCGAGAACGAGCTACCAGGAGTTGAGGGCATCGGCATGTAGTGATGCTGCTCCGGCGGAGGAGGCGTTAGGTAAGGCTGTAGTTGTTGGGGCGCCGGCTGAGGTGGCCCCATCGCTAACATGCTGTGGGCAGCAGGTAGCCGAGAGCCAAGGGGGCCGGCACCAGTGGCAATTCCAGAAGGAGCGTGCCATGGCGTGTTCCAAGCGGAGGGCTAGGCGTGGACGACACCAGTCCACGGGTTGAGGAAGGGCCCCCCATGTGTGGAGAGCCAAGAGATGCCTGTGGCAGAGACGTGCTACTGCCGCCATCGCTAGTGTAGTTGCCACCCTTTCCTTTGGTCCTGACTGCCTTTCCTTTGCCAGTGTTGCCAGATGAGGTGGCACGGGGAACGGGCGTGGAGACGAAGGCAGAGGCCGGTTGGCGGACGTTGTTTGTCTTCTTGTGTTCCTTGAGAAGAAGCATAGAGCGAGCTTCCATGTAGGATGGGAACGGGACGTGCATAGTGATCATGGTGGCCACATGACTGAAGTCGTCGTTGAGACCATGAATGGTGTTGAAAACCTGATCCTCATCGGAGATGACAAGCGGTGGCAATACACAGTGATATTATGGTCGCCCTGCAGAACAGATCCGTATTGCGCCTCCAGGTACATGGCGCGGGTCATCTTGTTGTCTAGAAAGAGGCCTTCGATGTTGGCCCAAATGTCGGTGGCTGAAGAGTTTGGCTTGACGATGGTGTCGAAGATCTCCGAGGTGATGGAGCCGTACAGCCATTTGAGACCGCAGTAGTCGTCGACGTGCCACATGATTCACGAAAGTTAGTGAGTAACAATATATGTTCGTCTGTGCCACATGATTCACGGAAGTATGATTTGTGGGTTACTTTGGTGCTCGCTCACATTTTGGCGAGCATGCATGGGTGGTAAGGAACGGGCACGGGTTGCCAGTTTGCCACTCACCGACTCACTGACAGCCACCAAGATGACAGTACTTCCTCTATTTCTGAATAGCCGACGTTCTAGATTTTTGTATTTTTATCAAGTACATCTATAAAGATTATATTACCCTTTTTTTTATTATATCTTTAGATTGTATGTTTTTCTCTAATCCATAGTAGTAAATGATATTAAAATCAACAAGTATAAAAGGAAAACATAGTAAAAAGTTACCTCGAAATTGTAGAATGATACGTATTTAAAAATAAAATTTGAAAGCTAGAATGATATATATTTCAGCAACGGCGGGAGCAGTATTTGATTTCGCAAGAGTTGCCTCGTGCCAGTAACTCAGCTTTGTTGATTGCGCAGGCATGTTGTTGAGATATTACTACATGAGAATTGCTCCCATACCACTCAAGTTCACTTGCGAACGTACCATTGGATTTCTCTGACTTGCTCTCATAGCACTACTCTGCACCTTATGCTCCGTTACTTTTCCCTTTCGGCTTTCTTCTCCGGCGAGCACGAAAAACCCCCACTGCCGCAAGCCATATGGCATCGGCAATGGCGACGGGCACCTACCCAATGGAGGTCGCCTCCCTCCTTCCCCTTCCCTTCCAGGCCGCCTCATTCCAAGCCAACGCGCACCCCAAGCCTAAGCGCACAGGCATCAGGAGGTCAAGGGAAACTCACATGTTGGCAGCGCGGACGGAGTCATCTCATGGTGTGCTGGAGACGGTGGTCAGCCAGGGCCCAGGGCAATATGACTGAACGGAAACGGATAAACTACTCTAATATAAAATTAAAAAATTTTATCGTGCAACTAAAGAATCACTACAAGTTATAGATCACTGAATTACCACTAAACGCATAAACCTGTAGTGGAAGTAAAGTCGATATAGCGTGTTGGTGTGGTTGTAGTCTACTACCCTTACGTCTCCTCCAACAACTCCTCGTTACCGTCACAGGTTGTGGATCGTCCTAACGTTGAAGCCTCGCAGCAACGATTCCAAGGTATCCACACGTACAGGGCAGGGACACCACACGCTAAAATGCTAGCGCCGACTGCGTGATTTTGGGCGAAGAAGGTGTGACGATTAGGGTTTCGAAAAATCCAAATTCTTATGGTGTCTGTTAACTCTAAAGCCACCACCCCCTCTATTTATATAGATGCCTCATGATGGGCCTCTATATTAGAGGTCCATTAGGAACTCGAAGCCTATTAGAATTCAGATCACCATCTGAATTAAGTGACAACCCCTTAAAGTGCCACCCTATAAATTCACGTATACTTGGACATGGCTCGAGTACTCTTACTCGACCATTAATTGGTAGCGGTCCCTAGCAGGATATATCGACTCCCGAGTATATGTAAAGATCACATCGAACGAACCTTAACGATGTTTAGTAATATGCATTTTCCTTTGCCTCACGATATCAGTCAAACTCAAAGTGAGAATGTGTCATCCTTGTTTAGATAGCTCGACCACTCTTTCTTGATTACGTGACTCGGAATCCTCGACTATGATTAACTCTTTAACAGCGAGTAGCATGCTCATACATTTTCAGAATCCGACCACTCGAGAGGTCTAGAGATATCTCTCCCGTTGTATGGAAAGGTAAATCCCATCATGATCGACCATGCCTCGCAGCATGCTTCATGACAAACTCGAAAGTCACATTTATAATTATCCAGTTACGGAGTAGCATTTGATAACCCCTAAGTAAGTCATTACACATCTCGAGTACATGCGTCAATCTCAAGCCTAATGATATAACATATACATTGTATATGAGACCAACTGATGACAAGTAAGAATACAACGTTCTCGCAGTGTCTCATGATGGGTTAATCTAACTCCATGTTTTTTAACATGTGTCTATATTATTGATTTGATATCTCCATATCTATGACCCATGAAATATGGTCATCAACCAATACATATGTTAATCTATTCATACGTGTCCTAATATGTTTATCGACACTAGGAATCACTTTAGAATAATCATCACATAGTCATATATAGAGTTACACAAACAAGTCACGTACTTGTTAATAAATAATAATGACATTATTTAAAGAACAAGATAATAAAACATGAATATAAGAAAAAATATAGTCATCCCTGTGATTATGTTTAGGCATACCTTTAACGGTGGCAGCGGCACATCTGTTACGGACAGCTCTAATACAAGTTTGGACATAAAAAGGGAGTTCCGAAGATGCTTTGGGGTGGAGTAATTGGATCGGGACACCCTGCAGCAACGACGGTCGACGCGGTGGTTGGTTTGGCTGGAGATGAAGGAGACGATGGCGAGCAACATCCCGAGGAGAGGGATCAAGAGATGGGGTGCGGTAATGTTGGACCACTGCCCTTTCGATCAGCTCGCCGAATTCGCCAGAGATATTCGCCGGAAGCAATGAAGGATGGAGGTGATGTCGGGAGGAGGAAAGAGGAGGCGAGGGACGAGATTTAACGGCAGCAGCTTAGCCACATCCAATCACGGGAGAAGTTTTGCTGGGCCACCGCGGAACCCGACGCTAAGTCCATGGTGCCTGTTGGGAAACCACGTGGCTCATGAAGGCCCACGATGGTCCCTTAGCCGAAACCCTAAGCGACTGCTATATAAGGAGGAGGGGGTCCTCCTAATGTACAAGGAATCAGAAAGCAATAAAGAATTCTCTCGCTGTTCCTCCCTAAACCTGTGTCTCTCTTTCTCTCTCTGTTCTCCACTTCAGATCCAGAGCCGGTCCTGACATTTTGGGGGCCTGGGGCGAAAACTTATATGGAGGCCCCATCCACCTCCTTATATATATATATATATGTCTATGACTCTATGTATGTATATATGCATGTATATATATATAGTCTTATAAGCACACATCATTGAAGAAATTAATATTCGATGCACAAAAATTACTTCTATAGAACACTTTAAAGTTAATGAAATGACAAATGTAAATTGTAATCATAAACACTTACTTGGCACGCATCATCTTAAAAAATTTCTTCTAACATTTTGTGATACAAAATCCTCGATTATACTATTGATATCAATCTCGTCCAATAACTTCTTCTCGATGCTTAAAGTCGCCAAATCATTTAACCTTTCTTGAGTCATTGTTGATCTCAAATAGTTCTTCAACAATTTCAATTTTGAAAAGCTTCTTTCAGCCGATGCAACAGTCACGGGCACAGTAAATAAGATTCGATAAGCAATGGAGACATTAGGATAACAATCCACATCTCTAACATGCTCGAAAATCTCTATAGCAGACAATGCGCCATCTGGCAAAGTGAATTTCATAATCTTTAATTCAGAAATAAGATCATATACCTCAACATCAGATGAACCATCATGAGAGAAAGTGTCTGCAAATTTAGTGCAACACTCTTCAAGTTCACTATCATTTAATGACTTCAGGGTGTTTGAGCTCAATAAAAATCCGAATATATCTTTAAACACCATGAGTTCTTCGAATCTGGTCTTCAAAGAAGTGATCGCCATATCAACCAAAACCAAAAAATATTTAACTTCAAAAGCCCTCTCAGCTTTTAGGATTTCTTCTTGGCAATTACTTTCATCAAATTGTTTCTTTCTCACCGCACGACGCTTTACTGGAAATGATGCCTCTACACCCATGTCATCTGCAATACCTTTTGCAATGTTCAGACAAGAAGAAAACCCCTCATTTCTATACTTCTCAAAGTATTCCATTATACCTTGTATTTGCTTCAAAGTAGATTCAATGCACATGGTTGGCGATTGTAACTTTTTACTCACTTTATTTACAGCAAATAAAACATCATGCCAGATCACCATACCAAGTAGAAACTCAAAGCTGCCAAGTGCATCAAATAAATTTTTTGCATCACTTTTGTCCTTAGGTTCAATGTCAGAAGCATGATGTAACTCAAACAAAGCTGACCTTATCTCAGTTGCTTGATATCTTATTGATATAACACTTTTGATTCAACTCTCCCACCGAGTATTTGACAATGATTTCACAGTTAAACTAGGAATATGTTTAAGTAAAACATTCCACCTTTTCGTAGAACCAGCAAATAATACATATATGCGCTGAACAATTCCAAAAAATGAAATAGCTTTCCCACAAGATTTTGCTATATCACAAAGAGTAAGATTGAGACTATGGCAAGCACATGGCATATACAATGCTCTTGGATTGATATCAATTAACCGTTTTTGTACCCCTTGGTGTTTTCCTTTCATATTGGAACCATTGTCATAGCCTTGACCCCTTATATCATTAATATTTAGGCCAAAGGACTTCATAGCATCAAGCAATACATTAAAAAGCCCCAAACAAGATGTGTCATCCACCTTCAAGAACCCCAAAAAGTACTCCTCAATATTTATCTTTCCATCAGACAAATTAACACAATGAACTAATAATGTCATTTGTTCTTGATGACTGACATCAGGGGTACAATCTAGGATAATAGAGAAATACTTGGCCTCTTTAACAACCTTTATGATAGAACTTGTAATATCAGAAGCCATAAGTGATATCAGCTCATTCTGAATTTTATGAGTGAGATAATGATAATGAATTTCTTTCTTACGCACATCTAAGATGGTCTTGCATTACCAAGTCAAATTCTGCAATCATCTTAGCACAAGCTAGGAAATTACCATTACTATCATTGTAAAGCTGCTCACTGCTTCCTCTAAAAGCCAAGTTGCGTTTACCAAGAAATTTCACAATTGCTATTATTCTTAACAAAACTTGCCTCAAGCGTTCTTTCTCCTTTGTGATTTGCTTCTGCAAGTCTTTGTCAATAGTTTCCTCTTTCTGTAGTCTAGTCCTCAATTCATTCCACTTGTTCATATTACTAATATGCTCAACGCTATTTTCATGTTCTCTAAGTTTCTCACTAATATGCCTCCAATTTCTATATCCATCATGTGCTAAGGAACTCAGACTCTTATTAGTGCTAGACTTAAAGATCTTACAGCAGAAGCAAAAAAATTTGTCAACATGCTTTGAATAAACTAGCCATTTTCTATCATGTACCTCTCCATTGCTTAATTTTCTATAATAATGAGCATATGCAAAATGTCTTGAGGCATCATCTAGAGGGAATTCCATACCTTCCTCTCTTATAGGCCCTTTGTCAAGTAATATGTCTCTTGCTTTATTATCAAGATTATCCCAATTTCTTGGATCATAAATATCATAAGTATAAACTGGCTATTCATCAACACTAGCAGACTGTGCATATGCACCCGATGAATTAGCTAGATTCTCAGGGCCACTTACATTGTTATCCTCGACGTTGATGTCAACATTTTCCTCTTCTTCAGAAATCCCAATAGCTGGTTCCTCTTCCTCCACAGCAACTATCGCCAACTCATCATTTGGGTTTGGGGAAGCACTTGTATTACTCTTTAAAAATTTGTCCATGGCTCCTCTCTGCGTTTCTATGAAGTCATCCGCACGTTTCTTTCTTTTTCTTTTTTCGCTACCGGATGGATACTTTCTACATGACATGATAACGCACGGCGCTGAAAATAATAATAAATGTATCAAAGATTAAATAGTGTAAGACTAATAGGGAAAGGAGATTAGGGAAGATTAATATTCACTCTGTGGTGACTGTGTCTCCGTCCGATCACAGTTGAATCACCCAGACAGCAGACGCCCAGGCGGCAGGGCCCTAGGCTAGCATCAGAGCACACCGCACAAAGACACGGCAGCGCAAGATTCATTGTTCGCCCAGACTCGCGAATTCGCCGAATTGCCGACTCGCCGTTCGCCGATCACGATCAGATCAAATGGAATTCGGAGGGTGAGGCCTGGGTCTCGAGGCACGTGGGCGTGGCGGTCTGGTGGAATCAGGCGAACACGGAAGGCCGAAGAGGCAGCACGACGTGACGATGGACACGACAGCCACAGCAGCAGCTTGTGCGCGCGGCCTCTCCTGCAAATGTGAAAAATTAAGAGAGCTTACTATTAAGGAATGAGGTATAAATAAATTTGAAGGTCCGATTTATAACCACTCGCTAATAGTAATTGACAACACTGCCTCAAGATTTCTGTGATTTGATTTTTGGAAGAACATAGAAAGCAAGAGGCATCGATTGAACACACTCGTTGATCAAGTTGTAGACGCGCAGGACTTTGATCATGAGGAAGCTGTAGAGGCCACCCAAGACGGCGCCGATGACGCCGATGAGGTCATTGCAGACAGAATCACAGAATCAGAATACTGCCTCCTGGACTGCTGGATAGCCTGGTCACTCTGGTGGGCCAAGGCCAATAGCTAGCCTATGCTGATTGTTGTACACCTGGGGGCCCAGGGCGGCGGCCCACCCTGCCCCCCCAGGGCCGGCCCTATTTAGATCTGTTCGGGAACCCCGGACTATTCGATTGAGAGGTTCCTTAACACGTTATCAGCACGAAGCTCTACCGGTGAACAGATTGAGAGGTGAGAAAGGTGGGTTTTTCGGCGATTAAATCTAATCGCTTGTGGTTTCTATGCATGCATCTAACCTACGCATCAATACCTCGTCGCGTGGCATGAAGCTATAGGCGGTACAAGATCACAGTACATGAAGTTACTGTTCATCCATCGTAGAGAGAAAAAAAAGAGAAGAGGAAAGTAATCGCCGTTGTTCGGTCTTGGCGCTACGTAGCGCCACCACCGCCGACTGCAAAGACGCCACCACCCGGCTCGCCATACCGCCGCCACCCACCCTAGCCCGGCTGCGGCCGCCGTGCCTCGATCGCTCGCGACCGTAGTGTCGGCGCCGCTCCTCCGGCCGCCCGTGTTCAGAAGCGCCGCCGCCGCGCGCCGCGAACCGCCTCGCTGCCCGCCCGTCGCTAGTGGCGCGACGGTCATGCCTACCGCCGCCGCGCCAAGCCACCACACCCGAGGCCCGGCGCCGCGCGGCGTAGCCTCCACCCGAGGCCCGGCCCCCTCCGACATCGCGCGCGTGAAGGCTGCGACCTCGGCGCCGCCACACCAGAAGGGCCTGCTGTTTGCGCCCCGTCGGCATCGCGCCGTGTGAAGCCGCGACCTCGGCCGGCCGCCGCCGCGTAGCCGTCCGCCGCCCCCGAGCCGCCGCCTCGGCGCCCGGCTGTCATCACGCGTCACCGCCCGGCCTCGCGATCACCTCGGCTCAGCGCCAGCTACCGACCGCCGCCGCCTCGGCCCCAAGGCTTGGCCACGCGCCCAGCGCGCTCGCGCCGCTGGCCGCTGCCATGTTGCCTCGACCAAGCGCTAACGAACGCTACCGATGCGATGCCGTCCGCGCCACTCGGTGGGTAGATGAGTGGTGGCTAGGGGTGGGAACCCTAGCCGCCATGCCAGTTTTGATGGGCCGACGAAGAAAATGAGGCCCAGGCCGCTCGGCTGGGAAAGAAAAGGGAAAGAAAAGAAAAGAAAAAAATGAAAGAAAAAGAAAAGGAGAAAAAGAAAAATAGCAAAAAAATTTGGTAAATTGCCAGAAAATCTAGAAAATTATTTGGCTCTGTTTTTAATTTTTCCAACATTATTCTCTGCATTTATGAATTTTGAATTCATTACTTTATTTAGTATACTGGAAATGCATGGAAATTTATGTTCTGCACTTTATGCTTTTTGCAACCTTTTTCTATTAGATTACACGCAGTAATCTAATGTCGGAATTTTGAAATCATGCAGATGTTCGGCATCATGAATCGTGAGTTTGAAGAACTGGCCCCGCACGGTCAGAACTACCTCACTTGGGCATCGGACGTGAAGATCGTTCTTGGGGGCAAGAAGCTCCGTGCTGCGATTGGTCTAGGGTCCTCGTAGGACGCACAACCTACCGCCGAGCAGAATGATCAAGCCTTGCACTTCCTCAGGCACCACCTCTCAGCCACTCTGAAGAATGAATACATGGCTGAGGAGAGTGAACTTGAGCTTTGGACTGTACTTCAAAAGCGGTTGGAAAAGCTCAAGTACACCATCTTGCCCCAAGCACAGCAAGATTAGGTCCGCCTGAAGTTTGCGAACTACAAAACAGTGGCCGAGTACAATTCTGCCTTGCACAGAATTTGTACCAATATCTCCCTATGTGGCAAGAAGATCACTGATGAGGAGAAGATTGAAAAGACTCTCTCCACCTTCCACCCAAATGCTATCCAGGGTGCATGCAGCTATCGTCAGGACACATACAAGGAGTATAGCAAACTGATTGATGTCATGCAAGTTGCGGAGTCACAAGATGATGTTCTACGCAAGAACTTCGTCTCATAGCCATCTGGAAGAGGCATTGACACAGAAGTCAATGCCAACAGCTATAAGGTGAAAAAGCCCACTCATAGAAAGAAGGGCAAGCAGGGTGGAAAAGAGAAGTTTCAGGCCAAGGGAAAGTCCAAAGCCCCAGTGAAGAAGGATGATAAGGAAAAGGCGCACGCTAAGCCATATGGATAGCAGAACCAAACGTGCTTCAAGGGTGGCACTTGGGGACACTGGTCAAAGATATGTCGGGAATCTAAGGAAGTGATCAACGCATATCAGGCTAAGAAGAAGGCAAAAGAAAACGCCCCAGCAGAGGCGCACTTCGCCAAGTTTGGTGATAATGATGCCATGGATTAAGATACCCCACTTGTCTCATCCTCACAGAATAGCCTGGACATCGATGCTGCAGCCAATCTTATGGCAAATGAAGAGAAAACTTCTGTCGATGACATAGAATTAGAAATTAATGCATATTTTACAGATTCCGTTTAATGCATGAATCGCATTTTTTTTCTTTTTAGATTATGGTTGTTAGCAATTTCTTTTGAATAATGAATTGTAAGCTCTAGAAGAGCATACTTCTCTCATGAATAAATATGCAATTTATTCTTTATTCCAGTATTCTTTAATTTGCAAGCAATGTTTGAATTATTTTACCTCTATCTGATTAGAATTATATTTCTTTTATCTAGAAATCGTTTAGCGCCCAAATGGAGGAGATATGTATTGTTGATAGTGGCACAACAAATACCATCTTAAGAGAGTCCAAATATTTTCAGTCGATCACGAAGAACGCTGGAAAGATTACTACGATCGCAGGAAGCGATTCCTATATAATAGGCTCTGGAAGAGCCACAATTATATTGCCAATGGGTACAACTTTGTTAATTGAAGAAGCTCTTTTGTATCTTGAATCAACGCGCACTCTCTTAAGTTTCAAAGACATCCGCTCCAATGGTTTTCACGTAGAAACCAATGAAGAAAATGGCAAAGAATACTTGTGCATTGTGAAGCACGCGGTATGTGAAAAAATGGTATTAGAAAAATGTCCCTCATATGAATCTGGATTGTACTACACGAATATTCAAGCACCCGAAGTGTATACTTCCTTGAAGACTGACTTTAGAAGCTCTGAGTTATTTTCTTTATGGCATTGTAGATTAGGTCATCCTGGTCTTAGAATGATGAGGAATATAGTGAACAACTCACAAGGTCATGGCATTAATGTTAAAAATTTCCTGAATCATGAAGATTTCGTGTGCCCTGCATGTGCCACCGGGAAATTAATAACTAGACCCTCTGTCATGAAAGAGCAAAGTGAAATTCCTGCATTCCTGGAACACATCCAGGGAATATTTGTGGCCAAATTCAGCCCTTGTCAGGGCCATTTCAGTACTTTATGGTGCTCATCGATGCTTAATCGAAATGGTCGCATGTATGCTTATTGTCAACAAGAAACCATGCTTTTGCAAAGCTGATCTCGCAGATCATAATAATTAATAATGCTTTCCCTGATCATCGCATGAAGTCCATCAGAATGGACAATGCCAAAGAATTTATTTCAAAGGCATTTGATGATTATTGCACTGCAACAGGGATAGCAGTTGAGCACTCTGTACCACATATCCATACGCAGAATGGACTAGCTGAAGCACTAATAAAGAGGATTAAATTCATTGCCAGACTACTTTTGTAGAGTTGTAACTTGCCCAATACTTGTTGGGGACACACAGTCCTGCAAGCAGCAGCTCTCATCAATTTCAGACCTTCGGCCTACAACATCCATTCCCCTATGCAACTGGTGCACGAGGTCATCCCGAAAATCTCCTATCTCAGAAAATTTGGTTGTATGGTATATGTTCCTATACCACCCCTCAGTGTACTGCAATGGGCCCTCTCTGCAAGTCTGGGATATACGTTGGTTATGAGAGTGCATCCATAATCAGGTATTTGGAACCCATGACTGGAGACTTACATACAGCCCGATTCGCTGATTGCATTTTTGACGAGGATCATTTCCCGTCATTAGGGGAGGAAATCAACCTTTGGATGAAAAATGCCGGAAATCATATGGCATTCCACTAGGATCCCCAAGATGACCCCAAGCAAATCAAAAGTCCGTAAGATAATTGATTTGCGAATTTAGCAAATGAACTGCTCGATCATTTTGTGATCTCAAGGGCGTGGTTAAGTCGCATGTACCCGCAAGAAATGCACCGAGAGGGTGAAAATACCAAACAAAGCGAAGGTATCCTCATCCTGCTCAGAGGCCTCAAAGAAAAGAACAGAAATCTGCTCCTCAAACCCAAAGTACCCGAGACGCCCTGAGAAAATCAAGCGAGAGGACTTACCACAACCAATCACGAAAATACCCCAAGGAAAGAAGGGGAGCAGTTGAGACTGCACTGGAAAGAAGCCGACGGAAAAGGCAATTCAGACTTGAATCTTCCACTGCGCAGAAGCCGCGGAAATAATGTGTGCGCACACATAGGCAATGAAAAGCTAAAGGAACTTGCTCCTGCGATAGGAAATAGCAGTGAAGAGCAAGTAGAAGTGTATGAATCACCCCGTGATGAAATGGCCATAAACTTTGTAATAACATGAGAATCCCTGAATAGAGTAACAGCCAATGTCGATGCATACTTTGCAAAGAAGATTGCCTCGATCATTGATCATGATCCCGAGCCTGCATCTCTCGCAGAGTGCAAGAAAAGGCTAGATTGGGAAGAATGGAAGAAGGCAATCACTGTAGAGTTAGTCTCTCTGAATAAGAGAGAGGTGTTTGGGCCCGTATGCCGCACACCTCCCCATATAAACCCTGTAGGTCACAAATGGGTCTTTGTTCGAAAGAGGAATGAAAACAACGAAGTTGTAAGGTACAAGGCAAGACTTGTAGCTCAAGGTTTCACTCAACGTCCTAGAGTTGATTATGAAGAAACCTTTTCTCCGGTCATGGAAGGAATTACCTTTAGATATTTGATCTCAATGGCAGTCAACTTGAAGTTGAAAATGAAACTAATGGATGTTGTTACAGCATATTTGTATGGGAATTTGGATTCGGAGATATACATGAAAGTACCAGAAAGTATTCCTATCCCGAACCAAGACAGAGCAAATAGAAACCTGTATAGTGTGAAATTGGAGAAATCACTGTATAGGCTAAAACAGTCAGGAAGAATGTGGTACAATCGCTTGAGCGACTTTCTCTGTAAGAAAGGCTATACGAACAACACAGATTGTCCATACGTATTTATACAGCGATCCCCGAATGGATTCTGTATAATCTCCGTCTATGTAGATGACTTGAACATCATTGGGACGGATGAAGAGATTGAAGAAGCATCTCATACTTGAAGTCTGATTTTGAAATGAAGGATTTGGGTAAAACCAAGTTTTGTTTAGGCTTGCAGCTTGAGCATGTCCAAGGAGGAATCTTGGTACACCAATCATCCTACACACAGAAAGTGTTGGAAAGATTTGGCTTTGAAAAGGCATATCCTGCAAAGACTCTAATGGTCGAAAGGTCACTCCAAGCAGACCTAGACCTATACAGACCTAGAGAAGAGGGGGAGGAAGTCCTGGGAGCAGAATTCTCATATCTGAGTGCAGTTGGAGCGCTCATGTACCTTGCAAATAGCACCAGGCCGGACATTGCATTCACTGTGAATTTGCTAGCTCGGTACAGCGTAGAACCCACCAAAAGGCATTGGAAAGGGATCAAGAACATCTTCCGTTACCTCCAAGGAAGCAAAGATGTCGGTTTGTTCTTTAGAAGAAACAATGAACTGAATTTGGTTGGCTACACCGATGTTGGGTACTTATCAGACCCGCATACTGGCAAGTCCCAAACGGGGTATGTTTTCCTGTGTGGAGGAGCAGCAGTTTCCTGGAAGTCGTCTAAACAAACTCTTGTCTCGACGTCGACAAACCATTCGGAAATCATCGCTTTGTATGAAGCCTCTCGTGAATGTGCATGGCTCCGAAGAATGGTTCACCACATCCAGAAGTCATGTGGCTTGAACATTGAGCAAACTCCCACGATCATCTATAAAGATAATGCAGCTTGTGTTGCTCAAGCACAGATGGGTTATGTGAAGAGCAATCTCACAAAGCATATCAACCCCAAGTTCTTTTATGCTCACGAATTACATAAGATGAACGAGATCAAGTTATTACATACTAAGTCATATGAAAATCTTGCAGATTTGTTCACTAAATCACTCCCAGCATCTACCTTTGAAAGGTGCGTAAAAGAGATTGGGATGATGAGACTTAGAGAAGTGCAGATTTCAGGGGGAGATATTTCACATACTCCCACATAAATCTTGAATATAAGGTTTAAGTACCCAACATGAATCTCGAAGATTAGCAATTGAAGTTTGGGTGAATTGTACTCTTTTTCCTTAGCAAGTTTTTCATGAAGTTTTCTTGCATAAGGTTTTAATGAGGCAATTCGTGCAACGCAGTAAGCGTATGCTATGTACTCTTTCTCTAAGTATTTTTCCCACTGGATTTTTCTGGAGTTTTAATGAGGCATATGTATCTCGCGGCAAAAGGCCCAAGGGGGAGTGTTGGGAAACCACGTGGTCCATGAAGGCCCACGATGGTCCCTTAGCCGAAACCCTAGGTGACTACTATATAAGGAGGAGGGGGGTCCCCCTAATGTACAAGGAATCAGAAAGCAATAAAGAATTCTCTCGTTGTTCCTCCCTAAACCTGTGTCTCTCTTTCTCTCTCTGTTCTTCACTTCAGATCTGTTTGGGAACCTCGGACTATTCAATAGCGAGATTTCTTAACAGTGCCGACGGTCCGTGGCGAAGGGTGGCCAAAATGGGCCGTGCGCATAGCCGAAAATAGGGAAAATAGCATGGTCTCGACAGGACATGCTGGCCGCGGTGCCGTTTGCCTGCTCGGAGCTTGTGCTGACGGTCGGTGCCAAAACCACCATGCGTAGGGCTGAAAAATGTGAAAATCTCCGTGCAAATAGCCCGAAGAAAAAAAAACAGTGTCTCCTGTTAACACCAGAATTTAGGAAAGGTGATCGATTTAGAAAGATAAAGTTAAATATGAACAAAGATTCTTAATCGATACCGGTTTAAAGTGAGAATTATCTCCAAGAAGTTGAGGTCGAAACGAATCATGTATTTGCATGAATTGGAGAAGAATACGATCGGTTTAAATGCTATGAAAGAGTTGAGAGGTAGGGCGAAAAGAATAACAAACAATCAATCAACTATCTGCATCTACTTTTGTATACTTTTCTGTCGATTATGAGTAGTTTTTATTTTAAACTTATGATCTTTCTCTTGTAATTCGCTTTTGATCAATAAAGTTATGCAGCGCCGTGTTGAGCATCATCGACTTATGCTAATTACCTCAGATTTGTTTTCATATCGATCTGTTGTGCATCGTCTTAATCGGAGAAAATAGATTTTTATCAACCATCTAATCGGCTATAATAGCTATTTAGATCTATTTTGCTAATTATAGGATCAAATCGATTGGTATGCCTAGAACCCGTTTGAACTTTACGTTCGCGTAGGTTGAAGCCGATTGGCTCTCTTTTTTTTTTTTTTTTTTTTGATGCCAACACCCCCGTGTTTTGCTACGGATAAAATAATCATATTATCATATAATATCGACTCGATATCATTGTGATTGGCTTGTCCAACACACGTCCTCGCCCATATCGCATCTCTGTGTGCTCGGCTCTGCCAAGTGCCCCGTAGAGCTTTCCTTGTTTTATCTACTTTTTGTTTGTTAGAGAAGTTTCAGGATGTTGCCTTTGTTTGTTAATATATTGTTTTTTTTATTAGAATTTTTTTTAAATATCTACGTGGGCACATGAGAGCACGTACTTGTTATGCGAGAGGATTCAAGAAAAGAGGGAGATGAACCATTGCGACTGTTATGAGATAATATTGGTAACCGTTTCGGTTACGATCTATCTCTTTTTTTTTTGGACGAATTCGAACTCATCACTTATGGTTTTCTTTATATATTGGGTATTCCCTATGTACAAGAGATGAATCTAATAAAACAAGAGAGCTTTACCTCTATATTCTTTGTGCTCCTGTTCCTGTTGTTGTGATCTCGTTGGCATGATGTCGATTGATCGTGAATGAACGACTACGTTTTACAATACATTATCAGCACGAAACTCTACTGAGGCCTATCGGGATCGTCTACCTGCGCCAATCGACACTGCATTGATTTTCATCCCGCATCACGTGATCATCCTACGCCAAGGCCTACGTAAGTTAATCGCATCGATGCAAAATTAATCCAACAGATTAATATCCCTAATTGCAGTTCAATCTAATCACCAAGTAAAGATTCTAGCTTCTGTTCATCAGAACAATGATAATCAAAAAAAATTTTGGTCCCAAAGACCGGCGACCAAATCTGTGCTGCGCCCGGCGGTCGCACCTCGCCCGGCGGCCGTGCCGCTTCGCCTTCCTCGCTCGCTGGTAGCCGCCCCCGATGGCGGCTCCTCGGCTCCCGCCCCCCGCCGCTCTGCGCGCCGACCCCTCATTTTCCGCTCGCTTGAGACGAGCACCGTTTTGGCTTCCGTCCCGTCGGCAGAACCATCACCGGTTTTTTCGCGCGCCCACTTCATGCCGCTTCAGCGCCGACCATCTCGCCGGCTGCGCCTTGGCCCGAAGCCATGCCCGCCACCGGCTGCGCCCGCCGCGCTGCCATCCGTCGCTGCTTCCATGCGCGCCGGAAGTGCCCGCGCCCTTCGTCTTTCGCGCCGGTTGCGCCTACTTCGTCTTCAATACCCGCGATGACGATTCTTCGGCTCCCACGTCCGTCGCTTCGCACTCCGCTCGGCAGGCGCCTCGCGTTCCGCACCATCGCGGCGGAGATTCTTCGACTCCCGTGCCCGCGCGGCAGCGACAGCGACGTCGGCTCTTACGACGCTGGTAGCGCTCGCAGCGAAGATGGCGACGGCGGCATGCTCGCGCACCCGAAGCGACGGTGGTCCCGTGGCCCGCTCGACTCGATGACGTCGATGATGGATACCGCTCGGCACCCATGACGGCGGCGACGTCGAGCGGCGACAGCCAGCCGGCCGCCTCATGAGCTAGAACCAAGTGGCGGCTAGGGTTAGTAAACCCTAGCCGCCAATTTCTTAATGGGCTCTCGGCTGCCTAGCGTGATGGGCTATAAGGGCCATAAAGGCTAGATGCCGATCGGGCTGCACAACCCATTGACTGTACGGCCTGCCCATTTACTCTCTGAGAAATTCTTTTTAAATTCTAAAAATTGCTTAGTAATTAATAGAAAATGCTAAAAAATTATGAAAAATATGTATTACCCATTGCTCTGTGTCATGTTGCTAGATAATTTTCTTAGCATGTTTTTCAAGTTTATATATGCTGGACATATTATTTCCTGTTATTCTGTAATTCTAAAAATTACTTCGTAATTAACATAAAAATATGAAAATGTAAGGAAAAATTTAGAAAATTCTAGATTTTATTGAGAGCTTTAAGTCTATGAATTAATATTCTTAGCATTATTCCATGATTAATTCATGTTGAAAATTATCTTTCTGTTAATCGGTAATTCTGGAAATTGCTTAATGATTAGCAGAAAAGTATGAAAAATGCTAGAAAAATTTCATAGAGCATATTGAAAGCTCCTTATCTCTGGATTTTTTTGTCCTAGCATAATTCCATATTGATATATGTTGAAATTTATTTTTGTGTTACATGGTAATTCTGAAAAATGCTGAATAATTAGCAAAATGCCATGAAAATTCTAGGAAATTTTAGATAATTATCTACTGAATAGATATAGATCAAGCTTTACTGATTGCAGAGTAAGCATGCAATATAATGATTTTACCAGTAGTAAAAGTCATTTTGCATAAATAGAAATAGGATATGTTGGACATCGCAAAGAGGGAATTTATCAAGCTTGCCCTGAATGGCAACAATTACCTTACCCGGGCAATGAATACTAAGATTAATCTGATAGCTCGATCTTTTGGAGCTACTGTTTTCCCAGTCGAAGCTGGTACCCTTGCTCTTCCCGAAGCTGCTAGATGTACGACTTTACACCTCTTGAGGCACCATCTACATACGGACCTGAATGCCGAATAGTTGATGGAAGATGACCAGCTGGTACTTTTGGATTCCCTGAAGGAAAAATATATAACCAGCAAAGATCTATTATGTTGTCAGAAGTACAACGTGAATGGATCCTCCTGTGCTTTCAGGATTTTAAAGGCTGTGGCAACATATAATTTTTATCATACATAAGCTTGTCATTGATCTAACATTATGTAACCAGGAAGTTACTAATGCAAAAAAGATCGACAAGATATTGTGCACATTCGACCCCTAAATGAGGATACTGCTGTAACAGTATCGTCGCTAAGTACCAGAAGTACTTCGAGCTTATATGCATTTTACTAGAAGCGGAAAAGCGTGAGGAACTCCTGGTGAAGAATCATCACGTACTTCCTAATGGGAGTTTTGCAATGCCCGAAGCACATGCAAATGCTCAATAGGCTAGCAATAGCCAAGGCCTCAAAAAGGGCCAATGGAATATAAGGGATAAGTGGAAGAATGACAAATCAAATTGGGGAAGAGGCAAATTCATATTGGAAAAGTAAACGTAAAGAGCTAGGGGCTTTAGAAGTAATGCTGCAAACCTTGAATAACCCTATTTTATGTATGGATGCACTGGCCATTGGTCATGTAACTATCGCATCCCGAAGCATGTGCTCAGAGTCCTTGAGCAGAATTCAGATTGGGCTAAACCATTTAAAGCCTATCTAGAAAATGGGACACTGCTTGAGAATATTCATGAAAAAGACAGATTAGTTTGAAAGGCGCGACGTATAAAATTCTCGACAATACTCTTTATAGAAAAGGGAACACATGGTATTCTAATGCGATATATAACCCAGGAGCAGGGAAAAACATTGCTTAATGAAATACATAGGGGCTTATGTGGAGCGCACTATCGAACTCTGGTCGGAAAAGCTTTCCGACAAGGTTTTTATTGGTCCTGCTTTACAAGATGCCATGCACCTTGTAAAAACTTGTGAGCAATGTCAATTTCATGCTCGATAAGTACATTTACATACTAATCAATTACAAACTATACCTTTGTCATGGCCATTTGCGATATGGGGCATTGATATAGTAGGTCCTTTACCAAAAGCAACTAATAGATTTAAATTCTTATTTGTTGCGATTGATACATTCACAAAATGGATTGAAGCTGTGCCTGTAGTTTCCATTACAACTCATACAGCAAAGAAATTCTTTGTGTAAAATATAGTCACTAGATTTGGTGTACCTAGTAGGCTAATTACTGATAATAGATCACAGTTCGTCAATGATCTGTTTCAAAATTATTGTGATGAAATAGGCACAAAAATTTGCTACGCTTCAGTTACTCATCCTTAGAAACGAGTGTTTGATCTTCTTACCAAACGCTCGGGGGCTTGGGTAGATGACTTCTACTCTGTGTTCTGGGCCATACGTACAACGACCAGTAGAGCAACAGGAGAAATATCCTTTTCAATTGGTCTACGAAGCTGAAGCCGTGTTTCCAAATAAGATTCATTTGGATTCTGCACGGACTTCTCTCTATGAACAGGTTAATCAAGACGACCAGTGCGAAGATGATATCAATCTCTTAGAACAAAAGCAAGATCGAGCATTTATCAGGTCGACAACCTATTTACATGGTTTAAGAAGATATTACAACAAAAGAGTTCAACCACGAATGCTAAATGTGAGAGACTTAATTCTAAGACGTATCCAGAATTAGTCTAACTTACATAAGTTATCTCCCAAATGGGAAGATCCCTTTATTGTGATATCAATTACCCAACCAGGTTCTTTTCAACTTGCCATGGAAAATGGAAGAATTCTATCAAACACTTGGAACACCCAGCATTTTCGCAGGTTTTTTTTATGTAAATAAGTTTGTTTCTATATTTTTTATTTACATAAAGTATCTCTTTAAAATAATGTACATCAAAATTGTTTCTATTATGATAATCCTCTGAGAATTCACAAATCATAATCTGTCTGACTTCTCTATAAACAATGTACGAGGTTACTGGTCGGATTATGAGATAACATCTAATATAGACTTTTCTTATAAGTCAGTACTTACTGCATTGAAACTCATTAGAGTGACCTTATCTCCAATCTACTGCTGGTTAATACTAAGTATTACGTGAAAAGAATAGGTCATCAATCCTACAACTATTTGTATACCGAACACATTGCTGGTCAGCACACAAACAGTTGGGGGCTAGTGATATACTCAGAAAAATATGCAAGCAGATGAGATACAAGATGAAACATACACACAAGAAGAGATTTTTCATTCATTCATTCAAATAGGTCATACATGTTGCTTGAATGTAATCTTTACATTTTTCACGTATGTCTCAATGGCAGGGGCTACTTCTGCACGTTTCTTACCAATCTCTTCTTGAGTAGTCAGCTTCAGGTTAGGCGCTAGTTCTCCAAATCAACTGCATCCTTGTAAAAGTGCCTTAATTTGACAAAAAGGGCACTCACTTGGATGGTGGTTGAAGCTCGGAGAGTAGTCTTGATAGTCTATGCCATTGCGGGGACGTGGCTTTGGATGATTTCAACTGGTCATTCACCCCTGCGACTAGTTCATCAACCGACAGATCAGGAGTTATAAGTTTTACTTCTTTCCCCTTTAAATCCGTGGCGATTTTCTGAAGCTGTTCAAAAATAAAGTTCAAAGTGGTTTTTCTACCTCTCTGAACTGTAGCCAAATCTTTTACAAAGAGCTTTATTTATTTAGTTAGATTGTCCATTTCATTCTTCATCACCGACCTTTGCTCTTCAGACCTTATTCTCACTTCTTCCCATTCGAAAAGTTGAGATTCTCTGGCCTTTATTGTATTTTTCAATTTTGTAAGGTTTAAATTAAAAGTTACTTTCAGTTTTCCTAAATAATAAATAATAATAATTTTAAAATAGGTTAGGACGTAGTTCTTACCTGCTATTTCAAACTCCTTTACCTAAAGAGTAATATTGTACTCTTCGAAGAGATTTTGAACATTCTCTTCATTTTTCTTGAAAGCTTCATAGAGTCTAGCAGTTTTATCTTCGTGATATTTGACCTTGTCGGTAGCCTTGACAAGATCAAACTCACATCCCTTGGTGGTGTTTTGAGCCACCAAGAGTTGATTTTCTAATTCCTTTATTTGTTCTTTTTGTCTTTTTTGGAACGGTTATGTTAGAACAAAAATAAAATAAATAAATATATAAAAACAATAAGGGAGACTCATACCTTCATATTGTTTCAACTTCGGCCTTGGCCAAAGTCTTCACCTGCCAACCTAGCAGGTCGAGCAGTTCTTACGAGTACTATAAAAAGCAAAACGACAAATGAATTAAAATTACCTTTCCTCGATATTCCTTAAAAGAAATGAGATAAGATGTATACCTTTGCTTGCAAGTTATTTAAAATTTGCTTGAAGTCCTCATAGTCAGAAAGACCCGAAGAAGATGCTTATGGCAAAGACACATGTGCAACAGAAGTGGTCATGACTCTTTCAAGCGCCACCACCTCTTTTGTCCTGATGGTCGGAACAACCAGCGTCTTCCCTGTTGCAGTAGGAGGGTCTTCAGTTTCTATAGCCTCGACAGCAGTGGTTGTCTCGACCATCTCCATTGTCGTCGCAAGAGGAGCACCGACCTCCTCCGTGGGCAATAAAGCTTGACCGATTAGTGGGTCTACCACAGCAATTGAGAGACTTTCACCCTCAACACTGGTCGGATTCGCTTGTCCACTGGTTGGATTTTCTTGGACGACCGCCTCGGTTGACACCGAGGCTTGTTTTACATTGGTTGTCGCTAATGTGACCAGCGGGTTAGCCTCGTCGCCGACCTGAGCAACCATACCTTGGTCTGTAGGTGTCGGGACCCGGATTTGCAAATCCGAAACCCTCTGTGTATACTGCACTAGTCCAGGATCACGCTAGTGCACACAGTGAAAACATAGATGAAATATCATTCCATACAACGAATTAACTAAGAAGAAGCAAATTATTATTAAATAAAGCAAACGACCTTATGATCAATGTTTACACCATTATGCCTTAAGGGCTTAAGAAACCAATACTATTGCAGCGGAAAAAATAACTTGAGCCATTCGACATGCCACAGGCAATCGTCTGGGGAACGCATTCCTAATCCACATAGTCTTCATAGAATTCCTCCTTATGATATTCATTATCTCCTTCAGCAACTGATCAACAAGGGCATAAAGCCGTGAGTACAAAAGTACTCAGCAAACCGTAGGGAATTGATGCAATATATTCATGCACGGCTTGACAAGGATGGCTATATGGTTCATTTGCAGAAAGCAATAACTTGAATTAAAATACAATAAATAGATTGAAAGCATATTTATGAAAAGATAAATAAATAACTGATAGATCAATGATAGACAACAAAACAATAGTGAACTCCCCGTTCACATCCCAACAATTCCACATTCCACATTTTATGAAACACTCTATACCCCGTGTGAAATTCTCGGGCTTTGTCCATGACCGCGGACGCGGCTATTTGAATAGTTTTACACTCTGCAGAGGTTATACTACTTTACCCACAAGACATGAACATCTTTTTGTGCAAACGTTACTAACACACTTCCTTTCGTGTGTCGCAGAGATATCATGACAAAGCCTTTACAATGCACTGTCTAAGCTTTGTACTGCCCGCTAAGGTTTCGCCCCTTAGGGCCCCCTCTTGCGCCTTGCGAATCTACCCGTCCATCCCAGAACCCACACCACCAATTGGCAGTACTCAAGGCTAGACATTTTAAATTAATCAGCTAGGTCTGTCCCATTCCAGACATGTGGTAGTACGGTTAGGCCCAGTTCAATGGCGCACAAGATTAAGTCCTTAAATTATCTCAGGCAAGACATCCAAATACCAATGTGCTAGAAAGCACCCCCTTTAGTGCACGATCACTTGCCCAAGGGAAAACAATTCGTTCAACCAATACCAATGGCAAACCCCGCCATGGTACAACAAATTTTACAACAGTGGCTAACAGCCACGATTTAATATTTCATTAAGTCAAGATTAACATTATTCAATATGTGACATGAATCCCTTTGTACAACTAAGCATGTCTAAGCATAGCTAGGATAACCCAATGTTGGTATAATGATTATGTCCAACTAGTAATGTCCCAACCTAGGTTTAACAATGGATACATGGCTTCCCAATAATCAAGGTGGCATAATCTCAACTAGGTATACATCTACTCCCATTAAATAGCATGCAATTGTATAAAAGTAAATTACTTTTGCAAACATAGGATCAATATGATCAAAGGTTACAACTTGCCTTGCTGATCTAGTGCTGAGTCTTGGTCTTCGAAATCTTCGTTTGCTCCCTCGGAATTAGCGTCTACCGGAAAAGAAAGCAATGAAACCCCAAATAAATACAAAACAGAGACTCAAAAAAGCTCAAAACTAAAATAAATGGCTCTGGAAGATAGATCTTGATTTTAGGAAAATTTAGAAACTTGAATCGCCTCAATCGGAGTTCGTATGAGCGAGAACGGGCCTCCGAAAGATTAAATTCAGAGAAAATGCTGAAAATCAGAAAATCGGAATTTCTGGATTTATTTTTGTACGAGAAAAACGATTTATTGCGCAACGCTGACGTCAGCCGGCTTTTGGTGGACTCGGTCCACGGCATGGCACCGGTTCACCGTGCACTCGGTGCACGGCCGACGTCGACAAGAGACGCAATAGCCGTGGTCGACGCGGTGGATCGACGCAATAAAACACGCGTCGCAAGATCAAGCAACTTCGACCGGACGGACGGCCGAGAAGTGGTCTTTGCAAAAGCGGAGGCGACGCGGCGCAATCTGGGACGCAGGCGTGAGATCGGATGGCCAGGAATCAGCGAAGGAGGATGTAACATCCCAAAAATTCGTTTAAATATTATTTTATTGTCATTTGTGCATTTTATGTTTTTCTGGAATTTATTTGGATTTTTCTGGATTTATTTGAATTATCTTTAAGTTTAGAATATTGACCTTTTGTTAAAACTATTTAAATTTATGCAAAGTTAAAATAAAGTTTTGCCAAAAATATTTTATTTGAGTCCAAAATATCTCAAAGTATTTTTGAGAATTTTCTTGGAATTTTCCTGATTATTTTATTGCCTGAAACAAATCAAATGATTTTCTGTAATTATTTTAAATGAAAAATCCTTTAAAAATCTCGTGAACAGTATCGGCCCGGCCCGCGAGCTGTGCGGCCCAAGTCAGCCCGCGCGGCCCGTTAGCCCATGATTCCAGTAGAAATCACGGTGGGCCGTTGGATCGCGATCGTAGGGGTTGCGTCGGGCCACGTCGCCAAGTGCGTCTAAGCCGTAGGATCGGGATCGTGTGGTCAGCGTGGGTCGTGCCTCCTCATAACCCTAGCCAATCGTAGCCGTTGATCCAACGACGGTCCCGATTAGATCTCGTCGGGGAATCCGGTGCGTCCGTTGCGCCACGTGGACGGCCGCCGCGTCGTCGCCTTCGAAGGGACTCTGCGCCGCCGCGTGTCCGAGAAGGACACCGCCGCGATCGGTTAGGATTCCAGCGCCGACGCGGTCGTCGAGGGCTATAAATAGGAGGGGGTAGCGCCCCGAGGTTAGCAGTCGTGCGCCGTAGCTTTTGGTCGGAGTAGTTTCACGAGAGCAGCCGTAGAACGCAGCCGGGAGCTCGTCGGAGTAAGCCGAGGACTTCGCCGTGGTTTTTCGGTTGGAGCTCGCCGTTCGTGGAGTACCCGCCGTCGCCAAGGCCACCAACGTGATCCTTGTGCTGTGCTGTGTCGGACCCGTGAAGAATCGTCGCCGTTTCATCGCCAGAACGCCGTTGCCAAAGTCATCGTCTTCAAGTCCGGTGGAATTGCGCCGCCGCTCTGCCATCGCCGGGTTGAAGCTTCGTGAGCCGTCGGATTTCCAGCGAAGGGCAGAGATCGTGCCGCGTAAGTTGGAGATCGTATCATTAGATGCGATCCGAAGCGGTGGATCTCGCGCGCAGAGATGGACCAATCAAGCGCCGCCGCGTGTCGGGCATTGAGGTCGGAGCGTCATGGACCGAGTCCACCATGGTCCAGCGCCACACCGTGGATTGGGTCTATGCGTCGAGGCACGTGTTGCGCTCTGATTGGTTCGGGCCAGGGCAGACGTCAGCATGACATCACGCTTGCGCAATAAATCGGTTTTTCAATTTAAAAATAATTCGGTTAATTCTGATTTTCTAATTTCTGTAATTTCAGTATTTATTCCAAACTTCAAAAGGCTATATCTTTTGCATCTTAACTCGGATTTGAGTGATTCAAATTTCTAAAAATTTGTAAAATTGAGATCTATTTAATGGTGAATTTTAATTGATTTTTGGAGTTCATTTGATCTCTGTTTTGGTATTTATTTGCTTTTCTCCTTCGGTACGCGTAGACGTTGAATTGTGCGACGCTTCGGAGGAAGATCCAACAACTCAAGAGCAAGCTCCAGATCAAGATCAGGACCTATTCCAAGGCAAGTTGTGCTTTGATCATGTTGAACCCATGTTTATAAAATTGCTATATTGTTTTACTCTATTGCATGGTATTTCAAGTATACAATTGTTTCAACTTAAATTGGGATCTAGTTAAGCTACCAATTTGATCTATACCCTACCTTGTCATTGTATGCCATAATCTATTGTCACCCTAGATTGGTTCATTATAGTTGGTTAGTAATGATAATCAACATGGGATGGATAGGCCGTATTAGTTGCTTAGCCATGCCACATCATCACATGTGTTTGAATCATGGATAATTAATCTTGACTAATGGAATATGGAACGATGTTATGAACTTGTGTGTCATTTGGGATCACACGATGATATTGAGTTGTGGTGGCGAGTCATGTCACGCAACGATGTTGAATTGTTGATGGCACATGGTGCTTGGTAATCAACCTGGGTGATAATCACTTAGATTGGAATATGCAAATCCGGACCCTCTGTATATACCGCACTAGTCCAGGATCACGCTAGTGCACACAGGCTCAACATAAGTAAATATCACAATCATACATAGCGAAAGCTTTATGAAAGACATCATATGATATATACTACTAGTTGAATAACCTTATGGTCAACTTACATGACTATGCCTCGCAAGGATGAACGACATATTAAACTGCAGCGGAATGAAAACGTAGATAACCCCTCAGTATACCACAGGCAACTAACAAGGCTTGCGCCCTAAACATTCGTCTCCTCCGGGAATCTTTCCTCCAGCTTTGATGTAGACTCTTCAACTGGTGATGTTATTGTTGGCAAGGGTGGTACTTAAAGCACTCAACAAGTTGTGCACAGGATGTAATTCTATGTAACTATATGCAAGGCTTATTCCAATGGATAGGCTATCATGGCTATTTTGCAATAAGCAGCATTTATGAACAAATACAATAAATAGAATGTAAAGACTGTAAAACAAATAACAATAATAGATAGATTCAACATTTCTGAAGTAAACCAAGTTTCCAATCCTATGTCAAATTCCATCTTCCACATGGCATTCCGCCATCCCAACCAAGTTTTCCATTTAATTAAACTAACCCTTAACTGTAATTCCCGAGCATTGCTCAATACCGTGAGCACGACTATTCGAATAGTTTTACACTCTGCAGAGGTTATGCACTTTACCCACACGACATGATCGTCTCTTGGTGCCATGCAATTAACACACTTCCTTTGGTGTGTCGGCGGAGTGATCATGACAAAGCCTTTACAATGCGCTGGCTTAAACCGGTACCACCCGCTAAGGTTTCAACACTGGTGGGACTGGTTACCTCATCCAGGGCCCCCCTCTTGCGCTATGTGAATTACTCCATAACTCGGGAACTCACACCGACCAAGATAGTACCAAAGTTAAGACATTGCAATTTAATCAGCCAGGCTGGCCCATACCAGACATGTGGTTGCATGATTGAGTCAGGTCAAAGGCTTGCAAGGTTAAGTCCTTAGAAAGATCAAGGCAAGACATTCACATACCCTCTGCCCATTGGCCCCACCTTGGCATACTCACCCCTTGTCACTTGCCCCAATCTAAGTGATTATCACTCAAGTTGATTACCAAGCACCACGTGCCATCAACAATTCAACATCGTTGCGTGACATGACTCGCCACAACAACTCAATCTCATCGTATGACTTCACATGACACACAAGTTCACATCATTGATCCATATTCCACTAGTCAAGATTAATCATTGATGATTCATGTACATATGATAACGTGGCACAGCTAAGCAATTATGACGATCTAACCATCCCATGTTGATTTCAATAACAACCAACTATAGTGATCCAATCTAGGGTGACAATAGATCATGGCATACAAATGACAAGGTAGGGTATATAGATCAAATTGGTAGATGAACTAGATCCCAATTTAATTTGAAACAATCGTATATTTGAAATAATATGAAGTAAAGTAAAACAATATAGCATTTGTATAAACATGGGTTCAACATTATCAAAGCACAACTTGTCGTGGGATAGGTTTTGGTCTTGCTCTGAAACTTGATCTTGAGCTGCTGAATCTTCCTCCGAAACGTCGCACAATTTAACGTCTACGCGTATCGTAGGAGAAAAGCAAATAAATACCAAACTAGAGAGCAAATAAACTCGAAAAATTAAATAACATTCACCATTAAATAGATCTCAATTTTACAAATTTTTAGGAATTTGAATCACCTCAATCGGAGTTCGTTTGAGGGAGAACGACCTCAGAGAAGATTAAAAAATCATAAAAACCTGAAAATTGGAAAATACCGAATTAATCCAATTATTTTTATAAAGAAAAACCGTATTATTGCGTCATGCTGACGTCATCGAAAACACGAACCAATGCCGTTGCGCCACGTATCCTCGGTCCATAGACTCAGTCCACGGTTTGGATCCGATCCACCGTGCAACCGGTTCATGGCTCCTTGGCATCTGTGCTGACGGCGCGACCTGAGCCCTCCGCATCCGATCTAACAGTGCATGGCTGGCAACGCCTACAGTGACGTGGCTTGACGCGAATGCCCCTACGTGGCGCTAATCTGCAAGGGTTCTTCAGATCGGACGGCCAAAAACACGTCCGAGCGCACCGGCGATGGAACTCATGGCGGCGCCTACCGGACTTGGGGAAGAAGCAACGACCACGACGTTTCCTTGTGGGATTCGCTTCGGCTTAGCACGGAACCGGTAGGGTTCTCTTCGGCAAACTCACGGACGCCCTTGTTGTTGACCACGATGCGACGGGCAGCGAGATCTCCTCAAAAGAAGGCGACGGTGAACTCTCATAACCACAGCGAGCTTGCACAAGCAGCCAATGGCGATCCTCGCGAAACTACTCTAGCCAAAAGATGTGCATGTGCTCGAAGGTCTCAAATCTGGCACCGAGGGGCCTATTTATAGCCTAGGCGTCCGTGCGCGATCGGAATCGAGAGGCCGCGCGGCGACTGAAACGTGGCGACGACGGACTCCGCGAAGACGATGACTGCTATCCATTCGATCGCCAACAGACGCTCCAGATTCTCCCCGACGTGGCACAATCCCGAACCTTCACGCCATCCACCGGTCGGGATCTTTTAGAGTCAAGAACGCCTCCGATAAATCGTAGCCATCCTTCGATATCCAACGGCCAACATTGATTAGGGTTTCTTAAACGCGAACAGCCGCCGGATGACGATCTAACGGTCCTGTCTGAACTTCCAGAACGTGGGCTGGCAAGACGTAAATGGGCCGAGCCCAAAGATCGCTCGATTGATTTTCTGGATTTATTAATTAAAATAATTCTGATAATTCGATTAAATGGTTTTAGGCAATAAAAATATCAGGAAAAATCCAAGAAATTTCACTAAAATACTTTGAAGCATTTTGAACTCAAATAAAATATTTTTGACAAAACTTTATTTTAACTTTGCATAAATTTAAATAGTTTTAAACAAAAGGTCGATATACTTAATTTAAAGTATATTCAAATAAATCCAGAAAAATCCAATAAATTCCAGAAAAACATAAAATGCTCAAATAACCAATAAAAGATTAATAAAGCAAAATTTGGGATGTTACAAACCTCCTCTTAATGAATCTCGAATTTAGATCTGTGGCTAACTAAAGAATAGGTTTTGAAATTCGACTTCAAATCGTCTTCACGCTTCCAAGTTGCTTCATTCTCTGAATGATTGCTCGTTGAACTCGCAGGTTTAATAGACTTGTCCCTAGTCTCGCGTTCTATAACATCCAAAATTTTGACTGGCTGCTCCTTGTAAGTCAAATCCTCCTGCAATTCAATTGCTTCCAATGGCATCTGCTCCGCTTGCACTCTGAGACATTTCCTAAACTGTGACACATAGAACACATCATGCACTTCCTGCCATTGACTACGGTAACTCCAACTGATAAACAACCTCTCCTTAACAGCTCAAAATCTTGAACAGACCAACATATCTTGACGCAAGCTTCCCTTTATCGCGAAACCTTTTGACACCTTCAAGAGGGGTAACTCTGAGATACACGAAATCATCTGGCTCGAAACTCAAATCCCGACAACGATTTTCAGCGTAGCTCTTTTTCTTTGACTGAGCTACCTTCAACCTCTCTCTAATCATAGCAACTCGCTCTTCGGCTTCCTTGAGAATATCAGGTCCAAATACCATACGATCTCCTGTCTCATTCCAATTCAACGGAGTACGACAGCACGTCCATGTAAAACCTCAAATGGTGACATTTGCAACCTAGCCTGATAACTGTTGTTATAGCTAAATCCTGCATATGGCAAACACTTATCCCACGAGATAGCACAGGCTAAAGCATAAGCTCTCAGCATATCCTCTAGAATCTGATTAACTTCCTCATTCTGACCATCTGTCTGCGAATGATACGATGTACTTAAATTCAAACGAGTTCCCAATGCTTCGCGCAGCTTATTCCAAAAATCTCGAGGTAAATTGGGTACCTAAATCTGACACAATCTTTTTAGACATACCATGTAACCAGACAATTATAAATGGTCCTACCAACTGATCTCCTGAATAGGTAGTCTTAATGGTGTGAAAGGAGCAACTTCGGCCAAACGGTCAACGATGGTCCAAACAGGACCATATCCCTTCTGGATTCTCGACCATTCTCAACGCTAGGTATCTTATTACTGATTTGCCTCTTACTTCCATTCAAGTGCACCTACCAGAATAAACTTGCCGATCTCTCGATGCAATCGCTTTCATTCTCTAACACACACCACACAAAGCGATATTTTCAGCGACTTCACGCTTCCTCTTAGGCTACCCAAAACCTTTCCTTAAGACCTGGATATATCTTAGCATTTTTTTGGAGGAATTGAATACTTTAGAATCATTAACTTCTTCCAAAATCAACTGCTTAAACTCTTTCTTGTTCAATACATAGATTCGACCTTTAAACCGTGTGGTTTCTTGATCATCCACGATAAAATCCTCAGTTAAGCCTTCATCTCTTGACCTACTTTGATCTGGTCTTCAAGCATTGGCTTAACTTCCAAAGCAGCTATAAATCCTTGGGAAACCACTTCTAATTTCAACTTTTGAAACTCCTTGCACAATTTCGATTGACCACTTGATATCAGTATACTAGCACTATGGCCTTTACAACTTAAGACATCGGATACCACATTAGCCTTACCGGGATGGTAACGGATCCCAGCCTTATAATACTTAATCAACTCCAACCATCCTCTTCGTTCCATATTAAGGTCTGCACTTCGAACTCTTATGGTCTGTACATATCTCCAACAATAATATGACGCAATAACTTCAAAGCATGCACTACGGTAGCAGTTTCCAATTCATGCGTAGCATAGTTCTCTTCATGTGGCCTCAACTGTCCTGACGCATAGGCAACAACTTTGCCCTTCTGCATTAACACACATCCAATATTTTGTCTTGAGGCATCATAGTATATATCAAAACTGCGTTTGCACATCTGGCAACACTAAGACAGGTGCTATCGTCAAACGTTTCCTCAATCACAGAAAACTCTTTTCGCATTGCGGCGTCCATGCAAACTTCTTCTCCTAATTTCCTAAGCGGTCTCGGTTGCTCCCACATAACATCGCTTGTGGTTGGATCCACGGTAACTCCTTTAGCAGTCATCTCATGGCAAGAAATTCAACTTTCTCCTTCCAAAAGTTACATTTGCTAAACTTAGCATACAGCCATTGGTCTAGCAACCTTTCCAAAACTAAACCCAACTGTTCTGCATACTTTCCTTTTGACTTGAAGCAAACAAAGACATCCCACCTATACACCATAACAGCTTGACCAAATTTCCCATGGGACTCCATTCGTCATGTTCATAATTCCTGTAATGGCATTGATCATTCTAGCGCATACAATCAAAACTCATATCGTCCATATTGCGTGGAAAACTCGACCTAAGAACATTCTCTCTGCACAAATTCTTAACTGATGCTAACTCGATCGAAGATCTATCCTTGAGAACACTCCAGCTCCTTTTGACTGATCAAACAAATTACGATCCTGGGCAACGAATACTTACCCTTTTAATCATCACTTCATTAAATGCTCGACGGTCGATTCACATCCTTATGCTCCCATCTTCAAATAGAATAGGCGCTCCCTATGGTGACAACTAGCTCTAGCGAAGCATTTTTCTATGGCTCTTCGATCTGCTTCTTCATCTCAACTAGCTCATCAATAGGCATTCGATGAGGTCTCTTTCCTTTTGGCGTTGTACCAGGCACTAACTCACTAACAAACTTGATCTCTCGATCTGGTGGCACACCAAGTAGATTCTCAGGAACACATCTGGATACTCTCTTACAACTGGCACATCTTCCAAGCTGACAACTTCCACACTATTGACCTTTAGCTGACCAACACGAACCGTAGTCATTTGAAATTCCATTTTCCCGCTTTCAGGGCTTTTAGCTGACACAATTCCTTGACCAAACTCCAGGACAGCCTTATGTCCGGACGACCAATTCCTTTCAGGAGTAGCATCACGGGTCTGATATCCAATATCGTTCGCTAGAAACTTTTCTCCAACTTAACTTCATCACATTCTAGGTTAGATCAAGCCATACTGTACTTTCTGACAACGATAATTCTTCGGGCTGACAGGCTTTACAAACACTACTGAACTGATCATCATTGCACACGCAACATCTTCAGGTGAACCGTCAACATAGGTGAATACTGTAAACATCATTTATCATTAATGCTTTTATTCCAACACTTCACGATCAACCTCTCAACCATCTTTACTTTATTTATTTAGGCAAGAAAATCTTTACATGGAATTCATCACTAGTCACTTTTCTTTTACAAACGAGGGTATGACACTTGTATAGGATAAAATCATCGATCTACACTTCCTCGATTGGCATTGGCGCTGAAGTTTTTGACTGGAACAGAATTGAGATTGACTTGCACTGGTGCGATCACTTCCTTATGAAGGCAATTGTTAGCAAAATGCCCAGCTTGTTGCGGTGTAACAAAGCTTAGGTCCACCTCTCTTCCTTGAGCATTCGCCGACTAAGGCGGTGTTTTCATTGCACGCCTCTTCTTCAACCGATTCTCGTACAAACTTCTCTTGCGACTTTATCGCTCACTCTTGGCGTTATGAACTTGACTGAGGTAACTTCTGGAACATCCATAGCCGTAGACAAGGATTGTCTTCTCTGTGGGCATCGATTAGCATAATGGCCTTCCTTGTGGCGCTTGTAACACACCGTGTTATTGTTGTGCAGCCACAGTACATTGTTGTCTTCTTGTTGCGCCGTAATCGGTTGCTTCATAGGGCATTCCCTAGCCCAATGACCTTCTTCATCGCACAGGAAACATGCTGTTGGTGATTGCCAATTACTACTTTCTTGATGAGAGCCAACAGGATTAAGGTATTGTCTCTTTATCTCTTCAAGCAGCACCACTTTTGCAGTTGACGTTCCGCCTCTTCTCGACAACTTTTGAGCAACTAAGGCTCGAAGATTCTTTTGCTGATGCTGAATTGCAGCAGTAACTATTGGATCCAAGGGACATTGAGCTGGACCATGATCTCAACCTTCACAAAGATAACATGTGATGTCACTCATAGGAAATTCTCCCAGAGAATGACTTCCTTCACAGCTGGAGCAATTAATCGTATGCTCGTCAACGGTATGTCCTATTTCTCCACATCGAATGCACGCACGATCTTCTGACTTGTTTGGTTGACAACACTTCAGAGAGCAACGCTTAGAGGTTGAACAAGGTGCAAGGATAATATTTTGCTTCGTATTTACTGTGACCATACTGTCTCCAGGTGAGGCAAAGAGATTGCGAAAAGCAACAACAAATTCATTCCAAGTGATATTCCGTGGGGCTTCATGAACAGCGCAATATTTCTTCCACCATTCCGCAATAATTCCTTGCAACTGATAAGAAGCATACATGATTTTCTCATCACTTTTACACTGAGCAATGAGCAGCTTCCTCTCAATGGTCTTGAGCCAATCATCCGCTTCCGAGGGTAACACATTTCCTGAAAACACCGGCGGACGAGTCCTTATGAATTCTGATAACCTTGAGTAGGAACGGAAATCATTGGTAGCAGCTTGAAACACTTGGTTGACATTGGCTTGGTCGGTCATATTCTGCATTTGCTTCATCATTGCATGCATCAACTGAGTCTGAGCAGTCAAGAACTCACTGAGACTCTGCATATCTATTTGTACTGATGGTTGAAGAATTGATCCATCATTGAGGTTCTCCTTGGATTGATTTTCACTTCCACTGATTCTGTTGTTTCCATGAATCTGAACCATCTGCTTGATTGCTCCACTGGGTGAGGGAAGAGGGAAATAGCATAGGTAAGAAGCGGGGATCCTAAAGCAGGGAAGATAGGTTTAACCCAATAACTTAAGCAAACAATATTAATAACTTGGTATGGTTGCTTATATAAGCCTAAAAGCTCTGCAACACATAACGCACACTCAAGATCAAGGAAGAACCAATTCAACCTATACACAAAAACTACCGCCCTGTGGGTAACACTTCTATCTTAAGCGACGCGACTCCACACATGAGTCCCAACCGACTACTCAAGCATAGATCTTCTAGCTTTTGGAACACTTCATGGATCTACTCCTTCCTTGAGCTCGATGATTCCTCCTTCATGATTTCCGTGGTTGACAAGCAAGCACTTGATGCTTTTCTAAGGTGTGGCACGCCAACTACCAAGATAACTCGATAAGGTTTTTAACTCGATCCAAAGAATGGAGAGAGAAAGTAATTCAAATAGGGAAAGAGAGAAATTCTAGCGAGGAAAGGAATAGAAGAATAAGATAAGTCAAGAACATATTATTCTTCCAAGTTAATTCTTTTCTTTAGAAAATAATTTTGAAGTTCCTATAGAGACGACCAGATTATCTAGGGTCAAGGCCTACAGTCAGTATGGCTCTGATACCACTTCTGTCGGGACCCGAATATGCAAATCCGACCCTCTCAGATATACCGCACTAGTCCGTAATCACGCTTAGTGCACACAGGCTCAACATAAGTAAATATCACAATCATACATAGCGAAAGCTTTATGAAAGACATCATATGATATATACTACTAGTTGAATGACCTTATGGTCAACTTACATGACTATGCCTCGCAAGGCTGAATGACATATTAAACTGCAGCGGAATGAAAATGTAGATAACACCTCAGTATACCACAGGCAACTGACAAGGCTTGCACCCTAAACATTCGTCTCCTTCGGGAATCTTTCCTCCAGCTTTGATGTAGACTCTTCAACTGGTGATGTTATTGTTGGCAAGGGTGAGTACTTAAAGCACTCAACAAGTTGTGCACAGGATGCAATTCTATGTAACTATATGCAAGGCTTATTCCAATTGATAGGCTATCATGGCTATTTTGCAATAAGCAGCATTTATGAACAAATACAATAAATAGATTGTAAAGACTGTGAAACAAATAACAATAATAGATAGATTCAGCATTTCTGAAGTAAACCAAGTTTCCAATCCTATGTCAAATTCCATCTTCCACATGGCATTCCGCCATCCCAACCAAGTTTTCCATTTAATTAAACTAACCCTTAATCAGAATTCGAGCATTGCTCAATACCGCGAGCACGGCTATTCGAATAGTTTTACACTCTGCAGAGGTTATGCACTTTACCCACATGACATGATCGTCTCTTGGTGCCATGCAATTAACACACTTCCTTTGGTGTGTCGGCGGAGAGATCATGACAAAGCCTTTACAATGCGCTGGCTTAACCCGGTACCACCCGCTAAGGTTTCAACACTGGTGGGACTGGTTACCTCATCCAGGGCCCCCCTCTTGCTCCATGTGAATTACTCCATAACTCGGGAACTCACACCGACCAAGATAGTACCAAAGTTAAGACATTGCAATTTAATCAGCTAGGCTGGCCCATACCAGACATGTGGTTGCATGATTGACTCAGGTCAAAGGCTTGCAAGGTTAAGTCCTTAGAGTGATCAAGGTAAGACATCCACATACCCTCTGCCCATTGGCCCCACCTTGGCATACTCGCCCCTTGTCACTTGCCCCAATCTAAGTGATTATCACCCAAGTTGATTACCAAGCACCACGTGCCATCAACAATTCAACATCGTTGCGTGACATGACTCGCCACAACAACTCAATCTCATCGTATGACTTCACATGACACACAAGTTCACATCATTGTTCCATATTCCATTAGTCAAGATTAATCATTGATGATTCATGTACATATGATGACGTGGCACGGCTGAGCAACTATGACGATCTAACCATCCCATATTGATTTCAATAACAACCAACTATAGTGATCCAATCTAGGGTGACAATAGATCATGGCATACAAATGACAAGGTAGGGTATTTAGATCAAATTGGTAGATGAACTAGATCCCAATTTAATTTGAAACAATCGTATACTTCAAATAATATGCAGTAAAGTAAAACAATATAGCATTTGTATAAACATGGGTTCAACATGATCAAAGCACAACTTGCCTTGGGATAGGTTCTGGTCTTGCTCTGAAACTTGATCTTGAGCTGCTGAATCTTCCTCCGAAGCGTCGCACAATTTAATGTCTACGCGTATCGAAGGAGAAAAGAAAATAAATACCAAAACAGAGAGCAAATAAACTCCAAAAATTAAATAACATTCACCATTAAATAAAACTCAATTTTACTAATTTTTAGGAATTTGAATCACCTCAATCGGAGTTCGTATGAGGGAGAACGACCTCAGAGAAGATTCAAAAATCATAAAAACCTGAAAATTGGAAAATACCGAATTAATCAAATTATTTTTATAAAGAAAAACCGTATTATTGCGTCATGCTGACGTCATCGGAAACCCGAACCAATCCCGTTGCGCCATGTATCCTCGGTCCATAGACCCAGTCCACGGTTTGGATCCGATCCACCGTGCCCCCGGTTCATGGCTCCTCGGCATCTGTGCTGACACTTGGCGAAGCGCGATTGGTCTCGGTGGCGGCGCGACCTGAGCCCTTCGCATCCGATCTAACAGTGCATGGCTGGCAACGCCTACAGTGACGTGGCTTGACGCGAATGCCCCTACGTGGCGCTAATCTGCAAGGGTTCTTCAGATCGGACGACCAAAAACACCTCCGAGCGCACCGGCGATGGAATTCATGGCGGCGCCTACAGCACTTGGGGAAGAAGCAACGACCACGGCGTTTCCTTGCGGGATTCGCTTCGGCTTAGCACGGAACCGGTAGGGTTCTCCTCGGTGAACTCACGGACGCCCTTGTTGTTGACCACGATGCGACCGACAGCGAGATCTCCTCAAAAGAAGGCGACGGTGAACTCTCATAACCACGGCGAGCTTGCACACGTAGCCAATGGCGATCCTCGCGAAACTACTCCAGCCAAAAGATGCGCATGAGCTCGAAGGTCTCAAATCTGGCACCGAGGGGCCTATTTATAGCCTAGGCGTCCGTGCGCGATACGGAAACTGAGGCGTCGCGGCGGCGGACTCTGGAAACGTGGCGACGACGGACTCCGCGAAGACGATGAATGCTATCCATTCGATCGCCAACAGACGCTCCAGATTCTCCCCGACGTGGCACAATCCCGAACCTTCACGCCATCCACTGGCCGGGATCTTTTAGAGTTCAGAACGCCTCCGATAAATCGTAGCCATCCTTCGAGATCCAACGGCCAACATTGATTAGGGTTTCTTAAACGCGAACAGCCGCCGGATGACGATCTAACGGTCCTGTCTGAACTTCCATAACGTGGGCCGACCGCGCACGGTAAATGGGCTGAGCCCAGCACTGTTCGACTGATTTTCCTGGATTTATTAATTAAAATAATTCTGATAATTCGATTAAATGGTTTTAGGCAATAAAAATATCAGGAAAAATACAAGAAAATTCACTAAAATACTTTGAAGCATTTTGAACACAAATAAAATATTTTTGACAAAACTTTATTTTAACTTTGCATAAATTTAAATAGTTTTAAACAAATGGTCGATATACTTAATTTAAAGTAAATTCAAATAAATCCAAAAAAATCCAATAAATTCCAGAAAAACATAAAATGCTCAAATATCCAATAAAAGATCAATAAAACAAAATTTGGGATGTTACAGGCAAGTATGCCAAGGTGGGCCCGATGGGCAGAGGGTATGTGGATGTCTTGCCTTGTTCACTCTAAGGACTTAACCTTGCAAGCCTTTGACCTGAGTTAATCGTGCAACCACATGTCTGGTTTGGGCCAGCCTAGCTGATTAATTTGCAATGTCTTAGCTTTGGTTCTATCTTGGTCGGTGTGAGTTCCCGAGTTATGGAGTAATTCACATGGCGCAAGAGGGGGGCCCTGGATGTGGTAACCAGTCCCACCAGTGTTGAAACCTTAGCGAGTGGTACCAGGTTAAGTCAGCGCATTGTAAAGGCTTTGTTATAATCACTCGCCTTGGTGGTGTTTGGTTGTATCGCATGGGTAAAGTGCATAACCTCTGCAGAGTGTGAAACTATTCGGATAGCCGTGCTCGCGGTATTGAGCAATGCTCGGGAATTACAGTTAAGGGTTAGCTTAATTAATTGAACAATTTGGTTGGGATGGCGGAATGCCATGTGGAAGATGGAACTTGACTTAGGATTGGAAACTTGGTTTACTTCAGAAATGCTGAATCTATTTACTATTGATATTTGTTTTACAGTCTTTACGATCTATTTATTGTATTTGTTCATAAATGTTGCTTATTGCAAAATAGCCATAATAGCCTATCCATTGGAATAAGCCTTGCATATAGTTACATAGAATTGCATTCTGTGCACAACTTGTTGAGTGCTTTACGTACACATCCTTGCCAACAACAATAATCACCAGTTGAAGAATCTACACCTGTGTTGGAGGAGGAGTTCCAAGAGGACGCGAGTCATTAATGTCCGAGCCTCGTCGGTTGCCTGTGGTGAACTGATGAGCTATCTACGTTTTCTACTTTCCGTTGCTTAATTCTTAGCTTATATTTCCAATCTTGCCCTGCGTGGCTTAATAATGTAAGTTGGTCATAAGATCATACGTTTAGCTATATCAATAAATGAACTACTGTTTCTATTATCGTTGAGTATGATGTGATATGTACCAATGTTGAGCTGTGTGCACTAGCGTTGATCCTGGGACTAGTGCGGTAAACACAGTGGGTTCGAATCAGTGGATTCGGGTCCTTACAAGGGTGGTATCAGAGCATACTGACTGTAGGTCTTGGCCCTAGATAGCATGGAGGTGTCCAGGTTGTGTCCAAAACTATTTTCTGAAGGAAAAATTTAAATTTGACTAATAACACACTCTTGACTCATCCCATTCTCTAATTCTCGCCTTTGCTGAATTTACCGTTTTCATTTCCGTTTCAGGTGGAGAACTTATTCAAAGTTCTTGTGGAGCAGATGCCGATCGTTCCAACCTTTGAGGAGTCAGCAGGTGGCTACGCCATGGAGCTGTGGAGGGTTCTTCAGACGCTTGGAGGCTTCTATCGTCCGCTTTACCGAGGAGGTAGCTGGTCAGTTAATGGTGTTCCCCGAGGATTTGTTTGCAAGTTGATTATCTACGCCCGGGAGAATGATGAAGCTAGCAGGCCGATCAGTATTTCTGCAAGGAGGTTCTCGTATGAGGTTGCGATTCAAGAGGTTGCTCGACATGCTCTTCGCCGTGTCTGCCACGACTACGCCGACGAGCTTCACGACTCAGTGTTTCGACTTCACCCTGATGTGCAAGCATGCCGACGCCGACGGATCGTGGAGGACGAGTGCGCTATCGCAGTACATCTTGCTGAGTTCACTATCGCCCAGGAGGAGCATATGAGGGAAACTACTCAGGAGCTGGAGACAGTGTACGAGGCACTGAGGGTGACTGAGCGAGAGCTTCAGAAGACCCGTGACACCGCAGCCAGAGTCATCAGCGAGCTAGAGGAGGCCCTGTAGGTAGCCGAGGAGCTAGCGGACCAGGTCGTTCAAGAGCCGGACGAGGTCGTCGAAGAAGAAGAAGAAGATCCAGAGGACCGAGAGTGGGAGCCAGAGGAGGGTGCAGACCCTGTTGTTGCGGAGGAGCCAGTAGTAGGTCATCAGGATGGGTTCGCTTATGCCACCACCCGCGGTGTATGCGCGGATCGCCTCACCAGTGGGGTGGATGAGTGAGAGTCAGTCTTAGAGTTGTGTTGAGACTCGAGTGTTGATTCGCGTCTTTAAGATAGTTTCTACCTTTTAGTAGATGTTAAGGTTCCGTGTTTAGTTTGCTTCTTTGTAATGCTGAGTGTGCAATATGTGTTGCAAAGCTTGTAGGCTTTTATAAGCAGCCATACCAAGAATAAATAAAGAATTATTTTAGTTGGGTTAAACTTATCTTCCCCGCCCTAAGGATTCTTGCATCTTATCTATGCTACTTCTACCTTTCCTAACCCAAGAGGCAATCAGCAGATGGTGAACACTCGTAGAACCAACAGTGCTTCGGGAAGTGGACTGCGCCAGAATGACAACCCCAATGATGGAGGCCATCCTCAACCACCACCGCCAGTCGACATGCAGAATCTGGGAGCGTTTCTCGCTGCACAAACTCAACTAATGCAGACCATGATGCAACAGATGCAGCAGATGACTAACGTAGCCGCAACTAGCAACAACCAAGTAAATCAGAACAACAATGGTGGGCCTCGGTCTTTCTCCAAGCTGTCAGATTTCATGAGGACTCGGCCGCCAACCTTTGCTGGGAATGTTAATCCTTTGGAAGCCGATGACTGGTTAAGGACTATTGAGAAGAAGTTGCATATCACTCAATGCGAGGGCAATGAGAAGGTGCTATACGCCTCTCACCAATTGGAAAGAACCGCCGCAGAATGGTGGGAGAATTACTGTGCCGCACATGGAGCCCCACAAGAGATTACCTGGGATGAGTTTACTACTGCTTTCCGCCAATACCATGTTCCAGAGGGAATGATGGATCTCAAGAAAGAGGAGTTTAGGGCTCTGAAGCAAGGAGGCCAGCCCGTGGCCGCATATCTGAACAAGTTTACTCAGTTAGCTCGCTATGCCCCTGAAGATGTAGCGACAGATAAAGCTAGGTAGTCTCATTTCATGAAGAGACTGAATTCAGGACTGCAGGTGGGACTGATCACCCACAATTTTCCAGATTTTCAGGAGCTAGTTAATAAGGCTTTGATTTTAGAGGATAAGCGCAAGGAGTTGGGTGAAAACTGTAAGCGCTTGATGACTAATCAGGGTGGACGTCCAAACCACCTACGTCTGTGAATGTCGCCACAAAGAATTTGCCGATTCCAACCGGTACCGTGAATAAGACAAAGAACCTCGCACCTCGCCTCGTTAATCGAATTTTCGACACCAAAGACAGGCGTAATGCACCGTGAGGGAGTCGATCGCAAACAAGAGATGTTATACATGCAATGAGCCAGGGCACTTCTCTAATAGGTGTCCACAGAGAGGAGGCATCACGCCAATTCGTTTTAATTTGGGAACAACACCTGCCAAGGCACCGGCTTCAGGAGGAAATCGTGCACCCGGTCAAGCCCGAGCAACCCTTCAATCAACAGCGCGTGGTAGGATCAACCACATCACCGCAGATGGAGCTCAAGATGCTACAAACGTCGTACTGGGTAAGTTTCTGGTTAACTCAGTACCTGCTACAGTTTTATTGATTCTGGAGCTTCGCATTCGTTTGTTTCTCAAAGTTTTGCAACCAAGAATGGATTTAAAGTGGCGAATCTTAAATGTGTGCTATTAGTCCAAGCCCCAGGATCTGAGCTTAGATCTAGCCTTGGGTGCTTGGGAGTTAAGTTGCTTATGGATGGGATAGAATTTCTAGCGAATCTTATCTTGTTAGATGCACAATCCTTAGATGTTATCCTTGGAATGGATTGGCTATCTAAGCATAAGGCTGTTTTGGATTGTGGCCGAAGGATCGTGACTCTGGAAGGCCCAAGTGGCAAGAAGGTAGAATTTCAAGCGACTGCAGTTCGTGATGGGCAGTTAGTGGTCAACACGTGCAAGCCATCAAAGATAGAGGATGTGCCAAGAGTCGAGAATACCGGATGTGTTTCCAAAGATTTACGTGGTTGCCACGCATCGCGATATCGAGTTTGTTATCGAATTAGCACCAGGGACAGCACCGATATCAAAGAGACCTTATCGGATGCCTACAGATGAGTTAGTGGAAATAAAAAAGCAGATTGAGGAACTGCAAGAGAAAGGTTTCATTAGACCAAGTTCATCACCGTGGGGAGAACCGGTATTGTTTGTTTGTAAGAAGGATGGAAGTCTTAGGATGTGTATCGATTATCGTGCACTTAATGAGGTAACGATCAAGAATAAGTATCCATTGCCCAGGATCGACGATTTATTTGATCAGTTAAGAGGAGCCGGAGTTTTTTCCAAAATAGATCTTCGTTCAGGGTACCATCAGTTGAAGATCCGAGTGGAAGATGTTCCTAAGACTGCTTTTTCTACGCGATATGGACACTACGAGTTCACAGTCATGTCATTTGGATTGACTAATGCCCCTGCATATTTCATGAACATGATGAATAAGGTTTTCATGGAGTATTTGGATAAGTTTGTTGTGGTTTTTATAGACGATATCTTAGTTTTCTCGAAGACAGAGGAAGAGCATGCGGAACACTTGAGGATGGTTTTAGAGAGGCTGCGGGAACATCAGCTGTATGCTAAGTTCAGCAAGTGTGATTTTTGGAAGGAGAAAGTTGGATTTCTTGGTCATGTGATGACTACTAAAGGAGTTGCAGTCGATCCGAGCAAAGTGGACGCAGTGTTGCAGTGGGAGCAACCGAAGCCTGTCACTCAGATCCGTAGTTTTCTGGGAATGGCGGGATACTACTGTCGATTCATAGAAGGATTCTCGACGATTGCTAAACCCCTTACGCAGTTGTTGAAGAAAGAAAAGAAGTTTGCATGGACGCCAGAGTGCGAGAAAAGTTTTATGGAACTGAAGAAGCGTTTGACGACCGCCCCCGTATTAGTGTTGCCGGACGTGCAGAATGGATTTGATATTTATTGCGATGCCTCAAAGCAAGGTATGGGGTGCGTGTTAATGCAGAATGGCAAAGTTGTTGCTTATGCGTCGAGGCAGTTGAGACCGCATGAAGCGAATTATCCTACGCATGATTTGGAATTAGCTGTCGTAGTGCATGCTTTGAAGATATGGCGTCATTATCTCATAGGAAATAGATGTGAGATATATACTGACCATAAGAGCTTGAAATACATTTTCACTCAAGCAGATCTTAATATGAGACAACGAAGGTGGTTAGAGTTAATTAAGGATTACAATGTGGGAATTCATTATCACCCTGGAAAAGCCAATGTGGTAGCTGATGCTCTGAGTCGAAAGAGCCATAGCGCGAACACGCTGTCAATGGATGACCAACCAGAGCTATGTAAAGAATTTCAGAAGTTAAAGTTGGAAGTTGTTCCGCAAGGAATTGTAGCTGCACTGGAGGTAAAACCAACACTGGAGGACCAGATTGGAGAAGGCCAGAAAGATGATGAGAAAATCACTAAGATCAAGTCCAAGAAAGATGAAGGCCTAGCAGTGGATTTCACTCTAGATGAGCAGGGAACCATGTTCTTCAAAGGCCGAATTTGTGTACCGGATAAAAAGGAGCTGAAGCAACTGATTCTTGAGGAAGCTCACGATTCTAAGTACTCAATTCATCCCGGAAGTGCGAAAATGTATCAAGATTTGAGAGAGATTTTGGTGGCCTAATATGAAGCGTGAGGTGGCTGAGCATGTTGCTCTATGCGATGTATGTCAGAGGGTAAAGGCCATGCACCAAAGACCAGCTGGGTTGTTACAGCCGTTGAAAATTCCTGAATGGAAGTGGGAGGAAATCGGTATGGACTTTATCACCGGTTTACCTAAGACTCAGAGAGGTTACGATTCTATTTGGGTTATTGTGGATCGTTTGACCAAGGTCGCTCATTTTATCCCAGTGAAGACCACCTACTCAGGAGATCGTTTAGCAGAGTTGTATATGTCCAGGATTGTATGTTTGCATGGAGTGCCTAGGAAGATTGTGTCAGACAGAGGTACCCAATTTACCTCAAGATTTTGGAACAAGTTGCACGAAGCAATGGGGACACATCTGAATTTTAGTACAGCATATCACCCACAGACAGATGGTCAGACAGAAAGGGTAAATCAGATTTTGGAAGACATGTTGAGAGCTTGCGCTTTAGCTTATGCCACATCTTGGGATAAATGTCTACCATATGCGTAATCTGGCCATAATAATAGTTATCAAGCTAGCTTGCAGATGTCACCGTTTGAGGCGTTGTATGGACGTGCTTGTCGTACCCTGCTAAATTGGAATGAAACGGGAGAGCGTTTGGTGTTTGGACCAGATATTCTCAAGGAGGCAGAAAATCAAGTTGCGATGATTAGAGAGAGGTTGAGGATAGCGCAGTCAAGGCAGAAGAGCTACGCTGATAACCGATGCCGAGATTTGAGTTTCGAGCCAGAGGATTATGTGTATCTCAGGGTTAACCCTCTTAAGGGTGTTAAAAGGTTTCACGTTAAAGGAAAGCTTGCACCAAGATATGTTGGTCCGTTCAAAATTTTAGGCCGTCGAGGAGAGGTAGCTTATCAGTTGGAATTGCCTCAGTCCTTGGCAGGAGTGCACGACGTGTTTCATGTGTCACAACTTAAGAAATGTCTCAGAGTGCCAGCAGAACGAACCCCGTTGGATGCAATAGAGCTGCAAGAAGATTTGACTTACAAGGAGCAGCCAGTCAGAATTTTGGATGTTATGGAGCGCAAGACTAGAAATAAGTCTATTCGCTTTTGCAGAGTTCAGTGGAGCAACCATTCTGAAAGCGAAGCAACCTGGGAGCGTGAAGAAGATTTGAAGTCAGAGTTTCCAAACGTATTCTCTAGTTAGCCCTGAATCTCGGGGTCAAGATTCTGTTAAGGGCGGGAGGTTTGTAACATCCCAAAAATTCGTCTAAATATTATTTTATTGTCATTTGTGCATTTTATGTTTTTCTGGAATTTAGTTGGATTTTTCTGGATTTATTTGAATTATGTTTAAGTTTAGAATATTGACCTTTTGTTAAAACTATTTAAATTTATGCAAAGTTAAAATAAAGTTTTGCCAAAAATATTTTATTTGAGTCCAAAATATCTCAAAGTATTTTTGAGAATTTTCTTGGAATTTTCCTGATTATTTTATTGCCTGAAACAAATCAAATGATTTTCTGTAATTATTTTAAATGAAAAATCCTTTAAAAATCTCGTGAGCGATGTCGGCCCGCCCATGAGTATGCTATGCCCAAGTCACCAGCGTCTGCTAGCCCATGATTCGAGAGAAATCACGGTGGGCCGTTGGATCGCGATCGTAGGGGTTGCGTCGCCACGCCGCCAAGCGCGTCTAAGCCGTAGGATCGGGATCGTGGTCGCTGTGGGTCGTGCCTCCTCATAACCCTAGCCAATCGTAGCCGTTGATCCAACGACGGTCCGGATTAGATCTCGTCGGGGGAATCCGGTGCGTCCGTTGCGCCACGTGGACGGTCGCCGTGCGTCGTCTTCGAGCGGGACTCTGGCGCCGTCGTCGTGTCCGAGAAGGACACCGCCGCCGCATCGGTTAGGATTCCAGGCGCCGTACGCGGTCGTCGAGGGCTATAAATAGGAGGGGGTAGCGCCCCGAGGTTAGCACTCGTGCGCCGCAGCTTTTGATCGGAGTAGTTTCACGAGAGCAGCCGTAGAACGCAGCCGCGAGCTCGTCGGAGTAAGCCGAGGACTTCGCCGTGGTTTTTCGGTTGGAGCTCGCCGTTCGTGGAGTACCCGCCGTCGCCAAGGCCACCAACGTGGTCCTTGTGCTGTGCTGCGTCGGACCCGTGAAGAATCGTCGCCGTTTCATCGCCAGAACGCCGTTGCCAAAGTCCTCTCTTCAAGTCCGGTGGAACTGCGCCGCCGCTCTGCCATCGCCGGGTTGAAGTTTCGTGAGCCGTCGGATTTCCAGCGAAGGCAGAGATCGTGCCACGTAAGTTGGAGATCTGTGTCTGTTAGATGCGATCTGAGCGGTGGATGCTGCGCCGCAGAGAAGGACCAATCAAGCGCCGCCACGTGTCGGGCATTGAGGTTGGAGCGTCATGGACCGAGTCCACCATGGTCGAGCGCCACGCCGTGGATTGGGTCTATGCGCCGAGGCACGTGTCGCGCTCTGATTGGTTCGGGCCAGGGCAGACGTCAGCATGATATCACGCTTGCGCAATAAATCGGTTTTTCAATTTAAAAATAATTCGGTTAATTCTGATTTTCTAATTTCTGTAATTTCAGTATTTATTCCAAACTTCAAAAGGCTATATCTTTTGCATCTTAACTCGGATTTGAGTGATTCAAATTTCTAAAAATTTGTAAAATTTAGATCAATTTAATTGTGAATTTTAATTGATTTTTGGAGTTCATTTGCTCACTGTTTTGGTATTTATTTGCTTTTCTCCTTCGGTACGCGTAGACGTTGAATTGTGCGACACTTCGGAGGAAGATCCAACAACTCAAGAGCAAGCTCCAGATCAAGATCAGGACCTATTCCAAGGCAAGTTGTGCTTTGATCATGTTGAACCCATGTTTATAAAATTGCTATATTGTTTTACTCTATTGCATGGTATTTCAAGTATACAATTGTTTCAACTTAAATTGGGATCTAGTTAAGCTACCAATTTGATCTATACCCTACCTTGTCATTGTATGCCATAATCTATTGTCACCCTAGATTGGTTCATTATAGTTGGTTAGTAATGATAATCAACATGGGATGGATAGACCGTATTAGTTGCTTAGCCATGCCACGTCATCACATGTGTTTGAATCATGGATAATTAATCTTGACTAATGGAATATGGAACGATGTTATGAACTTGTGTGTCATGTGGGATCACACGATGAGATTGAGTTGTGGTGGCGAGTCATGTCACGCAACGATGTTGAATTGTTGATGGCACGTGGTGCTTGGTAATCAACCTGGGTGATAATCACTTAGATTGGGGCAAGTGACAAGAGGCGAGTATGCCAAGGTGGGCCCGATGGGCAGAGGGTATATGGATGTCTTACCATGATCACTCTAAGGACTTAACCTTGCAAGCCTTTGACCTGAGTTAATCATGCAACAACATGTCTGGTATGGGTCAGTCTAGCTGATTAATTTGCAATGTCTTAGCTTTGGTACTATCTTAGTCAGTGTGAGTTCCCGAGTTATGGAGTAATTCACATGGCGCAAGAGGGGGGCCCTGGATGTGGTAACCAGTCCCACCAGTGTTGAAACCTTAGCGGGTGGTACCAGGTTAAGCCAGCGCATTGTAAAGGCTTTGTTATAATCACTCGCCTCGGTGGTGTTTGGTTGTATCGCGTGGATAAACTGCATAACCTCTGCAGAGTGTGAAACTATTCGGATAGCCGTGCTCGCGGTATTGAGCAATGCTCGGGAATTACAGTTAAGAGTTAGCTTAATTAATTGAACAATTTGGTTGGGATGGCGGAATGCCATGTGGAAGATGGAACTTGACTTAGGATTGGAAACTTGGTTTACTTCAGAAATGCTGAATCTATTTACTATTGATATTTGTTTTACAGTCTTTACGATCTATTTATTGTATTTGTTCATAAATATTGCTTATTGCAAAATAGCCATAATAGCCTATCCATTGGAATAAGCCTTGCATATAGTTACATAGAATTGCATTCTGTGCACAACTTGTTGAGTGCTTTACGTACACATCCTTGCCAACAACAATAATCAACAGTTGAAGAATCTACACCTGTGTTGGAGGAGGAGTTCCAAGAGGACGCGAGTCATTAGGGTCCGAGCCTCGTCGGTTGCCTGTGGTGAACTGATGAGCTATCTACGTTTTCTACTTTCCGTTGCTTAATTCTTAGCTTATATTTCCAATCTTGCCCTGCGTGGCTTAATAATGTAAGTTGGTCATAAGATCATACGTTTAGCTATATCAATAAATGAACTACTGTTTCTATTATCGTTGAGTATGATGTGATATGTACCAATGTTGAGCTGTGTGCACTAGCGTTGATCCTGGGACTAGTGCGGTAAACACAGTGGGTTCGAATCAGTGAATTCGGGTCCTTACAGAGGACGACGGTGAGCGGCGGCGCGAGGCTTACTGGCAATGGAGAAGAAGATGCGGCACACGGCGGAAGAGCGACGGTTTAGGCACGGCTCAGCACAGATCTGAGAGGGCTCAACGCGGGCGACTCAAAGATGCCAACGGAGACGGCGGAGGGGCAACGGCGGCAAAGATCTGGGCAATGGAAGGTCTCGGTTCGGCGACGAACTTCGGCGAGGGCGCACGAGACAAAGGCGGCTGCGCGGACGACGGGAGATGGGGCAAACGAAGCGGCGCGAGGAGGGGATCCTCGGGAGGGGTGCGGCGCATTAAATACCGGTCTTGGGAGGCGTGTCAGACACGGACTCTGAGACAGCGGCATGCGGACTCCAGCGGCAGGGCGACGTGGAAGCACCTCGGCCGCACACGTGGCACGAATCGGGCCGTCGACGCGGCGCAGGCTAGCGGGTTGGCTGCGCGCAGGGAGAGGGGCGAGCGGAGAGGAGTTGGGCTGGGCAGAGAAGGAAAAAGGAGTGGGCTACAGCGAATTCGGCCCGAAGTGCTTTTTGAAATTAAAAACATTTTCCGAATTAAGAAATTTCCATAAATTCAAATAAATAGCAAAATAAATTCAGAAAAATCTCCAAAAATACATAAAAATTCCTTGGAGCACAATGAACCCAACTAAAACTGAAAATCTTTAGTTTGATGAATAGTTTAGTCAAATTAAATCCTTTCATTAATGGAAAATTCAAATTAAGCTGGTATTAATTCAAGAGAAATGCAAATGATTTATTTTTGAATTCAAACATTCCAAAACTCAAATTTTGGGATGTTACAAACCTCTCCCCCTTAAATAGAATCTCGACCCCGAGATTCAGGCTGGCTCGAGAATAGGTGGGGAAACTCGGACTTCAGATCCTCTTCTCGCTCCCAAGTAGCTTCTTCTTCTGAATGATTGGTCCACTGGACCTTGCATAAACGGATGATCTTGCTCCTCGTGATACGCTCTGCTATATCCAAATTTTCACTGGTTGCTCCTTGTAGGTAAGATCTTCTTGCAAATCAATGGCTTCCAATGGCATCTGTTCTTCTGGCACACGCAGGCATTTCTTTAACTACGACACATGGAACACATCATGGATTCCGGCAAAAGACTGAGGCAATTCTAACTTGTAGGCAACCTCGCCTCTTCGTTCCAAGATTTTGAACAGTCCCACATATCTAGGGGCAAGCTTTCCTTTTACTTGAAATCTCTTAACTCCTTTGAGAGGGTGACTCGAGATACACATAATCATTGGGCTCAAAACTTAAATCTGCGGACGATTATCGCATAACTCTTACTCGCTTTGAGTGATCTTTAAACGGTCTCGAATTAATTGGACTTGCTCTTCCGCTTCTTGCAGTTTGGCAGGGCCAAACAATTGTCTTTCTCCAAACTCCTTCCAATTGAGAGGGGTTCTGCACTTTCTTCCATATAAGGCTTCAAAAGGCGACATTTGCAGACTGGCTTGATAACTATTGTTGTACGAAAATTCGACATAGGGTAAACACTTGTCCCACTTGGTACCATAAGTTAAGGCACAAGCTCTTAACATATCCTCAAGAATCTGATTCACACGCTCAGTCTGTCCATCGGTTTGAGGGTGATAGGCAGTACTGAATCTGAGATGAGTTCCCATGGCTTCATGCAGACTCTACAAAAAATGAGAGGTAAACTGGGTTCCTCTATCAGACACTATCTTCTTAGGCACTCCGTGAAGACTGACGATCCTTGACATATATAACTCTGCTAATTTGTCCCCTGCATAGGTAGTCTTAACTGGAATAAAATGGGCTACCTTAGTCAATCGATCCACTATTACCCAGATCGAGTCATAACCTGCTTGGGTCTTAGGAAATCCAGTGATGAAATTCATACCAATTTCTTCCCACTTCCACTCTGGATTCTTCAATGGCTACAGCAATCCTGCTGGCCTCTGATGCTCTGCCTTAACCTTCTGGCAGACATCACAAAGTGCAACATACTCTGCAATCTCACGCTTCATACTAGGCCACCAATACCTTTCCTTGAGGTCTTGATACATCTTGGTACTTCCAGGATGAATGGAGTATAAAGTCTCATGCGCTTCTTTGAGAATCAAGTCCTTAAGCTCTTTCTGATCTGGTACGCAAATACGCTTCTCATACCAAATATTACCTTGTTCATCTTCGGTGAAACCTAAGGCTTTTCCTTTCTTCATATTGCTCTTAATCTCCTTGATATCAGCATCATCTACCTGTGCTTCTCGAATCTGATCTTCCAACGTAGGGCGTACTTCCAAAGTGGCTAAATACCCTCCCTGAACCAATTCCAAACTAAGCTTCTAAAATTTCTTATAAAGGGCTGGCTGACTTTCCTTAATCATCAGAGTATTGCAGTAGCTCTTTCTACTCAAAGCATCGGCTACGACATTGGCTTTGCCTGGATGATAATGAATCCCAATGTCATAGTCCTTGATCAATTCCAACCATCTTCTTTGTCTCATATTAAGGTCAGCTTGGGTAAAGATATACTTCAAACTCTTGTGATCAGTGTAAACCTCACAACGATTACCAATGAGATAGTGACGCCAAATCTTTAAAGCATGCACTACAGCTGTCAATTCCAATTCATGGGTAGGATAGTTAACTTCATGTGGCCTTAGTTGTCGCGAAGCATACGCTACAACCTTCTTATCTTGCATTAGCACACAACCGAGTCCTTGTCGGGATGCATCACAAAATATCTGAAAATCCTTCCTATTGTCTGGCAGGATAAGCACTGGGGCAGTTGTCAAACACTTCTTTAGCTCTTGGAAACTCTGCTCACACTCTGGTGTCCAAACAAATTTCTTCTCCTTCTTTAAGAGTTGAGTGAGCGGTCTAGCTTTTCTAGAAAACCCTTCTATGAAACGGCGATAATATCCCGCCATTCCAAGAAAACTTCGGATTTGGGGTACCGTCTTGGGTGACTCCCAACTTAACACATCTCGTACCTTACCATGGTCAACAGCGACTCCTTCTGCCGATATGACATGTCCTAGGAAAGCAACTTCTTTCATCCGAACTCACATTTCTCGAACTTTGCATACAAATTGATTCTCTCTTAGCTTCGTTAAAACTTGGCGCAAGTGATCCTCATGTTCTTCCTCACTTTTGGAGTAGATCAGAATGTCATCAATGAAAACAACAAACTTATCCAAATATTCCATGAATACTTTATTCATCAAGGTCATGAAGTAGGCAGGGGCATCGGTCAATCCAAAAGACATCACGGTATACTCATACTGTCCATACCGAGTAACAAAAGCTGTTTTGGGTATATCCTCTTGACGAATCTTCAACTAGTGGTAACCTAATCTTAAGTCAATCTTCGAGAACACTCCGGCTCCTTGAAGTTGGTCAAACAAATCATCGATTCTTGGCAGAGGGTACTTATTCTTGATGGTGACCTCATTGAGTGAGCGATAATCCACACACATTCTCTGAGTTCCATCTTTCTTTTCAACTAAAAGAACTGGCGCTCCCCATGGCGAAGAACTTGGTCGAACAAAACCTTGATCTTGTAGCTCTTTAATCTGTCTCTTTAACTCGGCTAACTCATTAGCAGGCATCCTATAAGGTCTCTTGGAAATGGGTGGTGTTCCAGGAACTAGTTCTATCAAGAACTCTATATCTCGGTCCGGTGGCATCCCAGGCAACTCATCTGGGAATACATCAGGAAATTCGCTGGCGACTGGCACATCTTCCAAACTTATTCCTTTGGCACTACAAACTTTAATCCCTTCGGACTGATCTGAAGTGGGTTGAACTTTTAACTTGGTTCCATCGGGACTGGTTAAGGTGATCTCTCTATTCCCACAATCCAAAACTGCTTGGTTCTTGGAGAGCCAATCCATTCCTAGGATCACATCTAGGGACTTGGTGTCTAGGACAATAAGGTTGGCTAGAAATTCTACCCCTCCAATTAATATCTTAACTTCGGGGCAGCCTTGGTTCGTACTCAAATCGGAACCAGGTGATTACACTAATAAAATAGTCTTAAGAGGCATTGTCTTTAATTGATGATTTGCAGCAAAACTCCGAGAAACAAACGAATGCGTAGCTCCAGAATCAAACAAAACCATGGCATATTTGAGTTGACTAGGAGCTTACCTAGTATGACGCCAGTGCGCATCAAGGCGTCCTCGATGGTGACGTGATTCACACGGCCTCTTCCAGCAGGCGGCGGAGTCCTGGTGGCTTGGTTGGGAGTCTGGGACACTCCACGTCCTGCTCCTGGTGTGGGGGTCTTGGCTGGCGTAGATCCCATGTTGAAACGGACTAGCGTCACAGCTTGCTTTCTGAGGCAATTGTTGGCATAATGACCGAGTTCATGACAGTTGAAACAGGTGACTCCTGCAGCTGGATTACTGGTCCTCTGAGGTAGATTGCTATTGGTGTTGAGGTTGCGATTGCTCAAGGAGCTAGGCGAGTCAAAAGTGTGTTCAATGCATTCAAGGAGTGAAACGAAAGCGGTCGTTGAGCATTGGTTCGACTCTCACGATGATTACGATGGGCTCCATGCTGCATCATCTTTCTCTTACGGGATTCTTTCAATTCACGACAAGACTCCTCAATAAGCATAGCTTTATCTACAAGGTGCTGAAAATCTGCATAGTCATTGCCAATGACTTGCACCTTTAGTCCTGGATTGAGTCCACGCTTGAACTTCTTCCGCGAGCATCATCCGTAGCTACATCCTCCGGAGCGTAGCGAAGCGAGTTGAGTGAACTTATTGAGGTATTCACTCACCGACATTCCTTCTTGCTTAAGCTCTGGAACTCATTCTTCTTCATCTCCACTTTACCATCCGGGATATGGGAGTGGCGTAGCGATGGAAAACTCGCCCAATTGATAGTCCGAGGGTCATCATGGGCGAGATCAGAGTTCTCCCACCATTCAGCGGCGGTGCCCTCCAGCTGATGAGCGGCATAGAGAACCTTCTCACGATTTGTGCACTGAGCAATTGCGAGCTTCTTCTCAATGGAGCGAATCCAGTCATCGGCGTCCAATGGTTCTGAAGAGTTGGAGAAAGTTGGCGGACGAGTGCTCATAAATTCTGCTAGCTTGGACTGGAGACGAGCTTGAGGAGGTGCAGCAGCAGCTTGGTTCTGCTGGTTCAATAGATTAGCTAGGGCAACGGCAGTCTGGTTCTGCTGATTCATCATAATGTTCATGTTCTGCATCATTGTATTCATTAGCTGAGTCTGAGCTGCCAGAAAATGTCCTATGTTCTGATCTGTCACTGCTGGTGGTGGCGGTGCATTAGGGTTGGGGTTGGCGCTAGCAGCGCACCGCATCCACGGTGAGCTGCGATCGCTCGAGCAGTGTCAACCATCCGAGATGCAGCACAAGGTTTGATAGGTAAGAGGGAAAAGCAGTAGAAAAGTGGTAAGATCATCTAGGGGAGAAGGTAATACCCAGGGACAAAAGGACACAGCCGAAAAGGTTTCAGATTAAAGAGGCAAATAAAGCTTTTTCCATTAATGGTATGGTTGCAACACCGTGCTTAGGGCAAGTGTACAACATACCAACACACAAGCAAAGAAAATCTTAGTATACGCAGACTAAACGTAACTAAACTGAAAGGGAAAAACATGCTCAAACATCGTTGAGCACCAAAAACCTATCTTATATGGTAGTCTTCTCGGATATGTCTTTGATGGCTTGATTCATCGTCTCCCTTGATTGATTCTTTGCAGAAGACTCGGGGCTTTGAGAAGTTTCATAAGATAAGATCAATTTAAATTTCGAATCAAGGTTTCAGCAAAGGAGAGAAATAAGAACCTAAGAATAAGACGAGAGGAGACGAAAACTATTAAGTACCAATTTGTTGGTTTGATTTAGAAAATAATTTTGAAGACCATGCTAACTAGGATAGCGACCTACAATCGATATGGCTCTGATACCATCTCTGTCGGGACCCGGATTTGCAAATCCGAAACCCTCTGTGTATACTGCACTAGTCCAGGATCACGCAAGTGCACACAATGGAAACATAAATGAAATATCATTCCATACAACGAATTAACTAAGAAGAAGCAAATTATTATTAAATAAAGCAAACGACCTTATGGTCAATGTTTACACCATTATGCCTTAAGGGCTTAAGAAACAAATACTATTGCAGCAGAAAAGATAACTTGAGCCATTCGACATGCCACAGGCAATCGACTGGGGAACGCATTCCTAATCCACGTAGTCTTCATAGAATTCCTCCTCATGATATTCATTATCTCCTTCAGCAACTGATCAACAAGGGCATAAAGCCGTGAGTACAAAAAGTACTCAGCAAGCCGTAGGGAATTGATGCAATATATTCATGCACGGCTTGACAAGGATGGCTATATGGTTCATTTGCAGAAAGCAATAACTTGAATTGAAATACAATAAATAGATTGAAAGCATATTTATGAAAAGATAAATAAATAATTGATAGATCAATGATAGACAACAAAACAATAGTGAACTCCCCGTTCACATCCCAACAATTCCACATTCCACATTTTATAAAACACTCTATACCCCGTGTGAAATTCCCGGGCTTTGTCCATGACCGCGGACGCGGCTATTCGAATAGTTTTACACTCTGCAGAGGTTGTACTACTTTACTCACAAGACATGAACATCTCTTTGTGCAAACGTTACTAACACACTTCCTTTGGTGTGTCGTAGAGATATCATGACAAAGCCTTTACAATGCACTGTCTAAGCTCGGTACTGCCCGCTAAGGTTTCGCCCCTTAGGGCCCCCTCTTGCGCCTTGCGAATCTACCCGTCCATCCCGAAACCCACACCACCAATTGGCAGTACTCAAGGCTAGACATTGCAAATTAATCAGCTAGGTCTGTCCCATTCCAGACATGTGGTAGTACGGTTAGGCCCAGTTCAATGGCGCACAAGATTAAGTCCTTAAGTTGTCTCAGGCAAGACATCCACATCCCAATGTGCTAGAAAGCACCCCCTTTACTGCACGATCACTTGCCCAAGGGAAAACAATTCGTTCAACCAAGACCAATGGCAAACCCCGCCATGGTACAATAAATTTTACAACAGTGGCTAATGACCACGATTCAATATCTCATTAAGTCAAGATTAACATTATTCAATATGTGACATGAATCCCTTTGTACAACTAAGCATGTCTAAGCATAGCTACGATAACCCAATGTTGGTATAATGATTATGTGCAACTAGTAATGTCCCAACCTAGGTTTAACAATGGATACATGGCTTCCCAATAATCAAGGTGGCATAATGTCAACTAGGTATACATCTACTCCCATTAAATAAGCATTGATACACAAAATAGCATGCAATTGTATAAAAGTAAATTACTTTTGCAAACATAAGATCAATATGATCAAAGGTTACGACTTGCCTTGCTGATCTAGTACTGAGTCTTGGTCTTCGAAATCTTTGTTTGCTCCATCGGAATTAGCGTCTACCTGAAAAGAAAGCAACGAAACCAAATAAATACAAAATAGAGACTCAAACAAGCTCAAAACTGAAAATAAATGGCTCTGAAAGATAGATCTTGATTTTGGAAAAATTTAGAAACTTGAATTGCCTCAATCAGAGTTCGTATGAGAGAGAACGGGCCTCCGAAAGATTAAATTCAGAGAAAATACTGAAAATCAGAAAATCAGAATTTCTGGATTTATTTTTGTACGGGAAAAACGATTTATTGCGCAACGCTGACGTCAGCCAGCTTTTGGTGGACTCAGTCCACGGCACGGCGCTGGTTCACCGTGCACTCGGCGCACGGCCGACGTCAGCGCTGACGCAACGGCGTGGCTGACGCGGCGACTGACGCAACAAGACACGCGTCGCGCATCTGGCAACTCGACCAGATCGGACGGCCGAGAAGTGGTGCTGCTGGCGGAGGCGACGCGGCGCAATCTGGGACGCAAGCGCGAGATCAGACGGCCAGGAATCAGCGAAGGAGGACGACGGCGAGCAGCGGCGCGAGGCTTACCGGCAACGGAGAAGAAGACGCGGCACACGGCGGAAGAGGGCTCAACGCGGGCGACTCAAAGATGCCAACGGAGATGGCGAAGGGGCAACGGCGGCAAAGATCTGGGCGACGGAAGGTCTCGGCTCAGCGGCGAACTTCGGCGAGGGCGCACAAGACAAAGGCGGCTGCGCGGACGATGGGAGATGGGGCAAACGAAGCGGCGCGAGGAGGGGATGCTCGGGAGGGGTGCGGCGCATTAAATACCGGTCTCTGGAGGCGTGTCGGACACGAACTCCGAGACGGCGGCGTGCGGCGCGCGGACTCCAGCGGCGGCTAGGGTTAGGGTTCGGGACAGCGGCGGCGGCGGGGCGACGTGGAAGCACCTCGGTCGCACACGTGGCTCGAATCAGGCGCCGACGCGGCATGGATGGATGGGTCAAGCTGCTGCAGGAGAGGGCCGAGCGGAGAGGAGTTGGGCCGGACCGAGAGGGAAAAAGGAGTGGGCCGCAGAGAATTCGGCCCGAAGGGCTTTTTGAAATTAAAAACATTTTCCAAATTAAGAAATTGCCAGAAATTCATATAAATTCAAATAAATAGCAAATAAATTCAGAAAAATCTCCAAAAATACATAAAAATTCCTTGGAGCACAATGAACCCAAGTAAAACTGAAAATCTTTAGTTTGATGAATAATTTAGTCAAATTAAATCCTTTCATTAATGGAAAATTCAAATTAAGCTGGTATTAATTCAAGAGAAATGCAAATTATTTATTTTTGAATTCAAACATTCCAAAACTCAAATTTTGGGATGTTACAGTACGAGAACCAGGGATAGTTGTCTTGGGACTAAAAAAGAAAAAGAAAGAAGACAAAGCATTCTTAAATTCTGAAGGAAAAATGCTCAGAAATAAGAGTGTAAAAATAAACTCCTGCAACAAAGTCCTGAGTCTATATCCCAGGATGTTAGAGGAAGTGATGATGCCCCAGCATCAAGATCATGAATTTTCTTCCCCCTCTTAACAATCAGAGGAACGTTATTCTCTGAATCTTCACTCTCACCCTGAACAAAAGAGAAAGTCGAAAGATTTCTATATGGACGATCCCAATTACGGTTGAACCATTTTTTATAGCGCACTTGGGATGAAGTCCTCATCTGTGTCCCCGCAGCAAATGCTACCTTCTTGTCTTTCCCCTGGGACCGATAATGCGTCGCTTAGAGCGTATGGCACTAAGTGGTATCAGGGCCAAACTAGTGTTGGTCGAGTCAGCATAAGCCAAAGCGGTGGTCAGTTCTACCGCTTTCTAAGCACATCTAGTAGAGGTCCTCGGTTTTTTGGTCGATGGAGCAGACACTAAGACCTCAGATTGGTCGGCAACTCGCTTCTAACCATACAACTGAAAGAAAGTTTAACTGTTAACTCGAGGAATTAACAAAAATAACCAAAGGAATTTTTTGGTACTTACCATGATGCATTCATTAATGAACTCATCAGTTTGCCCGATTAGGCTAGACGGTTGCTTGTCCAAAGCAATCAAGTCGGACCCGTCAGAAGAGATGCGCAGCATGTATGCAACTCTTGACCAGGTCTCTTCGACGGTCAGAACTGAACAGAGAAAATACCTATAAACGTTAGTAAGATTCTTTAATAAAGAAAAGAAGAGGTGGGTAATTAAGAGTTCCCTTACCTCCAGGTTCATCCTTGGTTGGATCCTGGTCGCCTTCCATCCTCTAGGCGAATCTGAATCACCTCTTCATGGGACTCACTTTGTGGTACAAAAAATCGAAGACGATCTTCCGCCCGTCAAGTCTCCCTTCACCAACTTGGTAATGACCTTAACGATGTCATCTTCCTCATCGGTAAGGACCAGCAAATCCTTCTCCTTCTTTATTTTGGCATTTGTCCATATTGGGGGCCGCCTTCCTAGTAAATCGGAGATGGCTACTCCCCGAAATTTTTGAGTAAAACCACTCCCGCCGGTAATCATGCCATATATCCTTGGTTGGGAGTGGGGGATACTAAGAAGTTATTTTATCTTAGAGCTTAAAATAAGCACTCGTAAAAGATCCTGACTTTTGCTATTCCTAGTATATTAATAGAAATAGCGAAAAAGACGAACTGGTGGAGGAATGCTAAGGAAAGCTTCGCAAAGATATGAGAAAACACTCAAAATTAGAATAGAATTGGGGGGAAGATGGTGCAGTTTGATCTCATAATGATCTAGCACATCGGCTAAAGACTCACTCTCAGGGTGGCGAAATCCTAACTTCACCAAAGCAGTAAAGAGGAAGAGATGTCCCTCCTGAGGAACTGGCTTCGTATCCTCTCCACTAGGGTCCCATCGCTGTATTTCGCGGGAAGAGACCAAACCTTAATCCTCCCCTCGGTGAGGATCGATTTGTCCATCGCCATTAGTTTGCGGGAAAAAGGATTGAAGGCAAGAGTTCAGAAATTACAAAGGGCTTAAGAACTTACTTCTACGCTCAAAGACAGTAAAGATGTAAGGAATCAAAGAGGATTTACCCCCTTTATATAACCTAACATGTGTCAGTTTTGGACACCGTTTCAGTTTCTAAGAAAGAATAAAAACTACCTTTTTTAATAAACAATAACTGACACCAGATTAATGTTCTCAAACTTCCTTTTAGATCTTTAGATTTTTCACCTCCTTTCCTTGATCATACTGTATAAAGTATACAAAGGAAACTTTCTTCCCCTTTATATATGCATTACACATTAAAAACGCTTAGCATCGGTTCAGTTACCGAGAGAAGTGCAAAAATTTCTCATTTATTGGCACTTAAAATAGTTAGATAATTGGTGCATAACCCTATAAAGTTACAGAGGACAAAAAGCCTTGAATAATAAACTCTTATTTCTCAAGACTTGATGGCTAGCTGACGAGGATTAAAAGTGTGTAATTTATTTGGGCCATCAATTGTTTGTGGCTATACTCTATTAATGGGCTTACAATACATAAAGCACATAATGTATAGAACGAAGCACATCCTTATCCGAACGGTTAAGTCTCCGACCAGTTCAGTCAAGGTAGTCAATAACTTTGCTTTACATTAGTCGTCCCCGACTAGTGAAATAGTCATCCTGGCCAGTTCACTGGTCGGGGACAAGCGGTTATCCCTGCAAATGTCTCTGTGCTAATAGTTATCTGATAGGTACACGTAACTACCCAGAAGTTATCTCTGAAAAAGACACCATTTGATAAGAAGACACCATTTGACGAAAAGACACATTTCAGTTACACGACGCCCCTATGAAGAACAACTGCCGCCTCTTCATCCAGTATAAATAGGGAGTCTATCTATACAAAAGGGGAGAGATCTGAGAGCATTTGGCAATTAGCATTCACAATCAGGATATACAATTGTAATTATTCTATAATCTGTATACTCGGTGAAGCCGATTAGCTAATAAAGAAGCAATCTCCCTACATTGTTTTCCTCATTTTGTTTATTAGGAGTCCATAATCATATTTTTATAAGTTTGATTAAGAGACCCTAGATCTTGATTTTATTGTTTACTGTAGATATCATAGATGGATAGGATAAGTAGTAGATTTTATTATTGTAAACTTTTGATAGGGTATAAAAAAGAACAAAACTCTCTGTTCGCGACGCCTGAGAGATTCGAACTCTCGCGGGGAAACCCCATGTACTTAGCAGGCACACGCCTTAACCACTCGGCCAAAGCGTCGCTTGGTGACATATTTATTTGGCATCTAAATTAGGCCGTCTCTTACTCTCTTCTACCACCTATCAGTCTAGCACCAAACGATCCAAAATTTACTCTCCCCCACAACCCCCACCTTCCACTACGCACAAAGCAATCCATGGACGCCGGTGGCGTGCGGCCATCGCCTCCGTCGGCAGCCGCGGCGGTGGCTGCGGGCGCATCCGGCTCGGACGAGCCCCGGGACGCGGGGGTGGTGCGGGAGCTCCTCCGGTCTATGGGGCTCGGCGAGGGGGAGTACGAGCCGCGCGTCGTGCACCAGTTCTTGGACCTGGCCTACCGCTACGTCAGCGACGTGCTAGGCGACGCCCAGGTCTACGCCGACCACGCAGGCAAGGCCCAGCTCGACGCCGACGACGTAGGCCTCGCCATCCAAGCCAAGGTCAACTTCTCCTTCTCCCAGCCGCCGCCCCGCGAGGTACCTACCAATCCCACCTAAAATTATAGCATATCTTCTTTAAATTCCGCGAATTACTCTGCTTCTTAGTTTCCCTCTGGATTGCCAGCGCCAAAATCGTAGCTTTCGCCGTGGATTGGTGTTCTCCCTGTCGCCCTAGTTGGTTTAATTGCTGCTGCTTTTGCTGGATTAGTGGCTGATAACCCGATTGTGCTAGCACTATGCATTTTTGTGTAATACAGATGAGTTCTTTTTTGTCAAATCTCACTCTGGTGCTTGAGTTGCATCTGTGTAGACTGCGTGAAAATGGTGGGTGCTATTCAGGGATCTTTTTAAATTAAGTTCTTGATCGTTGAGATCTCCTTTTTTTTAGTAAATTGTTGCATCTGCTCTGAATATTAACTGCAGAATTTTGGGTGGATCGGTACGAGGTTGTTCTGTGTCATGCGATCTAATGAATTCTTTGGCAATGACATCAGGTTTCTAAAACTGAAGCCTACTGCTACAAAATTCCTTGGTTCCTTTCCAAGATAAACTGTCCTTAGGTAGCTGTTACCTGTTGATGTATTGACCCAGCATTGCCCTGCCCTGTAGTTCAACTCTAGTTATCTCCTATGATGCACGGACACAGATACATTGACATGACACGCCATTGACACAGGATTCGCCATTTTTCCAAAAATGCCGTCAATGCGACACGGCTATATATAATAATAATAATATACATATGTATTATTTTCTATTTTTCTACGTGTTTGTCAAACTGAAATAATGTGAAGTGTAAACTAAGAATATATATTTTAGATTTTGCAACTTCACTTCTAAACTGAGCAAGAATAGGCACCGTCACCTTATGACATATATTTCATAGTGATTTTCAGCAATTGTGCTTTAACTCTAGAGTAGCTACTAGTGCGAACATATTTGCAATACTTGCATCTCCATTTTATATTTCTTCTAGACGAACCAACCTTATCTAGAACGTTAACATGGTTTCACAATGGAGTCTTGATGTTGGTGTTTTGCCCCCCTCGGGTGGCTAGGGTTACCCTTTAGGTGATTGAGGTAAGCCAAATTGTGTCACCATATGTGTTGGATACATGTCGATGAAGTGTCAAAGCCATGTCAAACATTAAAATTATTTATTCTGGCTATCTAATTGTCCAGCACGTGACTGATACGTGATGGGCGGCATGTTAGTGTCGTATCCATGTTGGACATGTGTCGGACACCGATACAACCCCAAATCAACGTGCCAGTGCTACAGAGGTTATCTTCCAAGAATAGCAGTTACTCATTTGCTGCAATTATGCTTTTTTTAAAAATAAATTGGAAAACAGTACAGGAGGCCCATACTACGTATGATTATATAAACACATAAGGGAAGTTGTCTACTATATATTTTTATAAAATTGGAGAAAAAAGTAGGGGAGTCCCTACTGCGTATTTTTACATAGACAAATAAGGTAAGTAATCTACTATGCTTGTTTAAAAAAAATGGAAAAACAGTAGGGGAGGCCCCTACTGTGTATAATTATATAAACAAATAAGGGAAGTTATGTACAGTGAAGAAAAGATATACAAAGGCCGAAGGCTCAAAAATGCCTAAGATAGCCAGGATTGAATGTCAAATTTAATAACCTCTTTTTCTTGATGGATAACCAGTGCAAACTCCTGAAGAAGTTCATGCTTCCAATTCAGAGTGTAGTTTGGAATATTTTTAAAGATCTACTTGTTTTGCATGCACCAGTGTGGCAGTGTCACTTCCGATGAAGAACGTATCGAATAGTGGTGGGTAACAGGTGGTCTCAGCTCTGGGCCTCGCCGGCCTGGAGCCTTGATGGGGATGTCAGAGAGGGAAGTGCACAGGGAAGGAGATGCGCATGGGGAAGGGTTAGAGAGAAATAGAGGATGGGGATAATGGGGATAAGTCATAACTTCTTTCTTAATTCTCAAGCAAAACTGCCTCAGTTCTTATGTAGAGACAGGACTTCCTAAATCCTAACAATAGAATCTAATATCTTATCTTTATCTCTAACTTCATAGCAAGAGTATCTAATCTCTGATCGTTAAGAAAACCACTAAGCAACTATTTGAAAGGGAAACTTATCTAATCCTGGGAACTAGGCACATGACAGCCATATAGCCAGTATGGCAGTATCCCAGGACTATGATCTTCATTGAGAATGCTTTTGACAGGTTCACCTTAACTTGATGGAGCATGTCAGTCAGAGACAGATTAGAGTTATGGAAGACACCAAGCTTTTACCTACAGATGTGACTATAAGGGCAATCCCAGAATAGATGATAGGAAGATTCAGAGTATGCTGATTTGTCTGTATCCAAATTTGGAACTATTCTTAAATAAATGTTCGACTTTACAAGGGGAGCATATTGGGTAGGAACTACCGTTAAATTAGGAGAATGAGAATGAAAAATCAGGCGCTATATCAACTTTAAATGGTATAGATTAAACTGGATTGTCTACATCACTAGAACGCGGGTGGGCATAAGAGTAAAGTTATTGTGCTAAAGTGAATAACTCAGGGGCTCTTTTGAGCCGTCTATATTTAATCCAATAGCTCAGATTATAGTTTTCATTTGATATGTTCTCAAACATCAACCGGTGCATACCCATTTAGTTGCATTCTGAATTTCTGATATATGTGGATTACACCTATACTGATGCATCCTGATAGGTGTGGATTATAACTAGATTGGTGCTGAAAGCATTTAGTTTCAATCTTTCTATTAAGAAATGGTTTGGTCTTTGGTGCTTTTCTTATAGTTGTGATTAGAAGTGCTACTTTAATATTTTGACTCTTGTGGTTATAATTTTGAAGTGCTTGTTTAATGTTATGTCATATCCCTGAAAATTCAAGTTGACCTAAAATTCTCTGTACACATATGCATAGAAGCGTTCTGCTTTAGGCTGACAAGTCATTTTCTCTTTTGACAGGTTCTCCTTGAGTTGGCACGTAGCCGAAACAAAATCCCGCTGCCCAAGTCTATTGCTCCACCTGGCTCGATTCCTCTGCCGCCTGAGCAGGACACACTGTTGAGCCAAAACTACCAACTCCTACCCCCGTTGAAGCCACCGCCTCAAGTTGAGGAAACAGAAGATGGCAATGAGGGAGCCAACGCAAACCCGAACGTAAACCCTGCCAATCCTAATCCAATCCACTCTCAGGATCAGAGCGGTAACGAGCAACAGCAGCCTCTGCAGCTTACTCAGAGCCAGAGGGTTTCTTTCCAACTCAATGCTGTGGCTGCCGCAGCTGCAAAACGTCCTCGAATGACCCTGGAGCAACTGAACATGGGCTGACTGTTGGTCGTTGGCAAGTTCGTAGTACTCTTCGACATCCTGCAAATCTGCTGAACCATGCATTGGCCAACAAAAGCTTGCTGGGATTGTTCTTAGTGACCAGCTTCCTCCTATTTTACCACTAAATGTGGAATTTCAAATAGCGGAAGCTTAATTTGTGCCTATGGGAACATTGCTTTAGGTAAGGAACAGCTGTGCAAGAAGTGTATGCTGTATCTGTTCATTGCAGATTAATTTCTTTCACGCTATCGGTGTTTTTAAAATCTACGACACAAACAGTCGATATCCTGCCTCTTGGCTTTGATTCTAGTAAGCATACTATCTGGTTTGAAATGGCCAATTTCGCACTGTTAATTATAGAAAACCATTCCATTGGCTGCAGAAAACTCCTCTTAGTCGGATGTATTCTCCAATGAAAAAATTATGTGAATTTCCTATGCTCCAAAGAGCTGGAGGCGAGCGGGATCTTAGGGGAGAAGCGAACTGGAGCTGCTGCGGCTGCTAACTCTCAATCGGGGTCCGAATTCGACTCGGACTCGGAGTCCGCTTCGGAGACGGATTGGCCGCCACGAACAGCGAGTTACGCTAGTAGAGCGCAAACCTAGCATACTGTAGGTCTCGACCGGCGAGGAAGGCGACAGATAAGTGACTGGTGCACGGCAACGCCGGCGGGGAGGACCGCATCAACGCCGATGGCCGCGCCAGCTGCCGTGCATAATCAAAGTCTTGCTGTTTAAAGCAGTTCAACATAATCGAAGGAATGCGTTCTCAAAAAAATATAATGGAATAACATATGAGCCTCTAGCACGAACGCCCCTACCCAGTAATGTCGCGCTCCTCACCGCTGCGGCTTCTCCTACCATCTTCTTCCTCCTCACTTCACTCAAATCCTCCGTCTCAGGAACTTTCTGATCAAAAAACTTTCAAAATCGGAACTTTTTAATCGGAAAATATGGTTTTTAGTAGTTTACGGACGTCCGATCTCGCGGACACAGCTGAAAGTTGAGCCGTCAGATGAAAGAACCCCGTTCTTCGGTGAGTAGCCCGTCTCACATACGCCATCTATTCGTACAGAGGTTAGGTATGCTAGATATAGCCATATACAGGGGCGGAGCAAGCCGGGTCCGAAGCCTCGAGCCATACCATTGCAGGCCAAATCTTCCGTATTTACATAGGCTAAGCCATTGACAAGTTATATAAGTTTTGTTGCTAGACCTCAGGCCTAAGCCCAAGTAGCCCGAAGCCTAATTTCGCTCCTGGCCGTATATGTAGCTGATGCTACATAACTTGCAAGTTGCAAGCATACACAAACAAAGAGCATTAGTTACCTAAGGCTTCGATGACCACCTATAATTTAAGCAATATTAGACTCCCAATGCATCATTTCAAATGTTGTGTTTATAATTACCACTGATTGACAAGGATGTGAAATGTGTGTTTGGTTTGGCATGTAGCATTTGATTGGCTGATTGGTATAGATCTCTCACTTGTCAACACCGTGCCGGGAATACGGGGATTTTGCAGAATTCACACAAGAACAGCCCCGTTTTCTGCAACATTCATGCAAAAATCACATGAATTTCCTAAGCGCGCACATGATGCTCTTTGTGGTATGATATTGCTCTTAATTTGTACACATGGAGCAAAGAAAGAAGGAACAGTAGAGCGACCTTAATTAATTTGTACAAAAATGGCGTCGCCAATTACACCATCGATCGTTTCCCATCCAACGGCCGGACGTCTAGCATTCCATAGGCCGAGGTCCACAGCGCGCCTGCCACGCCGCCTCCTCCAGGGTGATCGATCGCCACCAAGTTCCCACGTACGGCCGTGATCAACACCTCACATCGATCCCATCCATGTGTAGACCAGTTCCACGGGGTCAGCCGCTACGCCGGGCGCCACAGCGAGCAGAACGACACCGGCTGCCCCTTCCACCGCAGAGCCACCGCGCCGCCGCCTCCTGCCGTCGCCACCGCCGTGGACATCTCCCACCCGCCGTCGTACTTCCTTAGCAGCGACTTTGCCGACTCCACCGCCTCGTCCCCGAAAGCCGCCTCCTCGAACCCCGCCGCCTCCATGCGCTCACGCCACCGTTCCCTCCTCTCCCCGGCCGAGTCTGCCGAGACGGCCGTACCTGCCTCGGCCTCCAGCAGCCTCCTCTCCTCCCCGTCCCTCCCCTTGAACGCCGTGGACGTTGACTCCAGGAACCGCCACAGCATCTCCAGCCTCGCCGCAAACTCGCCCGCCCCGCTACCGTCGCCACCGGCGTCCAGCTCTGAGAGAACCACCAGCTCCGGGTTGAGGTCTCTGACCTTCCGGAGGATGTCTGTTCGCTCCTCGGCGGCGACGTGGCCGAGACGGAACTGGAGGCAGACGATGAGCGCCTCGCCGGGAGTGCAGAAGCCATGCACGGAGTCTAGGGAGGCTGCGCGGCCGATGTCGAGCTCGAGGTTGATGGACTTTGCGTACCGGAGGAGGTGCGGCGAGAAGTCGTACCCCGGAGGCGACGCCGAGAAGGGCGCCGTCGGGGTCACCGTGGGGCCCGCGACGGTGAGCCGGACGGAGGGCGGCGCGCGCTTGCCGGACAGGCGGGTGAGGGACTCCAGCAGCGTCGGCCACTGCACGCCGTGCGAGACGCCGAGATCGACAACGTGGAGAGGCCGGGGCACGGCGCCCCCGCGCGTCGAGGCCTGCGCGATGGCGGCGTTGGCCAGCGCGTTGGGGAGAGCGAACCAAGGGCTGACCTCGTGGAACTTGATGAGGGACGCGCGGAACAGCCGCGTCTCCGCGCTCGCGAACGCCGGCGTCGGGCACTCGCAGGCCGGCACCTGCACGGCAGCTGCGGCGGCGGGTCCCACAGCGGCAGGGAGTCTACAGCCGAGCGCGCGCAGCCCGTGCGCTGCCAGGCGGTGGTTGGCGTCGCCGGAGAAGGACGCGAGCTCGCCGAGCACGTAGAATAGGTGCTGGATGCGCGACAGGTTGCCGGCCTCGACGGCCACGGCGCACGGGTTCAGCAGCTGCTCCGCCCACCTCGTGTCACGGTCGGAGCCAGCTCCGCCGCCCTTGGCGCTGCCCTTCTTGCCGCCGCCACCAGCCTTGTCCTGCTCGGCGCGGCGGCCCTGGTTGCTGTTGCTATGGCCGCCGGACGCCCTGTGCGCAGGGGACTTGCGCTTCTTGCACGACGGCTCCGATGGCGACGACACTGCCGGCGACGCAATGCTGGGGGAGGCGTGAGCCAGGGGCGAACTGGTCGCCGGTGGTGCCGGAGGCGACAGCGTCTGCGCCACGACGCTCCCAATGTCATCTTGCTGCGCCTCTGCCGACGGAGTAGACCACCAGCCATAGCTGCCGCCGAGATCCACGTCAGCGTCGAGGAAGGAGATGGAGTCCTCGAGCCAGTCCAGGCCGTTGTTGCTCGTGGTGGCGGCGAGCTCCTGGTGCTCCTGCTCATGGTAATTCATGGCCTTCAAGTTCATGCATGCAAGCTCGCAAGAATTGCTCAGAGTGCAAGCATATGCATGGGAATACAAAGGCAGAGCTGTACTTGTGGGAGCTTGTGTTCTTGGCACTGGATTGACTTGGTTTTAATTGCTTCTTAATTTGGCCTTGGTTTTTGGTGATTAATTTAGGGTTTGATGGATGGGTTGGAAATGAAAGGAGGGGCAGGACCAGGCATCAAAGAGGATTTTGTTTGTCTTTTAGGGTTACTTTAGGCTTCTGCCCTCGTGGAACTGACATATTCCCTGCATCTTTGGTTGCACTTGCATACGGCTTCCGTGCAATGCATTAGTATATATCTAGAGATTCTACCTTTTTTAGGATTAACAAAGGGACATGGAATTCTTTTCTTAACACACTAATACTGAGCTAGCCTGGATGAATTGAAGTAGTTTTTATATCTTTTGAAAATAGATGAATTGAAATATTTAAACTCAAACTTCATATGCTTCTGAATTATTCTGGCCAAGCCTTGCTCCGATGATATAGAGCAAATCATAATGTAACAATATATGGAGGACCATGGATGAAATTAATTTCTTGAATATATATTTTAACAATTCATTTTCATTAGATTGGTGCTGTTGCAGAAATTCATTTTTCTTCTGATCTGTAAGTCTGTAACCTAAACCTTTAGCTTCCTTACTGTCTTAGAAGCTAGAAACTTTTAACTGTATTAACTAATGCATGGAACTCAATACAAATGTTGCAACCAATACGGTTAGGTGATATCTTTTCCAGAGATTGCTCTTCCTGAAATATTCAGACTGCAAGGAACAGAAATGCTGCCATGGCCCCATTGGATGGCCACTGAGAAGTGCGGCTGTCACAGCATTTTGGTACAGAAAATCAACAGTTTGGTTGGAAGGCAACTGGCCGGGATGACTGCTAGTTGTTAGTTGGTATGCCTATGTTAGCTTGTTCCTTGGATCCACACTAAATCTCAAATGATTGGGATCCAAATGACACCATCACAAGTGCATGTGGGGTGTTGTGGGGACAACAGCCATTCCCTGCATATTTAGTGCATACTTGGATGCCACTTGCATTGCTGCTGCCTTCAGCAATTCCTCTTTTCTTTAGTTCTTGATGACAGGCAGGCTGCGCTCAATTCGGGCTATCAGCTGTCGACAAATGTTCGACCGAAAAACGATGAACTGTATTATATTCTTGTTAATCAGTGATGTCTAGAACCGGAATAAATGAATAATGTTGTAACACCCTAGCACTCCATGTGCTCAAGATGTTACCACAATTTACCTTTTCTTCACTTTTATCATGACTTTAACCACAATTTTAGCAAGCATATTATTAAACAATTAACATTACTATTAAATAATATTAACAAGAATTTACATAATAACATGAACAGGAATAATAAAAATACAAATATTGGAACACCGCGTCCAAGCATGACCGAGGCCATACGTCGGGAACACCCAAGTTCTCGTGCTTGGGAACACTCGAATCCACATGCCCGAGAATGCTCGGATCACATGCGTTCGAGAGCAATCTTTAACTTTTGACAACAACAAAGAAAAGGAAACTAAAGACAAGAAATATACAAGTAAACTTCTCAAATAATATATTTATTTGCTGAATTCACGTGACCATTATTATGACTTCGAATGTTCATTAGCTAAATCGACTGGGCACTTTATTAATCTAAGAGTGATCACTAATACTAGATAATTATGGAAGATGAAGTGACAAATGATATGATGGCACTACTTCCATGCTTGCATGTCGTCTTTATTGTTCACCTAAAAACATAGAATAAGCAAGGATGAGTCCATAACTCCGCAAGTACATAATAAAACAATAATATAACAATTTATCACATTCATCTCATTAATACCATGCAATGCAAATCTATCTACATGTTCATATGCTCATAACATAGCTTATACCGGTATAGTCGAGTACATACTCGTTGATGTCGCATCCTCTCATTTAATTCCCTCTATCTTGTGGAGGTGCCTACCGAAGTAGGTCTTTCATGCCTACATCACGTAGGTCATAGAGACCCACACATGCCACATCTTTCCATCATGAATGCATCATATGCAAATGATATGATTTATCAACATTTAGCATTTATCATCATCACCATTAATTTTATCTTCATATCATTTTCATAATAGATAAAAGGGATCATGTAAAACATCATAATAAACAAATTACCAATAAGAATAAAAAGAGTTAATTTTACCATGCACTTGCCTTTTTTTTACACACGGGGGACATAATGATGTGTGGTCGAAGACAAACCTTAAGTCACACCTACTACAGCAGGTAATAACAACTGAACCACATGCCATAACAACTCATGACATCAAGCATAACAATATCGCTCCTACGCACGGTCCCAGACTTTACTTTTCCTCCCGCTGGATAGTTTCCCCTTTACTATCCCGACAGTCGAAGGACCATAACTCCTAACTCAGGAGTCTAAACATAGCAAATCATATATTTCCTGAAAACTACACAAAATTTCCTAGTTGGCCAAAATTTCAAATTGATTCATTTAGCCCCTTATTTCTAGCCCTGATGATCGATTGTTGTTTTGCTGAACAACAGACTTCATAATTTCGTATATACCTTTATACAACTCAAATATAGCAAACTATAGCATCGATCGAATCTAGGTAAAATTATTTTGGTTTCTCTAGTTATGGACATAGTTTAATTTGGCCATTATCTAGCCTTAATCAGCAGGTTAATACAACTGCTCTCAGCAGCGACATATTTCTAGACAACAAGCTTCGACAAGCCATAACTTTCTAACCGCTTAACCCAATTTAACTTTCTTGTGCTCTAATGAAACTTTAGACAATAATATACATTTCTCATAACTTGGATAGGCCATGAAACTGACCATAAGTACTCCAAAACTAGCCCCGAATAGACTACCATTAATCGAATACCAAACACCATCCTGGTGCTCTCCAACCTCCACCACTACTCCTAATATGACCATGATATCGCTGCATGATAGCACAAATACGATGAACAATAATCTAGGGTTTATACCTATGTCCCGAAGATTTGAGGGAACTGTTAGAACTGGCGATGCCTCACATTTCTCTCTCAATCCGCTCCCTGGATCCGAACAACATGACGGTGGAGTCCTCCCTCTTCTTCCCTTTTCCTTCTTCCTTTTTCTTCCTTATTTCTTTCTCTCTCTTTTTTCTTTTCTTTTTCTTCTTTCCCTTTTTTTATTTTCCTTCTCTCTGTTTTTTCTTCTTTTTCCACTTTCTTTTCTTCTTTTTCTATTCTTCTTCTCCCCCTTCCTCTTCTTATTTTTTTTCTCTCGGGCGATGCTTTTGCCTCCTCACTTCCCCTCCTTCCTCCCTCTTTGCCCAGCACCCCTCCTCTTGAGGCGAGGCGGCTAGACAAGGGCGTGGCGGCTTGTGCAGCAGTGGCACAACGCAAATGGTGTAGGGTGGCTCGGCGCGTGGTCACGGGATGGTAGCGTCGAGCTATAGATTTGGCGAGGCGGTGCGGCAGTTGGAGGGGGCGACGGAAGCTAGGGTTTACCACCTCTCCTCCCTGCCCCCTTGTCGGGACCCGAATCTGCAAATCCGGACCCTCTGTGTATTCTATGCTAGTCCAGGATCACGCTAGCACACTGTAATATCCCAAAATTTGCCTAAATAGTATTTTATTGACATTTGTGCATTTTATGATTTTTCTGGAATTTATTTGGATTTTTCTGGATTTATTCAAATTAATTGCAAATTAAGTGTTTTGGGCTTTTATTGAAAACTATTTAAATTTATGCAAAGCTAAAGTAAAGTTTCACCAAAAATATTGTATTTGAGTCCAACATATCTCAACGTATTTTTGAGATTTTTCTGGGATTTTTCCTGATATTTTTATTGCCTAAAATGAATTAAGTTATTTTCTGTAATTATTTTAATTCAAAACTCTTTAAAAACCCCTATGAACAGTACTGGGCTCGGCCCGTGTATTGTGCACAAGCGGCTCAGGGTGGCGCGGCCGTTAGCCCAGGATTCCAGGAGAATCGCGTCGGCCCGTTGGATAGCAATCGTGTGGCTTGCGTCGTGCCGCGTGGCCAAGTTCGCCCAGCCTTGGGATCGCGATCGTGTGGACAGGATTGGCCATGTCTTTTCGTAACCCTAGCCAATCGTAGCCATTGATCCAAGTGACGGTCCGGATTAGATCTCGTCGGGGGAATCTGGTGCGTCCGTTGCGCCACATGGACGGTCGCCGTGCGTCGTCTTCGAGCGGGACTCTGGCGCCACCGCCGTATCCGAGATGGACTCCGCCGCCGCGTCAGTTAGGATCCCAAGCGCCGTATGCGGCCGTCGAGGGCTATAAATAAGGGGGGTAGCGCCCCGAGGTTCACAGTCGTGCGCCGCAGCTTTTGGTCGGAGTGGTTCCTCGAGAGCAACCTTAGAACGCAGCCGCGAGCTCGCCGGAGTTGAAGCTTGGAGCCGCCGCGGTTTTTGCCCGAGAACGTCGCCGATCCACCGTCTTCCCTCGTTTGGGTTGCGGGAACGAGTTCGCCGAATCGTGCCGCTTCGGATCCCCGTCGTCTCGTCGCCAGAAGCCCGCCGGAGCGCCGCGCCGTGGGTCGTCTTCTCCATCACCGGTGAAAGGCGCCGTCGCGCCATCGTCGTTTCTTCGCGCTCGCGTTCGACCGTCGGATCTTGGGGTAAGCCGTTGGATGAAGGACGCGTGGTTCAAACCCTAGATCGAATCGTAGCCGTCCGATCGAATCTGTGCGTGCCAAATCGCACCGTCGCCGCAACCAATTGCGTGCCGCCGCGTGTCGAGCGTGGGTGTCGAGGCGTCGTGAACCGGGTTCACCGTGGTCCAGCGCTGCGCCGTGGACTCAGTCTGTGCACCGAGACACGTGTCGCGTTCTGATTGGTTCAAGATTAAGGCTGACGTCATGCTTGCGTCATAATTGCATTTTTCAATTGGAAAATTATCCGATTGGAAATTCTGTGACGATGACATCATCATGAGGTCACGCTGACGTCATAAATCGGTTTTTCAGTTTAAAAATAATTCTGTTAATTTCGGTTTTCTAATTTTCTGTATTTTCAGTATTTATTCAAACTTCAAAAGGCTATATCTTTTGCATCTTAACTCGGATTTGAGTGATTCAAATTTCTAAAAATTTGTAAAATTGAGATCTATTTAATGGTGAATTTTAATTGATTTTTGGAGTTCATTTGCTCTCTGTTTTGGTATTTATTTGTTTTTCTCCTTCGGTACGCGTAGACGTTGAATTGTGCGATACTTCGGAGGAAGATCCAGCAACTCAAAAGCAAGCTCCAGATCAAGATCAGGACCTATTCCAAGGCAAGTTGTGCTTTGATCATGTTGAACCTATGTTTATAAAATTGCTATGTTTATTTTACTTTATTGCATCGTATTTCAAATATACAATTGTTTCGATTAAATTGGGATTAGTTAATATCCAGATTGAACTACACCTTACCTTGTCATTGTATGCCATGATCTATTGTCACCCTAGATTGGTTCATTATAGTTGGTTAGTAATAATAATCAACATGGGATGGTTAGACCGTATTAGTTGCTTAGCCATGCCACGTCATCACATGTGATTGAGACATTGATAATTAATCTTGACTAATGGAATATGGAACGATGTTATGAACTTGTGTGTCATGTGGGATCACACGATGAGATTGAGTTGTTGTGGTGAGTCATGTCACGCAACGATGTTGAATTGTTGATGGCACGTGGTGCTTGGTAATCAACTTGGGTGATATTCACTTAGATTGGGGCAAGTGACAAGGCGAGTATGCCAAGGTGGGCCCGATGGGCGAGGGTATGTGGATGTCTTGCCTTGATCACTCTAAGGACTTAACCTTGCAAGCCTTTGACTGAGTCAATCATGCAACCGGATGTACGGTATGGGCCACCTAGTGAGTAATTTGCAATGTCTTAGCTTTGGTACTATCGTGGTCGGTGTGAGTTCGAGTTATGGAGTAATTCACATGGCGCAAGAGGGGGCCCTAGATGTGGTAACCAGTCCACGGTGTTGAAACCTTAGCGAGTCGTGCGGGTTAAGCCAGCGCATTGTAAAGGCTTTGTTATGATCACTCGCCCGTGGTGTTTGGTTGTATCACGTGGGTAAAGTGCATAACCTCTGCAGAGTGTGAAACTATTTGGATAGCCGTGCTCATGGTATTGAGCAATGCTCGGAATTCTGATTAAGGGTTAGCTTAATTAAATGGACAACTTGGTTGGGATGGCGGAATGCCATGTGGAAGATGGAATTTGACTTAGAATTAGAAACTTGGTTTACTTGAGAAATACTAAATCTATTTATTGTTATTTGTTTTACTGATCTTTACAATCTATTTATTATATTTGTTCATAAATCTCGCTTATTGCAAAATAGCCATGATAGCCTATCCATTGGAATAAGCCTTACATATAGTTACATAGAATTGCATTCATGCACAACTTGTCGAGTGCTTTAAGTACTCACCCTTGCCAACAACAATAATCAACGATCGAAGAATCTACACTGTGTTGGAGGAGGAGTTCAGGAGGACCACGAGTCATTAGGGTCCGAGCCTTGTCGGTTGCCTGTGGTGGTGATGAGCTATCTCGTTTTCTACTTTCCTTTGCTTAATTCTTAGCTTATATTTCGATTCGCCTGCGTGGCTTAATAATGTAAGTCGGTCATAAGATCATACACTTAGCTATATCAATGAATGGAGTATTATTCTATTATCGTTGAGTATGATATGATTATGTACCGATGTTGAGCTGTGTGCACTAGCGTTGATCCTGGGACTAGTGCGGTAAACACAGTGGGTTCGAATCGGTGGATTCGAGTCCTTACAGAGGTGGTATCAGAGCATACTGACTGTAGGTCTTGGCCCTAGATAGTATGGAGAAGTCCAGGTTGTGTCCAAAACTATTTTCTAAAGAAAATTTAAATTTGACTAACAAAACACTCTCGACTCATCTCATTCTCTACTTCTCGCCTTTGCTGAATTTACCGTTTACTTGCCGTTTCGGATGGAGAACTTATTCAAAGTTCTTGTGAAGCAGATGCCGATCTTTCCGACCTTTGAGGAGTCAGAGGAGGATCCCGAGGAGCGAGAGTGGGAGCCCGAGGAGGATCAGTCTTAGAGTTGTGTTGAGACTCGAGTGTTGAGTCGCGTCTTTAAATTTTGTCTTTGCCTCTTTAGTGAACGTTAAGGTTTCGTGTTTAGTTTGCTTCTTTATAATGCTGAGTGTGCAATACGTGTTGCAAAGCTTGTAGGCTTAAATAAGCAGCCATACCAAGAACAAATAAAGAATTATTTCAGTTGGGTATAACCTATCTTCCCCGCTTTAGAAATCCTTGCTTCTTATCTATGCTACATCTACCTTTCCTAACCCAAGAGGCAATCATCAGATGATGAATACTCGTGGAACCAACGGTGCTTCGGGAAGTGGACTACGCCAGAATGACAACCCCAATGATGGAGGCCATCCCCAACCACCACCGCCAGTGGACATGCAGAATTTGGGAGCGTTTCTTGCCGCGCAGACTCAACTAATGCAGACTATGATGCAGCAAATGCAGCAGATGACCAATGTAGTAGCAACCAACAACAACCATGCAGCTCAGAACAACAATGGTGGACCTCGACCTTACTCCAAGCTGTCAGATTTTATGAGGACTCGGCCGCCAACCTTTGCTGGGAATGCTAATCCCTTGGAAGCCGATACTGGCTTAGGACCATTGAGAAGAAGCTGCATATTACTCAATGCGAGGGCAATGAGAAGGTGCTCTACGCCTCTCATCAACTGGAAGGAACCGCCGCAGAATGGTAGGAGAATTACTGTGCTGCGCATGGAGCCCCGCAGGAGATTACCTGGGATGAGTTTACTACCACTTTCCGCCAATATCATGTCCCAGAAGGAATGATGGACCTTAAAAAGGAAGAATTCAGGGCTCTGAAACAAGGAGGCCAGCCAGTGGCCAAGTATCTGAATAAGTTTACCCAGTTAGCTCGCTATGCCCCTGAAGATGTAGCGACAGATAAAGCTAGGCAGTCTCGTTTCATGAAGGGGTGAATTCGAGATTGCAGTGGGGTGATCACCCACAATTTTCCAGATTTTCAGGAGCTGGTTAATAAGGCTTTGATTTTGGAGGATAAGCGCAAGGAGTTAGGTGAAAACCGTAAGCGCTTGATGACTAATCAGGGTGGACGTCCAAACCACCTACGTCTAAGAATGTCACCATAGCAGTTTGCCAGATTCCAACTGCCAGCTGTGAATAAGACAACAACTCCTGCACCTCGCCCTGCTAATCAGAATTTTCAGACGCCAGCACAGGGCAGTAATACACCAAGAGGGAATCAGCAGTCTGCAATCAAGAGATGCTATACATGCAATGAGCCAGGGCACTTTTCTAATAGGTGTCCATAGAAGGGAGGCATCACGCCAGTTCGTTTTAACTTGGGAACAACACCTGCTAAGGCACCAGCTTCAGGAGGGAATTGCGCGCCAAGTCAAGCGGGAGCAACCCCTCAGTCAACAATGCGCGGTAGGATCAACCACATCACCGCGGATGGAGCTCAAGAGGCTACGGACGTCGTACTGGGTAAGTTTCTGGTTAACTCAGTACCCGCTACAGTTTTATTTGATTCTGGAGCTTCGCATTCGTTTGTTTCTCAAAGTTTTGCAACCAAGAATGGATTTAAAGTGGTGAATCTTAAGTGTGTGCTCTTAGTCCAAGCCCCAGGATCGAAGCTTAGATCTAGCCTTGGGTGTTTGGGAGCTAAGTTGCTTATGGACAGGATAGAATTTCTAGCCAATCTTATCCTGATTGATGCTCAATCCCTAGATGTTATCCTTGGAATGGATTGGTTGTCTAAGCATAAGGCCGTTTTGGATTGTGGCCGAAGGATTGTATCTCTGGAAGGCCCTAGTGGCAAGAAGGTGGAATTTCAAGCGACCGCAGTTCGTGATGGGCAGTTAGTGGTCAACAGCGTACAAGCCATCAGCATAGAGGATGTGCAGTAGTCAGAGAATACCCGGATGTGTTTCCGAAAGATTTACCAGGGTTGCCACCAGACCGCGATATCGAGTTTGTTATCGAGTTGTTACCAGGGACAGCACCGATATCAAAGAGATCATATCGGATGCCTATAGATGAGTTAGTGGAAATGAAAAAGTAGATTGAGGAATTTCAAGAGAAGGGTTTCATTAGACCAAGTTCATCACCGTGGGGAGCACCGGTATTGTTTGTTCGTAAGAAGGATGGAAGTCTTAGGATGTGCATTGATTATCGTGCACTTAATGAGGTAACGATCAAGAATAAGTATCCATTGCCCAGGATCGACGATTTATTTGATTAGTTAAGAGGAGCTGGAGTTTTCTCCAAAATAGATCTTCGTTCAGGATACCATCAGTTGAAGATCCGAGCGAAGGATGTGCCTAAGACTGCGTTTTCTACGCGATATGGACACTATGAGTTCACAGTAATGTCATTTGGATTGACGAATGCCTCTGCATATTTCATGAACATGATGAATAAGGTTTTCATGGAGTATTTAGATAAGTTTGTTGTAGTCTTTATAGACGATATCTTAGTTTTCTTGAAGACAGATGAAGAGCATGCAGAACATCTGAAGATGGTTTTAGAGAGGCTGCGAGAACATCAGCCGTATGCTAAGTTTAGCAAGTGTGATTTTTGGAAGGAGAAAGTTGAATTTCTTGGTCATGTGATGACTACTAAAGGAGTTGCAGTTGACCCAAGCAAAGTGGATGCAGTGTTACATTGGGAGCAACCGAAGTCTGTTACTCAGATCCGTAGTTTTCTAGGAATGGTGGGATACTACCGTCGGTTCATAGAGGGATTCTCGACAATTGCTAAACCCCTGACGCAGTTATTGAAGAAAGAAAAGAAGTTTGCATGGACGCCAGAGTGCGAGAAAAGTTTTATGGAGCTGAAGAAGCGTTTGACGACAGCCCCCGTTTTAGTGCTGCCGGACGTGCAGAATGGATTTGACATTTATTGCGATGCCTCAAAGCATGGTCTGGGGTGCGTGTTAATGCAGAATGGAAAAGTTGTTGCTTATGCGTCAAGGCAGTTGAGACCGCATGAAGTGAATTATCCAACGCATGATTTGGAATTAGCTGCTGTAGTGCATGCTTTGAAGATATGGTGTCATTATCTCATAGGGAATAGATGTGAGATATAGACTGACCATAAGAGCCTGAAATACATTTTCACTCAAGCAGATCTTAATATGAGACAACAAAGGTGGCTGGAGTTAATTAAGGATTATAATGTGGGAATTCATTACCACCCTAGAAAAGCTAATGTGGTAGCCGACGCTCTAAGTCGAAAGAGTCATAGTGCAAATACGCTATCAATGGAGGATCAGCCAGAGCTATGCAAGGAATTTCAGAAGTTAAAGCTGGAAGTCGTTCCGCAAGGAATTGTAGCTGCACTGGAGGTAAAACCAACACTGGAAGATCAGATCAGAGAAGGCCAGAAAGATAATGAGAAAATCACTAAGATCAAGTCCAGGAAGGACGAAGGCCTAGCAGTGGATTTCACTCTAGATGAGCAGGGAACTATGTTCTTCAAAGGCCGAATTTGTGTACCGGATAAAAAGGACCTGAAGCAACTGATTCTTGAGGAAGCTCACGATTCTAAGTACTCAATTCATCCGGGAAGTGCCAAAATGTATCAAGATTTGAGAGAGAGATTTTGGTGGCCTAATATGAAGCGTGAGGTGGCTGAGCATGTTGCTTTATGCGATGTATGTCAGAGAGTAAAAGCCATGCATCAAAGACCGGTGGTTTATTCTGGTAGTTGAAAATTCCTGAATGGAAGTGGGAGGAAATTGGTATGGACTTTATCACCGGTTTACCTAAGACTCAGAGAGGTTATGATTCTTTTTGGGTCATTGTGGATCGCCTGACCAAGGTTGCTCATTTTATCCCGGTGAAGACCACCTACTCAGGAGATCGTTTAGCAGAGTTGTATATGTCAAGGATTGTATGTTTGCACGGGGTGCCCAAAAAGATTGTGTCAGACAGAGGAACCCAATTCACCTCAAGATTTTGGAACAAGTTGCATGAAGCAATGGGAACTCACCTGAATTTCAGTACAGCGTATCACCCGCAGACGGATGGTCAGACAGAATGGGTAAATCAGATTTTAGAAGATATGTTGAGAGCTTGTGCTTTAGCTTATGCTACGTCTTGGGATAAATGTTTGCCGTATGCAGAATTTAGTTACAATAATAGCTATCAAGCTAGCTTGCAGATGTCACCGTTTGAGGCATTGTACGGACGTGTTTGTCGTACTCCGTTAAATTGGAATGAGACGGGAGAGCGTTTGGTGTTTGGACCAGATATTCTCAAGGAAGCAGAAAATCAAGTTGCGATGATCGAGAGAGGTTGAAGATAGCATGATCAAGGTAAAGAGTTACGCCGATAAGCAAGCCGAGATTTGAGTTTGAGCGAGGATTATGTGTATCTCGGGGTTACCCTCTTAAGGGTGTTAAAGGTTTCACGTGAAAGGAAGCTTGCACCAAGATATGTTGGTCCGTTCAAAATTTTAAGCCGTCGAGGAGAGGTGGCCTATCAGTTGGAATTGCCTCAGTCTTTGGCAGGAGTGCACGACGTGTTTCATGTGTCGCAGCTTAAGAAGTGTCTCAGAGTGCCAGCAGAACAAACCCCGTTGGATGCAATAGAGCTGCAGGAAGATTTGACCTACAAGGAGCAGCCAGTCAGAATTTTGGATGTTATGGAGCGCAGAACTAGAAGCAAGTCTATTCGCTTTTGCAGAGTTCAGTGGAGCAATCATTCTGAAAGTGAAGCAACTTGGGAGCGCGAAGAAGATTTGAAGTCAGAATTCCCAACCGTATTCTCTAGTTAGCCCCGAATCTCGCGGTCGAGATTCTGTTAAGGGGGAGGTTTGTAACATCCCAAAATTTGCCTAAATAGTATTTTATTGACATTTGTGCATTTTATGATTTTTCTGGAATTTATTTGGATTTTTCTGGATTTATTCAAATTAATTGCAAATTAAGTGTTTTGGCCTTTTATTGAAAACTATTTAAATTCATGCAAAGCTAAAGTAAAGTTTCGCCAAAAATATTGTATTTGAGTCCAGCATATCTCAACGTATTTTTGAGATTTTTCTGGGATTTTTCCTGATTTTTTATTGCCTAAAATGAATTCAGTTATTTTTTGTAATTATTTTAATTCAAAACTCTTTAAAAACCCCTGTGAACAGTACTGGGCTCGGCCCGTGTACTGTGCACAAGCGGCCCAGGGTGGCGCGGCCGTTAGCCCAGGATTCCAGGAGAATCGCGTCGGCCCGTTGGATTGCAATCGTGTGGCTTGCGTCGTGCCACGTGGCCAAGTTCGCCCAGACGTGGGATCGCGATCGCGTGGACAGGATTGGCCGTGTCTTTTCGTAACCCTAGCCAATCGTAGCCATTGATCCAAGTGACGGTCCGGATTAGATCTCGTCGGGGAAATCTGGTGCGTCCGTTGCGCCACATGGACGGTCGCTGTGCGTCGTCTTCGAGCGGGACTCTGGCGCCGCCACCGTATCCGAGATGGACTCCGCCGCCGCGTCGGTTAGGATCCCAGGCGCCGTACGCGGCCGTCGAGGGCTATAAATAAGGGGGGTAGCGCCCCGAGGTTCGCAGTCGTGCGCCGCAGCTTTTGATCGGAGTGGTTCCTCGAGAACAACCTTAGAACGCAGCCGCGAGCTCGCCGGAGTTGAAGCTTGGAGCCGCCGCGGTTTTTGCCCGAGAACGTCGCCGATCCACCGTCTTCCGTCGTTTGGGTTGCGGGAACGAGTTCGCCGAATCGTGCCGCTTCGGATCCCCGTCGTCTCGTCGCCAGAAGCCCGCCGGAGCGCCGCGCCGTGGGTCGTCTTCTCCATCACCAGTGAAAGGCGCCGTCGCACCATCATCGTTTCTTCGCGCTCGCATTCGACTGTCGGATCTTGGGGTAAGCCTTTGGATGAAGGACACGTGGTTCAAACCCTAGATCGAATCGTAGCCGTCCGATCGAATCTGTGCGTGCCAAATCGCACCGTCACAGCAACCAATTGCGTGCCGCCGCGTGTCGAGCGTTGGTGCCGAGGCATCGTGAACCGGGTTCACCGTGGTCGGCCACGCCGTGGACTCGATCGTGCACCGAGACACGTGTCGCGTTACGATTGGTTCAGTTAAGGCCGACGTCATGCTTGCGTCATAATTGCATTTTTCAATTGGAAAATAATCCGATTGGAAATTCTGTGACGATGACGTCATCATGAGGTCACGCTGACGTCATAAATCGGTTTTTCAGTTTAAAAATAATTCTGTTAATTTCGGTTTTCTAATTTTCTGTATTTTCAGTATTTATTAAAACTTCAAAAGGCTATATCTTTTGCATCTTAACTCGGATTTGAGTGATTCAAATTTTTAAAAATTTGTAAAATTGAGATCTATTTAATTGTGAATTTTAATTGATTTTTGGAGTTCATTTGCTCTCTGTTTTGGTATTTATTTGTTTTCTCCTTGATGCAGCGTAGGCGTTGAATTGTGCGACACTTGGAGGAAGATCCGACAACTCAAGAGCAAGCTCGGATCAAGATCAGGACCTATTCAAGGCAAGTTGTGCTTTGATCATGTTGAACCTATGTTTATAAAATTGCTATGTTTATTTTACTTTATTGCATCGTATTTCAAATATACAATTGTTTCGATTAAATTGGGATTAGTTAATATCCAGATTGAACTACACCTTACCTTGTCATTGTTGCCATGATCTATTGTCACCCAAGATTGGTTCATTATAGTTGGTTAGTAATAATAATCAACATGGGATGGTTAGACCGTATTAGTTGCTTAGCCATGCCACGTCATCACATGTGATTGAGACATTGATAATTAATCTTGACTAATGGAATATGGAACGATGTTATGAACTTGTGTGTCATGTGGGATCACACGATGAGATTGAGTTGTTGTGGCAAGTCATGTCACGCAACGATGTTGAATTGTTGATGGCACGTGGTGCTTGGTAATCAACTTGGGTGATATTCACTTAGATTGGGGCAAGTGACAAGAGGCGAGTATGCCAAGGTGGGCCCGATGGGCAGAGGGTATGTGGATGTCTTGCCTTGATCACTCTAAGGACTTAACCTTGCAAGCCTTTGATCTGAGTCAATCATGCAACCACATGTCTGGTATGGGCCAGCCTAGCTGAGTAATTTGCAATGTCTTAGCTTTGGTACTATCGTGGTCGGTGTGAGTTCCCGAGTTATGGAGTAATTCACATGGCGCAAGAGGGGGGCCCTGGATGTGGTAACCAGTCCCACAAGTGTTGAAACCTTAGCGGGTCGTACCGGGTTAAGCCAGCGCATTGTAAATGCTTTGTTATGATCACTCACCTTGGTGGTGTTTGGTTGTATCACGTGGGTAAAGTGCATAACCTCTGCAGAGTGTGAAACTATTCGGATAGCCGTGCTCGCGGTATTGAGCAATGCTCGGGAATTACAGTTAAGGGTTAGCTTAATTAAATGGACAACTTGGTTGGGATGGCGGAATGCCATGTGGAAAATGGAATTTAACTTAGAATTGGAAACTTGGTTTACTTGAGAAATACTAAATCTATTTATTGTTATTTGTTTTACAGTCTTTACAATCTATTTATTATATTTGTTCATAAATGCTGCTTATTGCAAAATAGCCATGATAGCCTATCCATTGGAATAAGCCTTACATATAGTTACATAGAATTGCATTCTGTGCACAACTTGTTGAGTGCTTTAAGTACTCACCCTTGCCAACAACAATAATCAACAGTCAAAGAATCTACACCTGTGTTGGAGGAGTTCCAGGAGGACATGAGTCATTAGGGTCCGAGCCTTGTCGGTTGCCTGTGGTGAACTGATGAGCTATCTATGTTTTCTACTTTCCGCTGCTTAATTCTTAGCTTATATTTCCAGTTTTGCCCTGCGTGGCTTAATAATGTAAGTCGATCATAAGATCATACACTTAGCTATATCAATAAATGGAGTATTATTCTATTATCGTTGAGTATGATATGATATGTACCGATATTGAGCTGTGTGCACTAGCGTTGATCTTGGGACTAGTGTGGTAAACACAGTGGGTTCGAATCGGTGGATTCGGGTCCTTACACACACACAGTCTTTACAGGGTTGCACATCACAGACATTCACAGTGATATAAGAATAAATAGTGCAAACATTTATATAAACTGAGTTATACGACCTTATGCTCTCCTTACATAAAATCAGCCACGCAGGGCTTACATTATTCAGAGTAAATGAAATAGCAGCGGAATAAAAATAAATATCGTGGAAGCCTTCATCTTGCCACAGGCAACCGACTGGGCTTGCCCCCTAATTGTCCGGATCCTCATTGTACTCCTCCCACGCTGGTGTAGACTCCTCCACTGATGTTGGGGTTGATAAGCAAGGAGGGGTGAGTACACAAGGCACTCAACAAGTAATGCACAGAATGCAGCGCTATTACAATATGCAAAGCTTATTTCGAAGGATTGGCTTAATTGGTTCTTTTGCATCAAACAGCATTTTTAAACCAGTATCTTATTTATATTAAAGCAGTGGAACAGTTATAAATAATACTAATTTCTTCAAATAGTTTTTCTTGAAGATTCTCGGCACCTGACCTTAATGAGTTCATTTTTAACAACGGCACACACCACCCTTTCCACATTTTGTTTTTGAAGATCTACCCCTTGACTGTAATCCCCGAGCAATGTCCAATACCGCGGACACGGCTATTCGAATAGATTTGACACTCTGCAGAGGTTGTACACTTTACCCACAAGATACAACCATTCACCACACAGGTGATCGTCCGTAACAAAGCCTTTCAGGAACCTCTACCTTAACCAAAGAACCTCTCCGGTATTGCCTTCACTAGCACTTCCCTCACACAGAGCCGAGGTATCGGACAGGTCAATCACCGTTGGATGGGCACCAAGCCGTAGCACAGGTACGCTCTCCCGTACATATACACCCTGTGTACTGTCACCCTGAGGTATCAGAGGAAAGATATAAGAACCCTAATCAACTAGGTCCGTCCCATACCAGACATGTGGTTGTACGGGTGACTCAGATCAAAGGCTTGCAAGGTGAAGTCCTTAACTGACCAAGACAAGACTTCCATCACTCAACAGTGGCACACAGCCCCAATGTGGCACATAGACTCACATCACTCTTCAACCCATTGCCACACAGGCCCACCTGGCACACAGCCTCTTGCCACTTGCCCAAGTCTAAAACATTTCCCACCCCGTTGATTATTGTGCAACACATACCAGCAATAACTCAACATCGATACAGAACCACACAGGTCTCTGTACCTCAATCTCATCATGTGGCATCATCACACCACTTTCAAAATACATTCAATATTTCTTTAATAAACATTGTAGCATTTTCCCGAAAGATCATTCATGATTCGTTGCAAGGCTAAGCATCTACTCACAGTCTAGCCTCCCGTGTTGGCACAATATTAACATCCAACTAATACAATAAAACTTAGGGGAACAATGATTTAGGGCATTCAATCAATAATCTCAAGGTGGCGTAACAAAATGGGTTGGTTACCTACATTATCCCAAAGTAGTTTAAATCCATTTTTACTTAATTTAGCATGCATAATTTCAAAGCAAAGTACATTTAGAAACTGGGATCAAAATGGTCAAAGCATCACTTGCCTTCAAAGAGTTGCTGGTCGTGTTCCGAAGCTTGGTCTTGAGCGAAACCTTCCGGCAAATTTGCGTCTACGCGTACAAAAAATATATGCAATAAATAAATAATACAGTAGACTAAATGATCTCGAAAATTCAAATAAAATTCACCATTAAAGAGATCACAATTTTATGAATTTTTAGAAATTTGAATCACCCAAATCAGAGTTAAAATGCAAAAGTTATAGCCGTTTGAAGTTTGAATAAAAATCTGAAAATACAGAAATTAGAAAATCCGATTTTTCCGAATTATTTTTATATTGAAAAATCGCATTTATGACGTCAGCATTGCATCATGATGACGTCAGCACAGAAATGAATTTCGACCAAAATATTTTTCTGGAGAAATGACGTCAGCATGACGTCATCTGACACGTGGCATGCTCTGGGGCTGCCACATCCCCTCGGTCCATGGACTGGGTCCGCGATCGGGCTTTGGTTCACCGTGGACTGGTGGCACTGTGCCTGTGCACCAGCTGACGCAAGCCGTGGCGTCAGCGATGATGCACAACCAATCCCGACGCGACACATGTCAACATCCAGACCGTTCGCTCAACCAACGGTCAGATCTCACTCCCGCACGGCTCGGCGATGCCTCGGAGATCGCGCGCCACGCGTCAGCCATCCATCAGTTCTCACAGATCCAACGGTCGCATCCACGCACACTGGCGACGCATCGATCTCCGCGCAGACACGCAGGGGGATCGCAACGGTCTGTTTGGAATCAATGGCTGAGATCTGGTCATTGCCTCAGTCAATGTGCGCACGCGTCCGCACGTGATTCGGTGAGGGCTCGACGCAATCTCAGCCGCACGTGATTCGGTGAGGGCTCGACGCAATCACAGCCGCGCATCTACGATCGAACGGCTACGGCTAAACTACGCGACAATGCTTAGATCTCTACCGCACAAATTCGATCCGACGGTGCACGTTATCCGAGCGGTTTACTAAGCAACCAAGCGACGCGGCGCTATCCTATGCGTCCAAAGATGATCTGAAGGTCTAGATCTAATCTAAGCACAGACACTTGATCTAATCCAAGCCGTCCAAAGAAAGATCTACGGTTAACAATCTAAACGAGGCTAGAACAAGAAAGGGGCGACGTGGACTTACCGCAGCGGTTGGATGAAGATCGGATGGCTGATGAAGCTTGCAATGGTCTGCGACGGCGTAGCGGATAGAAGTGGCCGGAGCTGAGGAAGATGATGCAGTCGACGGCGCTTCGGTGGTTTTTCGACGTGAAGAAGTGGTTCACTCGATGCGGTTCGACTCGACGAGTAATCCGGTGACCTCGGCGACGGCGGAGATGGATCGACGGCGAAGGAAACGGCAAAGAATAGCGGCGACGCAAAGGAAACAACTACAGCGAGCTTTTGCGGGCAAACGGAGGCGTCTCGGGAGGCGTGAGCTAGTGCTACGGGAGCGTCTTGAAATGCGCAGCACGGGGGTGACAACGGTGCACTAAATAGCGCCTCGACGTGCGCGCTACAGGCGGCGGAAATGGCGGTAACGCTCGGCGCCGTTTCCTCCGGCGATGGAGCTCGGCTGAGTCGACGTGGCTCCATCACGACCGTCCAAGCGTGACTATCCGAGGCTCACGCGCGCGGGTGACGTGGCGCGACGACAACAGCTAGATCGCGATCCAACGGTCCGAATGCGCGGCGGCTAGGTTTTCTGGTACTTGGCCGGGCTTAGCACAGTGCTGGGCTGGCTCAGTACTATTCATTTGCGTTTTTAAAACCCTTTTTAATTAAAACAAAATAGATAATTAAACAAAGCCAAAATAAATAGCAAAAATACCCGGAAAAATCCAGAAAAATTCTGGAAAATATTTTGGAACATTTAGAACTCAGATAAAATATTTCCAATAAAACTTTGCATGAATTTAATTAAATTCAAGAAAGGTAAAAAATGAATAAATCCAATTTAAATTCTAATAAATTCCCAGAAATTCTCAAAAAAAATACGCCAAAATTTAAATTAGAGCAAATTTTAGGGTGTTACACCCCTATATAGCCAGGCGGTGCTGAATCCGGCTCAGGCACACAAGCCTAGTCTGATTCGATGCCAGCTGGTCCAGCCCATAACCATTTTTTTAATTTCGCATGATCACAAATGCACATTTCAGCATTGTGATCAGTAAGCTAAAAATCGCTTTCTTCTGAATTATTATGCAATTAGAAAGTACATTTGAAGACTGTGAATTGCAATTTCTTCTAATTGTTATGCAAGTGCAAACGGGTTTGAACTTCTCAAATAACTCTGGTGCATTAGGAGAGGTCACAGCTTGACTCTTTCAATGTTTGAAAAAGGTATGGGATTCTTGTAAGAACCACAAATATCAATAAGTGGACAAAGACTTGCTTTCTTCCATACAACTCCACCGCTTATTGCAGATGGTGATGGTAAAAGTGTCATCAGAGATATGCACAAGCACTACTGCAACTATTTAGATGTTAGTATGTCTTTCATATAGCTGCATTCTAGACATGTCATACTCCAATCCAACAGTCCTGTATTTTTAAGACACTAGATAATATAATGTAAGAAAGCACTTTCTTTGCTGTATTTTGATAGATACAATGATGCCTTCCACTCTAAGCCAGCAGTTTTATCCTTAGGCATCAGTCCAATTCCCCTCTTATCATGAACACAAATTTCTTCACTGATGTTACCCTCTCCTACTTCTTAATAAGCTTGCATATGCCATCCCCAAATATGTTACCAGACAAAGTCATGTCTAGTGAGGAAAAGAAATATTGCTTTGGAATTAAGTTCTGATGATAAGAATGAATCATTGAGAGCATTGTGCTAAAACAAGTTGTCAATTCTTTTGTAGCTCATCAGGGTACCTAACGCCAAGTCTCCAACCGAGCGTGCCTCCCAACTCATCGCATCCATCGCCGCCATAGCTGGCGACTGCTGGCCGGCCAATGGTGGTGGTGAGGCCTCTTTCCATAGCAGCCTCTTGACCCCAACTTCATCCCCTATTCTCCATGTGTGGTGGTACCGGTGTGCTTCCGCGTCGCCTAGGGTCATTGGTTGGAGGTTGGATCTAGCATTGCCTATCTAGATCTAGTGTCTGGGCCCCCATTTCATTGTTGTCGAGGTTGTTCTGTGCAGGATCCCCCCCAATGATGAAACCATCGTCTCCTTCGGATCCAAGATCAACTTCGTCTTCCCATGCTCCTTGACGTTCTCCTCACCATGTGGGCCCAACGGTCATCCCCCTCATCAGATATGGCTGGTGGATTGGCATGAGGTCGGCATCGGATCTAGCACATGTGAATGTGGCGAGTAGGCAGCTCTTTGGTGCGTCACAGCTGCTTTGCCAATTGGCAACGTGTCGGTGGTTCTCAGCCACGTTGACCTCGCGGATGAATCGGGGACAATGCCAAGACCGATGACACGTAGATCTAGAGGGTTCTAAGGCCGGGTGCATCGGGGAGTTTGCTCCTATGTCGTGCTCTTGCCCGACGGCGACAGTGGGCTGCTCAAGGATGCTAGCGATGGTGTTTTGAGGGCACAACCTACTGTTGCTACTCCCTTTTCTCATCGCCATTGCTGTTATCGCCTCAGCCATGGCAGCGATGGCGGTGGGGCCTTCTCCCCAAGTGGGGTTAGGGCATCTTGGTGGTCAGCATGGTGGTGGCGTTGTGTCGCGGGCAACACTCCACTATAGCGGAACAACACTTCGTGTTGTGAGTCAAGAGAAGGGCTAGTCAATCTGTCGTTGTTGGGGTGCTCATTGTGTGCCGTGTCCTGAGGAGCAGGTCGGCTGCTGAGGAGGCCCAAGAAGCAAGCGCTCGTTGCTTAATCATGTCCTGGAGCAGGCTAATCATGGTAGAGACCTCGTGAGTCAAGTTGGTTCATTGCTTAGCATCGTGTCGTGGTGATTCGGTGGCCTGAGACTCAATTGGCTTGTGCATTGAGGTGGCGTGTTGCTGGTGCTTCTACTCCATGGTGTGGCTTGTAGCATTAAGGTACGTGAGTCGCTAGCTGTCGGCCCTGTTTCTCATGATCACGGTGTGAGTAGAGGAGTCGCCCCCTTCTTCACCAAAGTTGTTTTGCCAACCATACTATGGTTCATTGTGCTAGCTGTGGTCCCATGTGCATTGGTTGTGGCTTGTCTTGATTGTGGTTGTCGTCAGGTGTTGATTTTGATGCTGACGTTGTCTTTGATGTGGTATGCCGTGGGGTTCACTTTGGTGAACCGCAGTGTGGCTGCAGCCATGGTGAGCACCCTACTACGATGATGGCTGCATCTCAAGCTCCTACAAGAGTCGTGGTTTTCCAGTTTTGGGCTTTGTCTCGTGGTTAGCTAGCTCTAGGCTTGACGTGTTTTAGGGGTGATGATTTTGTTGTTGCTCCAAAAGGTTCTTGTCTTGTAGATGTAGTTGGTATTTTCGTTGGAGGTCTTAGTTTGGGACTCCTTCAAGGTGTTGGTGACTCACTTTTGGAGCCGGTGTCTTTGGTGTTTCCCCTTCGAGGACAATGTTTTTTCTCTCTCTTAAAATGAATGATAGAGTTCATGTTCTTGGTTTAAATAAAAAAATCTTTTGTAGCTTTCAGTGAGTTCCCTTTTATCTTTATCTTTTTTTACTTCCACTTGGGGGTTGCTGGTCTATCAATACTCATTCCATGGTGACATGATTAATTAGCCACTCCACTATGCTATTTAATGACCTGTTTTGTATTTCGAGCGGCTTCTCTAATTCTAGATTTTTGTGATTTACTTGTTTACGAATAAATAAACGAATTTCCAGCGTTCTTTTATGATTCGAAGAAGGTTGTATGTATAATTCAGATTCTGCCAATTTTTTTCCCTTTGATTTCAAATATAAACTATTTTAGATATTGATACAATCTTCTAGGTGGCAATTTGACCATCAATATCTTCGAAAATATGTTGCTTCAAATAAAAAAAATTATATATTGATGATCAAACCTTAAAATGTTTTACCGGCATATATTCTAAAACGACTTACATTTGGAATTAGAGATAGTAAGTATATCATGGTAGCACATTTAACATGGTAATATTTTTTCCAAACTAATTGGCAATCTTATATTGCCATTCCCAAAGTGGCAAACACTTGCTACTTGCAGTTAGCTAGGTAAGTGACAGTGATATCTTTGATGATTGAGTCTTGAATGATCAGTTCAGTAACATTCTAAATTACTCGATCTTTCATGCAGCCATTTGACCCATCTTTCAGTATGCAACCTAGCTTGTCTTAGATTACACTATACTTTATGTTAATCTGACTTTACCGCATCTTCTGTTTCTATCAAACCTTTTTGCTACTTCGTTATGTTCAGAATGAGATGAGTTCGTGCGAGAGAGATATGTGGTAGGAACACAAGCCATCCAGAAAGGTGCATAAAGAAAATTGCTGACAGCAAACATTTTTTTAAACTAAGAGCAGGAGCTCTGCCATTCATTTTAGAAGAAGAGAATATCACACTAACCCCCGAAGGGCAATATAGTCACTGACCACCAGCCCCAAAAGGGGAGACACCAACAACGGAGAAAGAGTCCCAAACCTGAAAACTCCCACCATGACACCAACTACACCAACAAGACTAACACCTTGATGATCAACGACAAAACACGACCCTCACCCAACCTATAAAGAACAGACCCTGAAGCTGCGTAGGGAAGCAGACGGCAATAGCGCATCCTCCCAACCTCCCACGGGCTCACCGACGATGCCTTGTCTACACAAAGGACCATGACCAGCTACAACACGGGGCCTCCACCACTGTAGAGTGACCTGCACTTCAGGACCATGACCCCACAATGATCAGCCTGCAACACCTCAGGACAATGGTCCTCATCAAATACCTAGACAACTCAGCAAGGCCGATCCATTGCCGCAGACAAGCTAGCCGACGACCCGACATGAACGAACTGGAGGAGACGACGGCACTAAGCATCTTCATGCCGAGAGCCACACTGGGACGCAAAACATGCCGACCGCACAACGACAAGCTCAATCCACTTATATGCGCGATGAGCTACACCGATGTAGAGCCGCACCGATGCCACCGACCTGTAATTGCGACATACCACTCATGCTACCACTTTGCGCTCGCATGGCCCAACCTAAAACCACCACCACTCGCTGCGATGCGCCATCGCCTTGCTACCACGACGTACCACCCATGCCTTCGTGACCCGCCACCAAGGGCCACAGCACGAACCGCTTAGATGTTCCCTAGATGCCCAAAGACTCCCTGCTTCCGTCGATGACTTCCACAGGGCCCATCCACCGCGACACATTAACTAGCACGACAACCATCCGAAGGAGCTTTTGCTACCAGATCTACTCTAAGAAGATGCCTGTCTCCATGCGGTCTCAGTCCACCGTGGCCTACGGTGGTGCCGTGAGCGCCCAGCCGTGGAGCTCGCCTCATCGCAGGGCACCATCGCATGCAAGTCTGCAGCCAAAGACGTGTGCCTCGTCGCCACCGACGGCATCCTAGGCAAGAATCCCAAGGCGATGAGCTACATGGTGGGCTACAACAGCAGCTTCCTAACGCACATGCACCACCGCGGCACGTCCATCCAGTCCATCTACGCCATGAACTCTTGTTGGAGCATAAAAAAAGAATAAAAAAATCAACTAAAAAAACTACGATCAGGAGGACTCGAACTCCTATTCTCTCAATTTACCAGGACAGTACAGACCAACAAGCTACGGACTTTTTTCTGATTACATTGCTTCTTCTCATGTTATTCTTACAATCTAAACAGGTTCTGCTTATATAACAGAACGTCAAACCGAGTAGCACAGCGATCGAACTCCGCCGACTCGGATCTAGAACCTTTCTAAAACAAACTTTTCTAATTAAAAGATTAAATCTATTAATCACCCTCTTAATTTTGTAACACAACTCTAACTTATTGAGGCAATCGGTCTCAACTACGATTTGCCTAACTCATACTCAACATAGGATGGAGAACGCATCTACTCAACATCGCAGACTCATTTTTAACGAACTTGACTTTAGACAGCGAACGCATCTCCTCAATGCTCCGGAGTCAACTTTGACGGACTCAACATGGGACGATGAACACACCTCTTCAACATCCCGGACACATCTCTAAGGAGTTCTGTCTTCTTCTTGCTAGCCATAACACCGGTGACGCACCTCGCCGGTGATTACGACCCATGTCTCAACTTCAATTATCTTTTCACCGGTAACACAACTTAACGATGACACAGACTTGCATTTAAGTTTACTCACGAGAGAGTTTAGACGCACCTATAAAAATTCCTACGCATATACACAGTAAAAATGACGACAACTCCTTAAAACTGCACGTCACCTCCTTGTCTTTTCGTCCTAGTTTCTTCTGTTGCGCTGGTGTTACCACTCGTCCCTGCAGCCGTACGTGCCTAGGACTCTATGCCAAACTGTGTTACTGCCTAGAGCCTTGTTCTCCTCCCGCATCCGCGTGACGTGCCTCCTCTTTTCCTTGCTACAGTGCCCTCGCATGATCAAGGAGCAATCTGATGCTACTGTTGCACTTGACCTGCAGGGAAAGCTGCCAACGTTGATGCTCCTGATGACGTTGCTTTCTCTACGGACTATGCACGTTCCCGTGAAGGTCTCAAGCGCTGCTCCCCCACCCAAATCTGGCTGCACTGCTACCGCACGGAGAGCCTGACGTCTGGTGCCTTGGAACCTCCAGCCGTACGCCACGCCGCTCTCTTTTCTGCAGCTGCACGTTGCGTCGGTTTTTGCTGCAGCCGCCGTAAGAGGCGATGAGGCACTTCGCTTTTCGTCTGGGGAATCGCTGGATGCTGAGCTACGTGGTTGGCCGCTTGGGAGTCTTCTCCTTCCAGAGTAGCTAGGATTTTAAATCCGAAGTTCTGATACTAATTGTTAAAATAAAACAAAAATTCAACTAAAACACTACGGTTGGAGGACTCAAACTCCTAATCTCTCAATTTACCAGGATAGCACAGACCAATGAGCTACAGACTTTTTTCTGATTAGGTTGCTTCTTCTCATGTTTTTCTTACAATCTAAATAGGGTCTGCTTATATAACATAACATCAAACCGAATCGCACAGCGATCGGACTCAACGGCCGACTCGGATCCTAAAACCTGTCCTAAAACAAATTTTCCCAAAACAAACTTTCCTAATTACAAGATTAAATCTATCAACTCCATGGTCCGATGCATGGACGGCTTCGACAAGTAGTACAATAGCAAGGGCACCGACCCCAATGTCCTCTAGGGCGCGCTAGTGGGCGGCGCAACAACACCTTCGTCGACGACTGCTACAACTACCAGCGTGCCGAGCCCACCCTCACCGGCAACGCACCCATCCGTGGCGTCTTCGCCCGCTTTATCGCCAAAACCAACTGCCCAAATCTGTTGAGAAGGGGACTAGATCCAATTGGTTTAGAGAGGAAGCCCGGCTGCAGCTAGAAGACTCCTTGTCTCATATGCGGAGGGAGACTTGGATAGCAAAAGCGACGGCCCTTTTGAGACGGCCTGATGGCTCTCCTCACGGACCAGATCTGGAAGCCGATCTCGGAGAGGATGGGAGAGACCGATCTCGGACAAGATGGAGAGGGAGAGGATCATGCGGGAAAAATGCCCCGCTGCCATTGGCCCGCCAGCGGTCACCAACGACGGCGACGAGGGAGGTAAAGCTGCGGCGGGCGTGCTCGGCTGAAAACTTACACGTCGCCTCCTGAGCCGTCGACACCTCTGATATGGTTTCTTTAGATCCAACTTGAATCAACGAATGTAGACGCGATTATGGTTCTATGATTAAAAAATCATAACCCTGCCCATACCTGAAGTACTAAGACAACGTCACAGATTAAATTTAGAGCAGGGACAGTTACTGGTTTGCAAACAATCATTCATCTCATTTGAGCCTTGGCAGGAAGGGAACTCCACATGATAGGACCACATCTACGAATTCTAGATCCAACACAAAACCAAGCCTCATGTTGCGTTGGACTAATTCGAGGTTGGCACATAAGACATGAGCTCAAAGTAAGCATCAAACTAAAGTATTGGAGATTCGATCTCGCGGTGACGTAGCGGCGCAGGAATATACCCCCATCAAATCCCTTGTGCCCGCGTATTAAAATCGGGATTTGGCCGGTTTCAGAACAGCAAATCTTATATTTTGACGTTGGCGATGCGGATGTGCGCATTGTTTATTGAGTCTACTCCTCAAAGTATCTGAAAGAGGAAAGAGCAAGTACATTCTCTCCCTGACACTTGGTAAAACTTGTTTTCAAAACCTGAAAATTGCAGCATTTGTCGCAATCGGTGACATGTAGTTAGTTCAAGCCAAGGGTAGTACAATTCTTCGTGAATTACAGAAACAGATAGGTTTGTACTGATGGAACAGGAACAAAATTACAGGCCTAATGAACACGCTTCTAAGGTAGGAAGTAACTAAAGGAGTGTAATTTTCTCACTAAAAACAAGATTTCTTGGAACAGCTCAACATGGGGAGGGACTGAGGGATTGACATCAAATTGTAGCGAACGAAAGTACGGAGTTTGCGAGTGGCTGTCATCACAATTCACATTATATTGCCTCTTGAAATTAGATATGTTTCTCTCTCTCTCTCTCTCACTGCATCCACATCAGTTTACTTTGCACAGATCAGCAACACCTGTTTCTTCTTTATTATTATTTTTCTTGCTGACGAGAAACATCAGTTGACATCAGAAGGTTAGCTCGAGTCGGCGGCCCATGAAACGGACGGAAATCATATCCCGTGAAGGCTGATGACACGCTTGTGAGGAAGGTCAAGCAAAGTTGGTCAGCATTGTTCCCACCCAAAGTGACCGGACCATCATCGCATGAGCTGTAAACATTTATGTGGTTCTTCCTGCGGCGCTCTTGACATTCAGTTCATGAGCTAGCAGCTTGCCTCTCTGCTATTAAACAATCAATCAATGAACGAATCCTGTTTCTTGAATGTAACCTTTTGTTTGATCAATACTGCGGGGGTTTAGCTATTGATGTACGGGCGTAAACATCAAGACATGTCATTTTCGGCGAGGCATCTTTGCGAGTCGTTGTCTAGACAAAAGTGGATCTGAATAGCCTAATCATATACACTATAGTTATCGAATTCGCTATAAATTTCCGCGAATAGTGAACCAGCAGATTCGTTGAATCTTAACCGGTTTAGGATACAGAGTTTATGTTCGCAGTGAAAATTGAAAAAAAATGTGGCGAACCACGAATTTGAATCTTGTTCTGCGACTCAAACGATCCACGTTTCTGGTAACTATGATATACACTTGCATATGTGTGTAAGCAACTAAACATGGCCAGCGTCGTAGTAAGCTCAAACCAAATTGTTTTACGCAACGCACGAACGTCGAACGGTCCCTTCTTCCACGAATTCCTGTGTCACTCGAAACAACTAGAAATTTATGTGCGGCGTGCCACGCCGCGGGCGCCGCTCTCCACGCGAGAAAATCGACAAAACGCGCGAGTAAATCGAGAAAACGTGCGAAAAGGATCTAAAAATAAGCTTGTGTTTTTCGCAAAAGGGCTTAAACGTAATGCTAGAAAAGCGGGAAAATGACATAAATGCAATACATATTTTTTTTTAAAAAAGGACATATTTTTTTTTCTCACGAAAAGGATCTAAACGTAATTTTGATTTTCTTAAAAAGGACCCGAGCGCTACTCTTAAAATCGCTAAAACGGCATGGACGTAATACGTAATCTTTTTTCGAAAAAAGGATCTAATCGTAATCTTTTTTCGAAAAGAACCTATCTGTATTTTTTTTAGAAAAGGACCCGGATGAAAAGAAATTTTGGCCGGCTAGCCGGCTCCCTCACGGCTCAAAACGCCTGAGCCCGACGTTTCTGCAAGGTATAGGATAGGTATGATTCAGCTAGCAATAATTAGGAAAATATTCACCACATGGTGGTGATCTTTCGAGATATTAATCTCAAGTACTCGAAACAACTCAAGGGGCAAGGTCAAGTTTTAGGAGCTACAGATATTTGAGCATTCGGGATAGCCATGGAATGCTACACATGCTTTTATATGGCAGGTAGTATATACTGCCTGCTCCCTCTGTTTTAATTTATAGGACGTATTTTTTTTAATAATTTTGTTCATAAATATCAGGTCTATTTCATGTTCCAACACAAAATTAGTATAATGTTTCTTTCATAGCCTTAATAAATATCCAGTTTTATTTTGATATTCTCTATATGTATGAATTAATATAATGTTTAAAGATAATAATTAGGGGTAATCTAGTTATTTTTAATATTTTATTGATCTATATGTTAAAAAAAAATACCATTAATAAATTTGGACGGAGGGTGTATATAAAAACTAAGAAACAGGCTGTGGTGATATGCTCGTCCTCAACGGACAAGGCAGTGAAGGCACTTTACTGAGTACTGACTGGCCCATGCCCGGCACTCGTAATTTAGGAGAGAAGATGATCCGGCTAAAAAGTAAACGAAACCCCGATGCGAAATCGGATTCGGTTTAGCAAAAGCAGCAAATCTCTTCGAAGGCTTAATTTACACATGTCAAATCTCAACGAACTGAAGATGATCTATCTGCATTGGGAGCAGAAATAAACGCCCGAGAGGCCCATGGCCCATCCGACTTCGGACGGGAATTTTGGGGTAAAAGAAAGTGTTCGCATCGCAGCCTAGCCTTCATAGCGGCTGACCCATGTCCTGCCCAGGCATGCGCCCGTCCACGAACAATTAGGCCATGTCTCTCCCGCTAACGTATCACGTTATGGGGGTAGAATTGATCATTCGCCCTATTTTTTTAGTGCAATTGATCACTTGTTTTTGTATGTTTCACTGATATATGATCCTAGGTCACATGTCAAGGAGACATCATAGGGCAAATAATCAATGGCAAAGAAAAAACGGAACAAATCATTAATTTTTACACATTATCACTGGCAGAAATCCTATGAGACCTTGTTTGGATTGACAGGGGCTTATCTACTTATAATATAATTCATAACTAGAGGTGGGCGTTGTGTTGGGCCAGGCTGGCAAGGCACGGGTACGTCGGGCTGCGTGCTTAGATCGTGTTGTGCCGCTACGATCCAGTCCGCCCACCATGCCGTGACGTGCCGGTCCGGCCCGCCTGCGGTGAGCTCAAGCATGACGCATTTGCGATTCATGTCGGCCTAGACACGGTGAGAGAAAAGGAGCTAGAGACGCACGGAGATGAGGCAATGGACACAAATATTAAGAGAAAAAGAACTAAATTTTCTCTCGCCTCCCAGTCTCTTTCTCTCTCCCTCCCTTGTCTCTTTCCCTTTCTCTCTCTCCGCGCGGATTGGTCTCTTGATCTCTCTGTCCATGGCCGGCTCTCCCGCCTCCCTCTCCCTCCGTGTTGCTCTCTCTCTCTCTCTCAGTCGCTATCTCTCTCAATCTCTCAGTCTCCCGCGCTCTCTCTCTCTCGCCCGATAAGTCTGTCGCTCTTTCTCTCGCCATCTCTCTCTCAATCTCTCTTGCTCTCCGCCTTCCTCAACCTCTCTGCTCCCCTCGGGTTTCTGTCAGAAATTCGGCTCCGCTCCTTTTCTCCTTTCTTCTCTCTTTTCTTTCTCTTTTTCTTTCCATTTTCTCATATTTCTTTTCTTTTCTCTCCTTCTTTCCTTTCCTTTTTCTTCTTTTCTTTCTTTCTTTCTTTTCTTCCTTTTATTTTCCCTCTTCTCCTTCTCTTTCCTTTCTTTTCTCCTTTTCTTCGCCCCTCCCTGGCTCTCTCCTTTTCTTCACCCCCTCCTCGGCTCTCACCCACAGCCCATGCCTGCCTCCTTGGCCCTTGTTGCCCCCCACAGCCGCCTCCTCGCCTCCCATTGTAAGGACCCGAATTCACTGATTCGAACCCACTGTGTTTACCGCACTAGTCCCAGGATCAACGCTAGTGCACTCAGCTTAACATTGGTACATATCACATCATACACAACGATAATAAAATAATAGTTCATTTATTGATATAGCTAAATGTATTATCTTATGACCAACTTACATTATTAAGCCACACAGGGCATGATTGAAAATATAACTAATAATTAAGCAGCAGAAAGTAGAAAACGTAGATAGCTCATCAGTTCACCACAGGCAACCGACAAGGCTCGGACCCTAATGACTCGTGTCTTCCTGGACTTCATCTTCCAAAACAGGTGTAGATTCTTCAACTGTTGATTATTGTTGTTTGGCAAGGGTGAGTACTTAAGCACTCAACAAGTTGTGCACAGAATGCAATTCTATGTATCTATATGTAAAGCTTATTCCAATGGATAGGCTATCATGGCTATTTTGCAACAAGCATCATTTATGAACAAATACAGTAAATAGATTGTAAAGAATGTAAAACAAATAGCAATAGTAAATAACTTCAGTATTTCTCAAGTAAACCAAGTTTCCAATCCTAAGTCAAATTCCATCTTCCAGATGGCATCCCGCCATCCCAACCATGTTGTCCAATTAATTAAGCTAACCCTTAACTGTAATTCCCGAGCATTGCTCAATACCGCGAGCACGGCTATCCGAATAGTTTCACACTCTGCAGAGGTTATGCACTTTACCCACGCGATACAACCAAACACCACCAAGGCGAGTGATTATAACAAAGCCTTTACAATGCTCTGGCTTAACCGGATACTACCCGCTAAGGTTTCAACACTGGTGGGACTGGTTACCACATCCAGGGCCCCCCTCTTGCGCCATGTGAATTACACCATAACTCGGGAACTCACACCGACCACGATAGTACCAAAATTAAGACATTGCAAATTACTCAGCTAGGCTGGCCCATACCAGACATGTGGTTGCATGATTGCCTCAGGTCAAAGGCTTGCAAGGTTAAGTCCTTAGTGTGATCAAGGCAAGACATCCACATACCCTCTGCCCATCGGGCCCACCTTGGCATACTCGCCCCTTGTCACTTGCCCCAATCTAACATTTGGCAAAAAAAATTTTTGGAATGTTACAAACCTCCCCCCTTAACAGAATCTCGACCCGAGATTCAGGGCTAATTAGAGAATAGGTTCGGGAATTCTGACTTCAAATCTTCTTCTCGCTCTCAAGTGGCTTCACTTTCGGAATGATTGCTCCACTGAACTCTGCAAAAGCGAATAGACTTGTTTCTGGTCTTCCGCTCCATAACATCCAAAATTCTGACTGGTTGCTCTTTGTAAGTCAAATCTTCTTGCAGCTCTATTGCATCCAACGGGGTTTGCTCTGTTGGCACTCTGAGACACTTCTTAAGCTGCGACACATGGAATACATCATGCACTCTGCCAAGGTCGAGGCAACTCTAAGCGATAAGCTACCTCTCTCGACGACTCGAATCTTGAGCGGACCAACATATCTTGGCGCAAGCTTCCTTTAACATGAAATCTTTTAACGCCCTTAAGAGGGTAACTCTAAGATACACATGATCTTACGGTTCAAAACTCAATTCGGCGACGGTTATCTGCGTAGCTTTACATCTTGACGTGCTATCTTCAACCTTTCTCGATCATTGCAACTTGTCTTTCGGCTTTTCGAGAATATCGGCCCAAAAACCAAGCGTTCTCCGTTTCGTTCCAATTCAGCGAGTACGACAAGCACGTTCATACAATGCCTCGAGCGGTGACATCGTAGGCTAGCTTGATAACTATTATTGTAACTAAATTCGCATATGGCAAACACTTATCCCACGTCGTAGTATACGCTAAAGCACGAGCTCTCAACATATCCTCCAAAATCTGATTTACTCTTTCGGTCGACCATCCATGCGGGTGATATCTTTGTACTAAAATTCAAAGAGTTCCCATTACGCCGTGCAACTTATTCCAAAATCTTGAGGTAAATTGGGTCCCTACATGCGACCACGATCTTCTTGGGCACTCCATACAAACATACAATCCTTGACATATATAGCTCGCTAAGCGATCTCGGAGTAAGTGGTCTTTCTTGGGATAAAATGGCGACCTTGGTTAGGCGATCCACAATAACCCAAATGGAATCGTAACCCCTCGAGTCTTAGGTAAACCGGTGATAAAATCCATTCGATTTCCTCCGACTTCCATTCCGAATTTTCAATGGTCGCAACAAACCAACGGGTCTTTGATGCATGGCTTTTACCCTCGACATCGTCGCATAAAGCAACATGCTCGGCTACTTCACGCTTCATGTTAGGCCACCAAAATCTCTCTTTCAAATCTGGTACATTTTGGCACTTCTGGATGAATCAGTACTTAGAATCATGAGCCTCCTCAAGAATCAATTGCTTTAGTTCCTTTTATCAAGCACACAAATTCGGCCTTTGAAGAACATGGTTCCTTGCTCATCAGAGTGAAGTCTACGGCTAGGCCTTCTTCCTTTTAGCCTTAATCTTAGAAATTTTATCGTTATCTTTCGGCCTTCTCTAATCGACCTTCGGCGTTGGCTTTACTTCGGTCTGCTACCATTCCTTGAACGACCTCCAACCTTAGCTTCGAAATTCCTTGCATAGTTACGGTTGATCCTCCATTGTTAGCGTATTTGCGCTATGGCTCTTCGACTCGGATCATCTGCTACCACATTGGCCTTTCCGGATGATAATGGATCCCACATTATAGTCCTTAATTAGCTCTAGCCACCTTATTTGTCTCATATTCAGATCCGCTTGAGTGAATATGTATTTGAGCTCTTATGGTGCGTATATATCTCACATCTATTTCCTATGAGATAATGACGCCATATCTTTAAAGCATGCACTACGGCTGCTAACTCCAAATCATGCGTTGGGTAGTTCACTTCATGCGGTCTTAACTGTCTCGACGCATAAGCAACGACTTTGCCTTCTTGCATTAACACGCATCCCAAGCCTTGCTTTGAAGCATCGCAATAAATATCAAATCCATTCTGCACATCTGGCAACACTAATACGGGGGCTGTCGTTAAACGCTTCTTTAATTCTATAAAGCTTTTCTCGCACTCTGGCGTCCATGCAAACTTCTTTTTCTTCTTCAACAACTGCGTCAGGGGTTTAGCAATTGTCGAGAATCCTTCTATGAACCGACGGTAGTATCCCGCCATTCCCAGAAAACTACGGATCTGGGTAACAGACTTCGGTGGCTCCCAATGCAACACTGCGTCCACTTTGCTTGGGTCAAATGCCACTCCTTTAGTAGTCATTACATGACCAAGAAATTCGACTTTTTCCTTCCAAAATTCACACTTGCTAAACTTAGCATATAGCTGATGTTCTCGCAGCCTGTCTAAAACCATCCTCAGATGTTCTGCATGCTCTTCCTCTGTCTTCGAGTAGACCAAGATATCGTCTATGAAGACTACAACAAACTTATCCAAATATTCCATGAAAACCTTATTCATCATGTTCATGAAATATGCGGGGCATTAGTCAATCAAATGACATGTTGTGAACTCGTAATGTCCATAGCAGCGAAAAGCGCAGTCTTAGGCACATCCTCCGCTCGGATCTTCAGCGATGGTAACTCGAGCGAAGATCTATCTTGAGAAAACTCCAACTCCTCTTAAGCGATCAAATAAGTCATCGATCACGGGCAGCGGATACTTATTCTTGATCGTTACTTCATTCGATTCACGATAATCGATGCACATTCTAAGACTTAGTCCTTTTACGAACAAACAAAACCGGGGCTCCCACGGCGATGAACTAGGTCTAATGAAGCCTTTCTCTTGCGGTTCCTCAATCGCTTCTTCATTTCCACTAACTCGTCGGTAGGCATCCGATATGGTCTTTTGATATCGGTCTTTGTACGGCGCTAACTCGATCACGAACTCGATATCACGGTCCGGTGGCAGTCCTGGCAAATCTTCTGGAAACACATCCGGGTATTCTCTGGCTACTGGCACATCTTCCATGCTGATGGCTTTCACGCTGTTGACCATTAACTGCCCATCTTGAACTACGGTTGCTTGAAATTCTACTTTCTTGCCACTAGGGCCTTCCAATGTTACAATCCTTCGGCCACAATCCAAAACAGCCTTATGTTTGGACAGCCAATCCATTCCAAGGATAACGTCTAGGGATTGCGCATCTATCAAGATAAGATTCGCTAGAAATTCTATCCCATCCATAAGCAACTTAGCTCCCAAACACCCAAGGCTAGATCTAAGCTCGGATCACGGGCTTGGACTAAGAGCACACACTTAAGATTCACCACTTTAAATCCATTCTTGGTTGCAAAACTTTGAGAAACAAGCGAATCTAAGCTCGAATCAAACAAAGCGTAGCAGTCTCGAGTTGACGAGAAACTTACCCGAAGACGGCGTGCGTAGCTTCTTGAGCTCCATCTGCGGTGATGTGGTTGATCCTTCCACGCACTGTTGATTGCGGGGTTGCTCGGCTTGATCCGCGCACGATTTCTCCCGAGGTGGTGCTTTGGCGGTGTGGTTCCCAAGTTGAAAGCAGGCGGCGTGATGCCTCCCTACGTGGACACCTATTAGAAAAGTGCCTCGGCTCATTGCGGTATAGCATCTTTTCACTTGTAGATCTTGATTCCCTCTGGTGCATTGTTGCCTGTCTTTGGTGTCGAAAGTTACGGTTGGCGAGGCGAGTGCGAGGGTTGATGTCTTGTTCACGGTGGCGGTTGGAACCTAGCAAATTGTTGTGGTGACATCCTCAAGCGTAGATGGTTTGGGCGTCCACCGATTAGTCATTAAGCGCTTACGGTTTTCACCCGGCTCTTTGCGCTTGTCCTCTAGGATCAAAGCCTTATTCACTAGCTCACGAAAGTGCGGAAAGTTGTGGGTGATCACCCCACTGCGATCTGAATTCAGTCCCTTCATGAAACGAGACTGCCTAGCTTTGTCCGTCGCTACGTCTTCAGGGGCATAGCGAGCTAACTGGGTAAACTTATTCAGGTACTCGGCCACTGGTTGGCCTCCTTGTTTCAGAGCCCTGAACTCTTCCTTCTTTAGGTCCATCATTCCCTCTGGGACATGATCTTCGCGGAAAGCATTAGTAAACTCCTCCTGGGTGATCTCTTGTGGGGCTCCATGGCGGCACGATAATTCTCCCACCATTCTGCCGCGGTTCCTTCCAATTGATGAGAGGCGTAGAGCACCTTCTCATTTCCTTCACATTGCGTGATGTGCAGCTTCTTCTCAATAGTCCTAAGCCAGTCATCGGCTTCCAAAGGGTTCACATTTCCCGAAAACGTTGGTGGTCGAGTCCTCATAAAATCTGATAACTTTGAGTGAGGTCGGGGTCCACCATGGTTGTTCGAGCTCTGAGGTTGTTGTTGTTGGTCGCTCGTTGGTTATCTCGATTGCATCTGATCATAGCATCATAGTCTGCATCAGTTAGTCTGTACCGCAAGAAATGCTCCCAGTTTTGCATGTCCCTTGGCGGTGGTTGAGGGCTGCCTCCATCATTGGGATTGTCATTACAGCGCGAGCCACTTCACAAGCACCGTTGTTCCTCAGTATTCACCATCGATGATTGCCTCTTGAGTTAGGAAAGGTAGATGTAGCATAGATAAGAAGTAAGACTTTCTAAAGCGGGAGATAGGTTATACCCAACTGAAATAATTCTTTATTATTCTTGGTATGGCCGCTTATTTAAGCCTACAAGCTTTGCAACACATAACGCACACTCGGCATTACAAAAAGCAAACTAATCACGAAACCTTAACGTCAACTAAAAGGTAAAGACTAACTTAAAGACGCGACTCACCCTTGAGTCTCAACACAGCTCAAGGTCGACACTCACTCATCCACCACCTGGTGAGGTCGACCAGCGCATACACCGGCGGGTGGTGGCATGGGAGCGAACCTATCCGATGACCTACTCTGGGTCCTCTGCAACAACAGGTCTACACTCTCCTCGGCTCCCACTCTCGCTCCTCTGGATCCTCCTCGGACTCTCCCACTGGCTCCTGAACTCCTCGAGCCACGCGCTCCAACTCATCCTCGACCGCCTCTAGGGCCTCTCCCAGCTCAGTGATCATCCCGATGGCTGAAGCACGGGTCACCTCAAGCTCCTGCTCTGCTACTCTGAGTGCCTCGTACACAGTCTCCAACTCCTGAGTAGTCTCTCTCATGTGATCCTCCTGAGCAAGGGCGAATTCTGCAAGGTGTGTGGCTGTGGCACACTCGTCCTCCACGATCCGTCGGCGTCGGCATGCTTGAACGTCTGGGTGAAGGTGGAACATTGAGTCGTGAAGCTCGTCGGCGTAGTCGCGGCAGACACGGCGAAGAGCAAGTCGAGCGACCTCCTGAATTGCAACCTCGTACGAGAATCTTCTGGCAGAGATGTTGATTGGCCTGCTAGCTTCCTCGTTCTCGGCGTAGATAATCGACTTGCAAATAAATCCTCGGTGTACACCATTAACTGACCAGCTGCTTCCTCGATAAAGCGGACGGTAGAAGCCTCCCAGCGTCTGAAGTACTCTCCACAGCTCCATGGCATAGCCGCCAGCTGACTCCTTGAAGGTCGGAACGATCGGCATCTGCTCCACAAGAACTTTGAATAAGTTCTCCACCAAAGCGGCAAGTAAAGCGGGTAAATTCAGCAAAGGCGAAGTAGAGAATGAGATGAGTCGAGAGTGTTTTATTAGTCAAGTTTAGATTTTCTTTTAGAAAATAGTTTGGACACACACAAGACACCTCCATACTATCTAGGGCCAAGACCTACAGTCAGTATGCTCTGATACCACCTCTGTAAGGACCCGAATCCACTGATTCGAACCCACTGTGTTTACCGCACTAGTCCCAGGATCAACGCTAGTGCACACAGCTTAACATTGGTACATATCACATCATACACAACGATAATAGAATAATAGTTCATTTATTGATATAGCTAAATGTATGATCTTATGACCAACTTACATTATTAAGCCACGCAGGGCATGATTGAAAATATAACTAATAATTAAGCAGCAGAAAGTAGAAAACGTAGATAGCTCATCAGTTCACCACAGGCAACCGACAAGGCTCGGACCCTAATGACTCGTGTCTTCCTGGACTTCATCTTCCAAAACAGGTGTAGATTCTTCAACTGTTGATTATTGTTGTTTGGCAAGGGTGAGTACTTAAGCACTCAACAAGTTGTGCCTGTAATGCAATTCTATGTATCTATATGTAAAGCTTATTCCAATGGATAGGCTATCATGGCTATTTTGCAACAAGCATCATTTATGAACAAATCTGATAAATAGATTGTAAAGAATGTAAAACAAATAGCAATAGTAAATAACTTGATATTTCTCAAGTAAACCAAGTTTCCAATCCTAAGTCAAATTCCATCTTCCGGATGGCATCCCGCCATCCCAACCATGTTGTCCAATTAATTAAGCTAACCCTTAATCTGTAATTCCGAGCATTGCTCAATACATGAGCACGGCTATCCGAATAGTTTCACACTCTGCAGAGGTTATGCACTTTACCCACGCGATACAAACAAACACCACCAAGGCGAGTGATTATAACAAAGCCTTTACAATGCTCGCTTAACCGGATACTACCGCTAAGGTTTCAACTTTGGTGGGACTGGTTACCACATCCAGGGCCCCCTCTTGCGCCATGTGAATTACACCATAACTCGGGAACTCACACCGACCACGATAGTACCAAAATTAAGACATTGCAAATTACTCAGCTAGGCTGGCCCATACCAGACATGTGGTTGCATGATTGCCTCAGGTCAAAGGCTTGCAAGGTTAAGTCCTTAGTGTGATCAAGGCAAGACATCCACATACCCTCTGCCCATCGGGCCCACCTTGGCATACTCGCCCCTTGTCACTTGCCCCAATCTAAATGATTATCACCCAGTTGATTACCAAGCACCACGTGCCATCAACAATTCAACATTGTTGCGTGACATGACTCGCCACAACAACTCAATCTCATCGTGTGATCCCACATGACACACCAGTTCATAATATTGTTCCATATTCCATTAATCAAGATTAATTATCAATGATTCTGACACAAGTGATGACGTGGCAAGGCTAAGCAACTAATACGAACTAATCCTCCAATGTTGATTATAATTATTAACCAACTATATTTAACCAATCTAGGGAGACAATGGATCATGGCATACAATGACAAGGTAGGGTGTAGATCAATCTGGTATATTAGCTAAACCCAATCTAATTTAAAACAATTGTATATTTGAAATATATGTAATAGGGTAAATCAAACATAGCAATTTTATAAACATGGGTTCAACATGATCAAAGCACAACTTGCCTTGGAATAGGTCCTGATCTGGTTCTGGAACTTGCTCTTGAGTTGCTGGATCTTCCTCCGAAGTGTCGCACAATTCAACGTACTCTGCGTCAAGAAGAAAAGCAAATAAATACCAAAACAGAGAGCAATTGAACTCCAAAAATCAAATAAAATTCACCATTAAATAGATCTCAATTTTACAAATTTTTAGAAATTTGAATCACTCAAATCCGAGTTACGATGCAAAAGATACAGCCTTTTGAAGTTTGAAATAAATACTGAAATTGCAAAAATCAGAAAATCCGATTTAACAGATGCATTTTTATTCCGAAAATAGATTACTGCGTCATCATGACGTCACCATGACGCCAGCGCTGAACCGGACCAATCAGAAGCCGACGCGTGACCTCGGTGCATAGACCCGGTCCACCGCGTCGCGCTGGTCCACGGCGAACCCGCCCATGACACTTGGCGCTGCGCCTCCACGCGGCGGCACCGATTGGGCTGCGGCGCGGCGCCATCCGATGCACCTAGATCTCATCGGACGGTGCCGGCCAAGCACACGCGGCAAAATCTCGAGCGAGGTTTTGGATCTAACGGTCGCGATTAACGAAGGCTTACGGCTCACCGAGTCCACGCGGTGAATCGGGGCGTTGGCGGCGATCGGCGGTCCAAATCTTCTCCCGCGCTAATGGCGCGCCGAGGCGAAACTCACCGCGATGAAGGCGGCGGCCTCTGCGGCGTTCCGCGAGCTCGGACAACGAGGCCTTGCGGTTTTGATGCGGCGCGGGCGGGAACTCAACGCACCCAAGGGTTCCTTAAATAGGTGCGGAGGCGTGCGAGGCGAAGGACACGGACTCGAGTCCACCGAGACACCGCGCGCGGCGGAAGAATCCAAGCGGAGGCGACAAGCGAGAACCCTCCGATGGCGGATGAGCGGTGAGATTCGCGGAGGCGTGGTGGATCGGATCGCCGAACCAACTAACGAACACGATTCAACCTTTCCCAAACCGGTGCGACTTAATCTTGACCGTGCGATTCGATCCTCGCCAGCTGGAGCTAGGGTTTGAGTTTTACACGCGATGGCTCTGACCGTCAGATGGAAGATCAAGAGGTGCGCGTGCGCACCTCCACTCATGGGCCAATCTGGGCCACACCGACGCGGGTTTCCAACGCACAGTGTTGGGCTTCGGCCCAACACTGTTCACTGATTTTCCAAGGATTTCCTATTTATAATAATTCCAGAAATTTATTTTATTTATTTTAAGCATTAAACCTATTAGGAAAAATCCAGGAAAAATCTCAAAAATACTTTGAGACATTCTGGACTTAAATAAAATATTTTTGGCAAAACTTTATTTTAACTTTTCATAGATTTAAATAAGTTTGAATAAAAGGCAATAAACTTGAAATAAGAATTAATTCAAATAAATCCAGAAAAATCCAAATAAATTCCAGAAAAACACAAATGCACTTTTAAGCAATAAAATAACATTTGGCAAATTTTTTTTTTGGGATGTTACACCCGTCGCCGCCTCCGCCTCGGTCTCTCCACCTGATAGAAGCATAGGTCCGACCTTTCGATGAGAGGGAATGGTTTCGATTGGGAGGGAGAAGATGTTGGTGATCCGACTACACCGTTCCCAGACGATACGCCTTAGCAATCGTTACACCGACTCCTGAAGTTGTTATTAATCTTGCTGGCACACGATCAACCTGACCACGAAGGCCTTTGTCCCTGCAAGCAATCCAAGAACACGCAAGAACAAGATGAATAAGCAACTGAAATTAGAATTGAAACCACAAGTTCAGTCAGAATCACAAAAGACGGGGTTCTAAAGACAAGTAATTCGGGCGGTTTAGCCAACACGCGCGATTACAAGAAGTAGCAACTGCTATCTTTGATCTAAAAAAACCCGCCCCCTAATGGCAGCGGCTGGCTATTTATATGGTGGAGGGTGCGTCCAGGAACCCTAGAGCGCAGGTTAAAGTGGGCTCTCCTTGTTACAAGGCCAAAGGCCCACTTTGACTCGGACTGGAAAAGTGACGCTACTTGTTTGGACGATTCCCGTCGACTCAGAAGGAGTTTAGATGTGATTCCAGATCCGTTGGAAAGTAGACTTGACAAGATTTCGGTGCAGTCGATGCGGCCGAAACAAGTCAGCCTTGTCCTGGAGTCGAATCTGAACCCATCTCATGCACGTCTCTTCTATACTTTAGCTTGCTTGGTTCCTCACCCTGGTTCCTGAGGCAAAGGACATCATCACAAGAATTATATAGCATTCCATCCATTAAAATGTTTATATGCAGCCCGAGGAACGCATTCACCTGGTAATTGAGTTGACATGTACGAGCTCGAGTAATCGGACCTTGTATTACAGCAGCGGTTTTCGATTGATGTGTAGGTGATGGATTTGCAGGTATGGCTATATCCATAGAAGTGATGTCCTCATCACCACCTTCCTAGCATCCCCCTCCGCCTCTGGTCGCCTACCCCGCCGTCCCGGCCTCCACCTCCCTGGCCTCCCCTCTGCCTCTGACCACCTACCCCGCCGCCTTCTCAGCTCGCCCCCATTGCCCCCTACGCCTCTTCGCCCCATGCCCGCTAGCCCTTCTCGGCACCCTCGCTCCCCTTTGTCTCTCCGCCGGCTTCACCTCCCACCGCCCCTCTTGGCCTGCTCCTCCTCTCGTCTCCTTCCTTCTTCGGTCACCTCCCTTCCCCCCTCCCGTGCGACACGAGCTGTGGCGTGAGAGCAGGTACCCCTCCGCTTCCTCCTCTCCCCTACATCCCACCACGGGCTGCTGTGCCCTGCCACAGGCCTACAGTAGGTTCATCGTGCTGGACATGCCTTCGTGTTGTTCTGTGCCGTGCCAGCATGAGCACGGCCCAAATTGATGTGTCGGACCAAGTTTCCCAATGTGCCCAGTTCCTGGGCCCAGCACGACCTAGGAAACCATTCCGTACTGGCATGACCCATTCATCTTCGTGCCAAGTTGGGCCTAGGGCCGGGCCATGCCCGCAGTGCCACGGGCTAGCCCAAAAAAGTCTGACCTGATGCCCACCTCTATTCATGACCCACATTTTCTAAACCCTTAAATCAAGATGTAACCATTTCTCATCACTCCTCTCACGTCATATATAAATATGCCTCCACCCCCTAACCCTAATCACCACCCCTCTCCAAGCCACCGCCTCCCTCATCTCTTGCCCCGCACCGCCTCTACCACCATCCGATGCGGCTGCCATTCTGTTTACACCAAAATTTGGCAAGATATAACCGGTTTGTCAGGTTAAGGATAAAATTAGATATTTCTGAACGATATCGGTTAAAAAGGGAAAAGTTAAGTTGAAGTTAGAATTGTGACCGATATTGATTTAAAGATGGAATTTTATCTGTACAGAGGCTGATACGGATCATAGTTGGCAACGCATTGGAGAAGGATATGATCGACTTATGTATTATAGAAACAGGATCAAGGGCAAACAGAAAAAAAGGAATCAATCAATCAAACAACCTGCATCTACTTTTTATCTACTTTTTCCCATCAACTAGGAGTAGTATTATAATTTAGATCTCTTGTAATTCGTTGTTGATCAAGCCTACCCTCAAATTCGATCAATTTTTGGACCGATTTGGAAAGCGATTCCATGAATACTTTTTCTTCGGAAGTCTGGAACTTAGAATTTTTGACTTGAGTGCTACTCGATAGAAATTTGGGGAATTGGTTACAGATTATATTAAGAGATTTAGGGAAGTAAGAAATCTGGGTTTTAGCATCACTTTGTCTGATAATCAGTTAGCTGATTTAGCCTTCCAAGGGTTAATTCCCCAGCTGAAGGAAAATTCGGTGGGCAGGAGTTTACCAATTTGACTCACCTGTTGTATCGGGTATCGGCTCAAGAAAGCAGTTTTACCGATAATAGAGGCTATATGGATAAGTTTAAAAATAATAACAATAATAAAGATAAGGATAAAGCAAAAGTTAACATCGTCGAATATGGTTCAAGTGATTCATCGGAAGATGACGAGGCTGAAATTAATATAGCCAAATGGGTTAAATGGTCTAAAATTTCTTTGGTCCGTTCGTGGTTTAAACCGACTAAAAATAAGTCAAAAATAAAATATGCTTTTGATGTTTCTAAATGTGACTGTATTTTTATCTATTGCTACAAGAAAAGATAATACGGTTGCCCGAGAGACACATTATAACGTCGGCTAAAGAAATTAAGAAATGAAGGTATTGCAAATGGCATCATTCTTTCTCTCACAATACCATGCAATATTTTTCAACAGCAGATACAATCGGTTATAGAAGATGGCTGACTCAAATTTGCAAAAGAGCCGACGATGCAATTGGATGCGAATCCTTTTTCGATCAACATGGTTCAATGTTACTGGAAAGGAAAAGTGCCGATACAAGATACGAGGTCGAAAATTGCACATCATGTTGACGTCCAGCCAAGCTCTAGTGATAGGGAGACCCTGAAGATTACGACCGGCTCACTTCAAATAGAAACTGATGGATCACTACCTGCTTCAAGGTGACTGGCAGCGACGATCAGTTAAAGAAAGAATATCTGAGCCGATATAGTACCGTTGTGATGAACAGGTCAATAATCGATCAGTCTGTGAAAGAATTTCTAGGCCGATCCAAGAGCAAACACGGACGGATGAAGAGTCAAGTTCTGTGGCTAAGGTTGATCTGGTAGGAAAAATACGTGAGCTGATTGAAACAAAGCCCAGATGGTGTCCTCCAGGACTTAGCCGATCACAATACAGATGACTTCAAAGCCTAAGGACCCATGAGATGAGAGAAGCCAAGCAGAAAAAACAAAGAGACGAAACATTTAACGAGCTTTGGCCGATGAAAATCGCTAAAAAGGAGTGGACGAAAAAGGAACCAATTGAGGACGAATTCGACTCAGCCGACGATTTGGATTCACCCATGATTCGAGATGATTCTCCACCTCTGATGAACATCAACATGGTGTTCGCACTGCCAGCTGAGTTTAAAATAAGTACTGCATCAACAAAAGAAATGTTTGCCCATTTGTGCTTGGGGGCTCAAGATGCAGTTTTTGAAAAATCCCAAGATAATCATCGGCATCTAAAGCCATTGTATTTGAAATGTCATATCAATGGCAAACCAATGTCAAGGATGCTTTTTGATGGAGGAGCAACTGTCAATTTGATGCACTACACTACATGCAAAAAGATGGGTAAGTTCGATGGAAATCTGATTAAAATTAATATGGTTTTGAATGACTTCACAAGCAATCCCACAGAAGCAAAGGGAGTCGTGGTGACCGTACTCATAGTTAACAGTAAAACTTTGCCAACTGTCTTTTTTGTGGTTGACGCAGAGGGTAATTATAGTATTCTATTAGGACGAGATTGGATTCACGCCAATTGCTGCATTCTATCAACCATGCATCAGATGCTCATCCAATGGAATGGGAATGAGGTAGAAGTGATTCAAGATGATACATTGGCTCATATAACCATGGCCAATTTAGACGCAAATTGGCAACATGATGAGGCCGAGTGTATATCGGGTAAAGTGCTGGATGATTATGATTTTATTTGCGTCAATAAAACTGGGCTTATTCCGATAAATGTAAGGCCGAGCACGCTTGTTCGGACAAGTGAAATTTTATGCCGATGGAGCCCAAATCGACAGTAAAGGCTTTACAAAATAAAATGTGAAGCTATCAACAGACAACAGTTAGCTATGAGGCCATTGAAAGTTTTCAAGAAATCAAGAAATTAGGCCAAGGCTTCACGTCGACTGATTTACTGGACGAAGTCGACATAGGTGATGGTGATAGAAAAAGACCAACTTTTATTGGTCCAAAATTAGCCAAGATTATAAGGAGAAGTTGGTCAAGATGTTAAAAAATTATAAAGATTGTTTTACTTGGGAGTCTCATGAGATGCCTGGTTTAAGCCGACAACTTGTTGAACATTGGTTACCTATAAAGTTAGGTTATCAGCCATTTAAACAGTCCCCTAGATTATTTAATTCAGCCTTGTATACCACTATAAAAGAAGAAATTGAGCGATTGTTGAAGTCTAAGTTTACCAGGCCTTGCCAATATGCTCAGTGGGTTTCTAATATTGTTCCTGTTATGAAGAAAAATGGCAAACTCAGGATGTGTATCGATTTTAGGGATTTGAATGAAGCCACACCTAATGATGAGTACACAATGCCAATAGCCGATATGCTTATCGATGCTGCATCGGGGAACAAGATTATTAGCTTTCTTGATGGTAATACCGGATACAATCAGATATTCACGGCAGAAGTTGATATACCTAAGACAGCTTTTAGGTGCCCTGGTGCCCTAGGTTTATTTGAATAGGTGGTGATGACATTCGGCTTGAAAAATGCTGGTGTAACGTACCAACGTACCATGAATTTAATCTTTCAAGATTTGATCGGTCATACTGTGGAGATTTATATCGATGATGTTATTGTAAAATCTAAGGAAGATTTGCAGCATCTAGCCAATTTGGAAACAGTGTTAAAAAAGACAAGGGCACATGGTTTAAAGATGAATCCATACAAGTGTGCTTTTAGCATATTGGCTGGATAATTTTTAGGATTTATGATCCATGAAAGAGGGATTGAAGTCAATCAAGAAAGGGTCAAAGCTATAGCAAAAACTAAGCTACCAGTTTGCAAAAAGGATTTACAGAAGCTGATCGGCAAGATTAATTATTTGCAGTGTTTCATTTCAAATTTATTTGGCCTAATTAGTTTGTTTACTTCGTTATTGAAGTTAAAGGAAAATCTAGAATTTGTTTGGGGAGCAGATCAACAAGAAGCTTTTGAGAGTATTAAGGAGTATCTATTCAAGCCTCCAGTCTTGGCCGCACCAAAGAAAGATGTGTTGTTTAGGTTATATATATCGGCTGAGGAGGCAACAATTGTAGCTATTTTGGCGCAAGAGATTGACAGTAAAGAGCGGATTATTTTCTACTTAAGCCAACGATTAATTGACACAGAAACTAGATACCCTTTTGTAGAAAAGCTCTGCTAGTCATTATATTTTGTTTGCACTCAGTTAAGGCATTATATTTTAGGATCAGTTTGTAAGGTTGTTTGTAAAATCGATGTTATAAAATATATGCTGTCAACTCCAAATTTACAAGGTCGACTTGGTAAATGGGCATACATGCTCATCGAGTTTGACTTAACATATGAATCGGCTAAGGCCGTCAAAGCTCAAGTGGTTGCTGATTTTATGATAGGAGATGAAACTGGTATGAGTGCTGGTCTAGTATCTGTTGCCCCATGAAAATTGTTTTTTGATGGATCGGTATGCCGAGAGGGTGATGGTATTGGAGTGATATTAATTTTGCCAAAAGGGTACAATTTTGAGTTTGCATTTCGGCTAAATTTAAGTGTTCTAATAATCAAGCCAAATATGAAGCATGTTTAAAGGCCTACAGTTACTCGACAATATCAGGGTCGACTCTGTTGAGGATTATGGTGATTCTTCATTAGTAGTCCAACAAATTAGGGGGAATATAATTGTTATGACGAAACTTTAAGCCGATATAGGTGAATGTCTTAAGCTTATCGACTCATTTGGTTCTTTTGCAATTCACCATGTTCCTCGTGAAATGAATATTAAGGCCAATAATTTAGCTCAGTAGGCATCAGGTTATAAAGTTTTTGACTGTTTAGAGGAGTGTGAACCAATAGAAAAAATGATCATGTGCATCGCAGAAGACGATTGGAGGGCAAAAATAAATGACTATTTAACCGATCCTTCAAAGGCCGCCGATCGAAAAATTAAGAGACAAGTCCTAAAATATGTCTTGTTCGATGATGTACTCTATTATCGGATATTAGAGGATTTATTGCTAAAGTGCCTTGGATCCGAAGAAGCTAAGATAGCAATAGGTGAAGTACATAAAGATATTTGTGGAACTCATCAATTGGCTCACAAGATGAAATGGCAACTTAGGCGTACTGGATGTTTTTGGCAAACAATGTTGAAAGATTGCTTCAAATATTATTGGGGATGCCAGACTTGTCAGAAATTTGGCAACTTACAATTAGCTCTAGAATCGGCTTTATATCCAATTATCAAGCCTTGACCATTTAGAGGATGAGGAATAGATGTAATTGGACAAATGTTTCCTATGTCATCTAAAGGCCATAAGTATATTTTGACCGCGACTGATTATTTTTCTAAATGGGTTGAAACGATACCTCTCAAGAAGGTTATGAGTGTAGAAGCTGTCAGATTTGTTATGGAACATATCGTTCATCGGTTTGGGATTCCTCAAACTATTACGACTGATCAAGGCAATGTGTTTATGTCCGTTAAGTTTCAAGGTTTTGCTAGAAGTTTGGTATAAATTTTTTGAATTCATCACCCTATTATGCTCAGGCTAATGGTCAAGCCGAGTCATCAAATAAAACATTGATTAAGTTAATCAAGAGAAAAATTGAAGAAAAACTAAGGAATTGGCATGTGACGTTATCGGAGTCTTTATGGGCTTACCAGATTGCTTGCCATGGTGCGACCAAGCTATCGCCTTACTAATTGGTTTATGGACAAGAAGTCATGTTGGCCATGGAAATTAACATTGATTCAATAAGAATAGCCAGGCAAAATGGATTATTAGCTTAGGATTATAAGGATCTAATGTATGATAACTTAGACGACTTAGCGGAATTACGTTTACATATGCTAGATTGGCTTAAGAAGATTAAGGTGAGAATTGCGAGGGCTTACAGTAAAAAAGTGATGCCTAAGTCATTTTATGAAGCCAATTTGGTTTGGAAAACTATATTTCATGCTGGCTCTAGAGATAACCGATTTGTCAAATAGTCCCTAACATGGGAAGGACCATATAGAATTCATCGACTTGTGGATAAAATTCTTATGTTTTGGAAACATTGGAAGGAATGGTATTTCCTAAAGTGATCAATGGTAAATACTTAAAGAAGTACCACCCAAGTAATTGAATTGGTTCTTGATCAGCTGAGGGTGATTATCGGTCATGAAAAGCCAAGTTAACCCGTTGCGGTTAATTCTGGCTATGAGCTGTGATAGTGGATAAATTATAGCCGATTACAAACATCACACTTGGCGTAAATAAGATTAAAAAACATTAAATTGGTTAAACAACCAAATATAAATATTGTTACAAGAATATCCCAAATGTTATTTCAAAAGGACGACCAATCACAAACATTCAGATATTGTATTCAGAAGAAGCTGATGATTACAACATGGTATTGAAAGCCGACAAAGTAGTATGAGGCGCTAGATATCTTGGACAAGTCCAAATACAGCATCCACGACTTTTGCAATTGTTGCTTCAATGTCATCAAGGATCTGTGGGTCGACTTCCTGGCTGTTAGGCACAGGGGTAACCTTAGCCAATTGTTTTTTTGTAAGCTGCAATCAATGAGGTGATAGAGATTTTTTGAGCTTCGAGGCAGATAAGACACTCACCATACGTTCCTGTCTATCGGATAGTTGGGTGTTTACTTTAATCATCTCTTACTCCAAGGATTTTTTGGTCGATTCTAGGTTGGAATAGGAAAGCTTGATATCCTTGAGGGCCCTAATGTCCTTGTCGTATTTTGCCTTCTGTGCCTTAGCATAGGCTACCAGTTTGTCAAGGAGTTTCTTGTCCTTCCATTGCGCTGACCGTTGCTCCATTCTTGCCTTGGCCACTTGGACCGATTTTTTCTTGTCATCTAAGAAGCAAACATCAAGCAGGGCGATGGTATATAGCTTCATTTGGCAATTCAGTCTTAACCGCGTCCATTGCCTCACATATCGGCTGCGAATTTTCTAGAAGTAAGGTCGATGGAGTGTGAAGCAGCTTAAAGAGATGTTTGAGCTTCTCCCTAGTGTCTGGAGTCGATGCTACTATGGCCAATGCATCTTTGGAAGCAAAAATAGTTTTCTGAATTGTCTTAGGGAAAGATCCTATCTCCAATTTTGGTTCATTCTCTAGGTCTGATAAGTCGAATCCTAGCATGTTAGTGGGGGATTCAACTGACTTGTTGGGCGGATATTTAGGGGTGGTGGTAGCATGAGTTTTACCTTGAGGCACTTCAGTTTTAGGCATCGGTTGTGATGATGGAAGCGAAAGATCTATTTCTGTGAGAAGATTGGCCAGAACATCGGCAATATGTGTAGCAGGGGGAAGTGAAGGTTGCAGAAGAGATTTAAAAGTTTGTTAGTAAATTTGTTATCCTAGGATGGAGGTCGGCTTAAAAAAAATTGTTTACCTCATCCATGCCCGATGCATGTGGGGAGCTTTCGGCCAATTGTTCATGGGGTTTTTGCCCCCTTGCAGCTAAGACTTTCTTGTTTGGTCGGTCACGCTTCTTTTCTGTTGAGGAAATCGGTTTTTGAGTATGAGTTTATGCAAAGTTGTGGAGATGTGAATTGTAGCCAATAAACATATACTTACTAGGTTGCTGTCTCTCTAGATCAGACAGGGATTGGGATTGGATTCCTAAGGTGCCTGATTGTAACATCCCGAAAAATAAAGTAATATAAAAATAAATATTTTAAATTTTAAAATATTTATTTATGAGTTTTATTGGCTTCATTGGTTCTTATTTGAATTTCTTTGGATTTTTGTATTGTATGGAAATCCAACAAATAGAATTAGTAAATGGGAAATGGTAAAATGGTGAAATGGTAAAAGTAAAAGTTAGAAAAATTTACCATGGTAACTCCAAGCATGCAGTGGATGAGTTTAGCCAACAAATAAATTTTAATACATAAGAAAGTATTAAATAGTTGAGAGGACATCCCTTTGACCTCCAAATAGTGCAAAGACAGATTTATTATAAAATTTTATAAACTTGAAAAATTTACCATAATATCCTTAAGTCAATATTTACTTATGGTAAAAATATCAGGAATTAATAATGTAATTTAAGGCCTTTTAAAATTCAAAAATAGAGAACTTAAAAATCTGAAAATTAACATGTCAAAATTTTTGTAAAATAATTGCACCATATTTCGACTTGAAATTTTTATATAGACATTATTAACCCAAACCAAACAACTACAAAAAGTTTTAAAAATAAATAATAATTTTTTCACCTTTAATTAAATCAAAATCCAAAATTAAAATTCTGAGCAGTGCACAGTGTCAGAATTTTAATTAACCCAAACCAAGGAAGTCAAGCAATCCTCAGACCAAATTTCTTGAGTGGAGCAAGTGAAGAGCTCGGCTGCTGCATGTCATTGCGCGCCTTCCAGGAATCTCACAGCCTGATCATCTTCTCCAAATCGTTGCCAAGTTCAACACTGTCAGCTCTTTGCCGCCGCAAGCAAAAAGTGGAGGGAAAACCGATTCAAGCCAATTCGGTAAGAATTCTTGGAATCCATTCGTCATGGAGCTTCACTGCGGCCTCATGAGCTTCTCCAACCTGTCAATTTCAGCTTCCTTTGCCCGCAACGCCGCCGCACTGACTTCTTCTTCCCCAACTCCGGTCGCACAGTGGCGGCCCAACTCGTCACTTCTCTGAACGAACCAACCGCCAAAATGGAGCTCAAGTGACCCACTGATGCTCATCACGTTACCGATTCGGCCGGAGACTCACTTTTTCTTCTTCCCCGGTGAGCCGCCCTTCCCTCCGCCGCTTGCTCACGGTGGCAGCCCGCTCCGACCGTTGCTGGAAGTGATTGACCCCACCATCAGATGCGGGGTGATTGACTAAAGCTCATGGTGCCCTCGCCTTCGCCGGAACCCCGCCGGAACGCCGTCGCCGTCGTGCCCTAGCGCCTCCTCTGCCCTGTCTCGCTGACCCCCGGGCCCCAGTCGTCAGTGGCGTGAGAAGAAGCCAGTCAAACCGGTAAAATACGCCATCTCTATATAGAAAGCGTATTTTCAATTTTTCCTGATTTAGTATACCCGAAATAATTCAATCACTTGTAACTTTTGCATTATAACTCCAAAATTAGTGAAATGAATTTCTATATTCATGTAAAATCAGGTACCATCAGAATATGCAATAAAAATTTGAAAATCTTCACTGGGTGAATTTGAAATTCGAATTTGAATAAAAGGCCTAAAGATATGCTTCGTATAAAAATTCTGCAGATAAACTTAGAATTGAATGAAACCAATTTTGATGGAATCCTTATGCTTCCAGAAGTTCAAATATATAAAAATATTTAAATTTCATTTATGTTTGAGCTACTTTCTATTAAAGGGTACATTCAATACACTAAAAACTCAAATATACATAACTTATATAAAAGAAATCTAAAATAAGATGAAATAAGTTTCTAAATTTGAATTAAGCCATAAGGATTTGGAATATGTAACAGAATTTAGATGATCACTGTAGTTCAAATTATTTCAAGCAAGTTTGTTTAAAGTCCCTTTTATGTAACATATAGTAGCTATGCAAATTATAGCTTCTAAAATCATGAAATTGTTCTCACATGTCCCTGTGACTGTAAATGTTCCATTTCTACAAAAGTATCCAAGATTGAACTAAGTTTTTATTAAAAAGGTGAGCATGAGAAGCTTCTCTTGCATTGAAAATTGAATAGTTGAAATATGGATCAAATGAATTCAAATAAGCATCAAACCAGTTTTGTTATACTTTTGACATCGCAAGGATCACGGATATATAAAAATGTATAAGGATTACCATAGGAAATAGTAAATATTTAGTAGTTGAAATTTCAATGCTTGTATAATCCAAATAGTCATAACTTCCTCAAACTAACTTCAAATTTGACAAAACCAAATCCTATAACCTTGAAAAATAATGCCCTTGCTGATTATGCAAAAATATCTTATAATTGTGCTAATCTGCATTAAGTCCTTGTTAGGACCTAATGATCACTTATATGGAAACCATCTCGAATAGAAGCCAAATATCGCGGAAATAGTTTTAAAATAATTTTAGGATCCTACCCTGTTAATACCTGGAAAATGGGTAGATTATTGAAGGACCATGTGGAGGTCCATCCATGTTTGTGATGAGTATTTGACTTTATTTGAGCAAGGTGTGCTCAAGTTTGAGTTTGATTTGGATTGATTTTCAAAATGAAGCAATTTGAGCTGTCTCTGCCAGGAGTGGCATTACGGTTGTATGGGCGCGGTAGTGATGAGTTGGATGGTATATTGCATATCATTGTGGGCATTGCTATGTGAAAGGTTTTTCTCCTTGTCTTTGATGGTTGCAGGACGACGGTGCTAGGTCATGGTGAGGCGAAGGATGACCGGGACTAGGCGAGGAGTGTCGGAGGTCCAGACGGTTGGGAGATCGCCGGAAGATAATCGGAGATGGAGTCCGGGCAAGTCAAGATGACAAGGAAAGGATCTGATGCTAGCTAGATGCCGCGTGGATCAATGAGGGCCGTCGGATTGAGGTCTAGTTGATAGGTTAGCGGGTCTAGGTAGTATGCTTTGAAAACTGTGCAAGAAAACCCGGTATGTGTGTGGGTTTTGGGTTAGCCCTTGCATGGCTGTGTGTGTGGGTTAATCCTAGCCCTTAGATGAGTGCTCTAGGGTTGAGGGACTCATCCAAGGGTGGTAGGTGGCCCAAGAGTAGTATAAATAGGGGTGGAGGGGTAGCCTCCTTCCTTTGAAGGTTTTGAGGTTTGTGAATGCTCCTTTGAGCTTTGCCCACATGAAAGTGAGGCTTTGTAACCTCTCCTTCCAGAAATGAAAGTTTTATCCATCCACCTCTGAATTTATTTTGCGCATTTACATTATGTCTTTACTTTACGCAATTTAAATTCAGTATTTACTTTCCCGCAATTACTTTCTCACAATTTACTTTCATGTAATTTGGATTTGCCTCCCCTCCTTCCAAATGCTGCTGATCTTGGATGTTTTGAGTGTGTTCATATGGTTTTACATCTCTTTTGCACTCTTGGATTGAGTAGAGAACATCTTTTCTTTCAAGTTCCAACTTTGTTCAGAACTTGTTCTTCGCGCAGCAGTCAGTGTTTGATTTCTAGAAAAGTCTATACAAATATTTTTCAAGTGATTCTTGTTGAAGGAGGTGAGGGACTCTGATATCCACTTGCAGAAAAATTTGGGAGTTCATTTGTTGCACCGTTTGGGCGCCATGAGGTGAAAACCGAGCCCCAAACTTTCTGCTCGAAGTTCTTGACCAGACTGTGTTTTTAGATTTTTCCTGTTTTTTCTGTATGTTTTTTTGAGGATAAATTTGGTGGAGTTCTTCAAAACTCTGATGCTCATAGGGAGAAAAAGTCTCAAAATTTTTTGAGCTGCAGAAACCCACCAACCTCCTGTGCAATGAGGACAAGTTCTGGAAATTCTGCTTTTGCTTTTCTGAAAGTGACTTTTGTGATTTGAATTGATGTCCTTTCTAAAAGCAAGAGTTTGAATTGATTCCTCTTTATCTTGGACACTAGACAACCAGTATTGTGACTCAAAAATCCCCACATATTTTATGGTACTTATCCATGCAAGCTTGGGGTACACATAGTTGTCTAGTTTTTCAGGTTTTTCACGATTTCCTTTGAGCGATCTTGTCGAGGTTTTTGTTGGAGTATTTTGGGGAAATTTTATTTGCGACCATTCACCCCCTCTGTTCGCCATCTCGGTCCTTCAATTGGTATCGAGCGGTTTTGCTCTTCCATAGATTTTGGTGGTCTCAAGAGCCATGGCGACGGACAAATATTCCACCAAGCCTCCCATCTTTAATGGAGTTGATTTTCCTTTTGGAAGTCCCGGATGGAGTCATACATCACGCCTGTGGTCACGATATGGCGAAGGTGAAACTCCCGTATGAGGTTCCTGGCGATGAAAATGTCACGACCATCAATATGGTTGACGTTGAGGCGAATGCTAAGGCAAGGAACATTCTCATCTGAGGTCTTAGCCATGTGAGTATGATAGGATTTCTCACCTTCGCTCGCTCACGAGATTTGGGTAACCCTCGATGCTTACCATGAGGGCTCTACTCAAATCAAGGCGTGAGGCAGACAGTTCAAGCGAGTACAACAAATTTTATCAACGCTGGTGAGAGTCTCGATGAGTGTTTTGGTCGGTTTACAAAGATTTTGAGCGACCTCGGCGATTGGTTGCATATACCCGACTCGGACAATGCTCGGCATTTCTTGACCGCACTCGACCTTCGGGTTTGGGAGATGAAGGTGACCACCATCAAAGACACCACCGACTTATCGACTCTGACTCTTGACGGGCTTTATTCCTGCCTCAAGACTCATGAGATCGATGTCGTCTCTCGAAAGACGAAATCTCAGTCGATGGCTTTGGTCACCGATCCCATTGGATCTTCTTCTTCTGATCCTTCTATTGGTTTCTCTCTTTTCGCCCATTGCGAGCTAAGCAATGACCAACTGGAAAAATTTCCAGAAAATGAGCTTGCTCTTCTCGCTCACAAGTTTTCTCATGCATACAAGAGGGTGAGAGAGAGGAAGAGAGGTGGCATGATCACCTGCTTCGAGTGTGGTGGCCCCAACCACATTCGGGCGAACTGTCCCAAGCTGGAGAAGGGCAAGAACGACGTTGGCGATTCGGGCAAGAACGACTACACCGACAAGAACCGCAACAAGAAGCCTTCAGTTCGTGAACCGGCACACGAGAAGAAGTACCGCAACTTCTCCAAGAACAAGAAGCTCTTCCACCGCGCCCTCGGCGCGCTTGACGACATCAACCTCTCCGACACGGAGACATGGAGTGACGAGGGCGAGGATGATCCGCAAGAGAAGAAGGGCAGCGACGACTTCTCCGGCATGTGCTTCATGGCCGACACCAACGACATCAGCGACTCCGAGCTCTACAACGACTCGAATGAGGTACCCTCCTATGACCAGCTCAACGAAGCTTTCTGCAAATTAGAAAAATTTTATGCTAGAGCTAGAGCTAGGTGTACGGAGCTTGAGAAGGAAGTAGGTACCTTGACTCGAGAGTTAGCTTCACTTAGATCTTCTCCCTCCCGAGTCACTGATGATTGCTCTTTGTGTGATGCTATTCTTGTGGAGTTGGAGAACCTAAGGACCATACATGATAGTGTGCTTGCTGAACTTGATGGTCTTAGGTTGAAGAATGCTAGCACTAGTTCTGTTGATGCTATTCCTGTTGAGGCTAGTTTTCTTCATGCTCACTCCACTCCATCATGTGCTAATTGCCCTAAATTGCTTGCCGAAATTGATGCCATGAGCGAACACCTTAGAAAGCTTTCGCTAGAAATGATAAACTTGAATTGCATGCTTCTAAAGACCCAGTACTCATGTGAGGGTCTGTAGGCAACTAAAACTTGACAATGATGCTTTGAATGTCAAGTGTGATCAACTTGCTAAGGACTTACTAGTTAAGTCAAAACTGGTTGCTTGCGTGTGTGTTGGGGTTAAGGATGATGTGGATCAAATCCATGTCGAACTTAAGAAGAAGTTAAAAGACCAAACCCTTAGGATTAGAGATGCTCCTTGCGTTTCTTGTGAGGCCCTCAAGATTGAGGCAACCGTGCTAGGGGAACAAAAAGCACGTGCTGAGAGATCTTCTCTTTCTCTTTCTGGTTCTTCTTCTTCCTCTCCTTCCCCCTGTTCTTCTTGTGCTTCTTTCTTCCGAGATTGCCAGTATCTTATGAGCACTCTCGAGAAGTTTGTTGGAGGCAAGAAGAAGCTCAATCTTATTCTAGACCAATCCAAGATTAGTAGATTCAATCAAGGTCTAGGATTTGATCCCTTGGAGCACGCTCGGGCGCATCCTCCCACCATTGTGCGCGGCTCTAAGAGTGGTGAGATTGTGGTAGGTCCACCGTGTTTAGGTCCACTGGGGTTGTCCATAGGACTTCTGACCAGAAGGGTGTTACTCCTATTGCTTCTGCCTCTAGCAAGGCGAAGTACACATGCACCTTCTGTAAGAAGGATGGTCACCTAGTAGATTTACGCTTCAGCGCGCCAAGATCACTCGGCGTGGCGTGTTGTTGCTCTTAGGGGTATTCGAGGTCATCCCGGACTTTGAGTGCTCCTAAGACACACACCGCTTCTAGACGAGTTAGAGAGTCGCTTTTTTTGGGGCGTCCGGACTTGGTTTTCATGCTAGTTCTTGAGTTTTAGTCCTGGAGCTGTTCGTAGTCGATCTTTCCGCCGTCCTCTTGATATTCCTCATTTTTCCCATCGAGGTAGATATCGGCGTGAGGTGTTTTCTCGGTAGGAGATCCAGCAGCCTTCTGGGGTCGGCTTTTGCACCACGGCGTGCCAACCCGCTTTGAATCCTAGATTATCTACGAGTTGCTCCCGATCGTGTGAGAGTTGGCGTCAGAGAGACACTCGAGTCGATCTTCTTACGTGGGTGGTACTCACGAGGTGTCGTATGGTTCAATATTGGGTTCCTAAGTCTTCACTCTATCCCAAGATCTTGAGTCATCTTTCTCTCTTGTGTCTTGATCGGGTTCGCTCGGATGGGGAAGAGCGATGTTTGGATTGTTGACTCGGTTGTTCTCGTCATATGACCGGAGATTCTCGTTAGTTCTCTTCCTAGTCCGAGCCCCGGTGATGAGTTAATCACTTTTGGGTATGCATCTTGGTAGAGTCATTGCTAAAGGTACCATCTGCATTAACCAAAATTTCATTCTTAAAGATGTTGCCTTAGTAAGTAAGTCGCAATACAATCGCTCTCTGTTTCTCGACTTATCGATGACTCTTTCGAGGTAAGCTTCAAGAGTAATGCTGTAGAATTCTTGATTCATCGGGAGGATGATTAGTTTATGGATTTCTAGATTTGGGAGAGTCTTTCGTGCTGATTTTTACGCTTCTTCCGGAGACTCTCTTCGATGTTTGATTGCTTCGAGTCCGTGATCTCTCCTTTACGGCATAGTAGACTTGGTCACATTGGTTTTGATCATTTGACCGAGTTAGCGACCACGATCTCATTCGGGTTTGCCCAAACTCAAGATGGTCAAAGACTTGTTTGCTCTCCTTGCCGACATGGCAAGATGGTTACTACTTCTCATCCTCCGACCACCGTAGTGATGGTGATACACGATCTGACTTTTACATATGGGCGGTGTTGGTCGGCTAGAGTGCGATCGGCGGGAGGAAGTGGTATGTTCTTGTCATCGTTGATGATTTTTCTAGATACTTTTGGGTATTCTTCATGACCTCGAAGGATGAGACTTTTTCTCACTTCAGGGTTTGGTCGAGAGGTTGTCTATTGAGCTCCCGGTGCATTACGAGCTATCTGTGATGATAATGGCACGGAGTTCAAGAATTCCTACTTTGAGAGTTTCTGTGTGGAGTCTGGTTTAGAGCATCAGTTCTCTTCTCCCTACGCCCCTCAGCAGAATGGCGTAGTGGAAAGGAAGAACAGAACCTTGGTTGAGATGGCCATGACGATGCTAGACGAGTACAGTACTCCTAGGAAGTTTTGGGCTGAGGCTATAGCTACTGCTTGCCATTTTCTAATCGCGTGTTTTTGAGAGCACATCTGCATCACACTTCTTATGAGTTGAGGTATGGGCGAAAGCCCAGTGTGTCTCATTTTCACGTTTTCGGTTGCAAGTGTTTTATCTTGAAGTCTGGTAACCTAGATAAGTTTGAGTCTCGCTCTTCTGATGGTATCTTTCTAGGTTACTCGAATTCTTCTCGTAGCTATAAGTGCAGGTGTTGATGCGCATAGGATCATAGAGACCGTGATGTGACCTTTGATGAGGCTAGCCCAGAGCTAGACACGATGTTTGAGCTCTTCTTATCCCTCCGAGACCATCTTTGTAGAAGATGAGGATGATGGAGATGATGGTGTTCCACCGGATCCAGTTCCTCTACACCTAAGGTGCCTTCATTTCCATTTCGCACCTCGGGAGACCACCCTTGCCTTGACTCTCCTTCAGCGAGTGGCTCTGCTCCTACCTCTTCTGTGCATAAGGTAGAGGCCACTTTGCTTCTGGTCCTCCCCGACATATCCAGAAAGCTCATCCACCTGATCAGATCATTGGTGATCTGTTTGAGCGGGTCACTCGCTCAAAATTAGGTTTGTCCAGTTTCTGCCTCGATCTGCCTTCGTTGCCTCTTTTGAGCCGAAGGATGTGACTCATGCATTATCTTATGAGTCTTGGACTAATGCTATGCATGAGGAACTTGAAAACTTTGAGAGGAACAAGGTATGGCAGCTTGTCGAGCCCCCATCTGGTCATAATGTCATTGGGACCAAGTGGGTGTTCAAAAACAAGCAGAGTGAGGATGGGGTTGTCATTCGCAACAAGGCTAGGCTAGTTGCACAGGGCTTTTCTCAGGTTGAGGGTCTTGACTTTGAGGAGACCTTTACCCCTATAGCTAGACTAGAGGCTATTAGGATCCTACTTGCATTCTCTACATCCCAGAGATTCAAGCTCTATCAAATGGATGTCAAGAGTGCATTCCTCAATGGCTATATTGAGGAAGAGGTTTATGTCAAACAACCTCCAGGATTCGAGAACCCAAGTTTCTGAGTCATGTATACAAGCTCTCCAAAGCTTTGTATGGACTCAAGCAGGCCCCCAGAGTATGGTATGAGAGACTCAAGTCTTATCTTCTCAGCCATGACTTCAAAATGGGCATAGTAGACAAAACTCTGTTTATCAGACACCATGAGTCTCATTTTCTTCTTGTCCAGATTTATGTGGGCGATATCATTTTGGTGGCTCATCTCATTCGCTTGTATCTCAGTTTTCTGAGGTGATGAGCACAGAGTTTGAGATGAGTATGATGGGCGAGTTGAGCTACTTTCTTGGCTTCCAAATCAAGCAGACTCGGGAGGGTACTTTCTTGCATCAAGGCAAGTATACCCATGACCTCCTGAGGCGCTTCGATATGTCTGATGGGAAGCCGGTGATGACTCCTATGGCCACCACTGCTGTCCTCAAGCCCGATGAGGATGGTGAGCCTACTGATCAAAAGGAGTTTCAGAGCATGATCGGCTCCCTCTTGTACCTCACTACTTCGAGGTCGGACATACATTTCGCTGTGTGTCTGTGCGCTCGATTTCAAGCTTCTCCTCGCGCCTCTCACCGCCAGACGGTCAAGCGCATCTTCAGGTACCTTCGTGCTACCACTGATTATGGTATTTGGTACTCTTCGTCTTCTTGTCTATCTCTTAGAGCCTTTTCCGATGCCGACTTTGCTGGCTGTAGGATAGATAGGAAAAAGCACGGCACTTGCCAATTCATTGGCACTTCTCTTGTTTCTTGGTCATCTAGGAAGCAGTCTGGGGTTGCACAGTCCACCACTGAGGCCGAGTATGTTGCTGTAGCCAGGTGCTCTGGATGAGATCGACCTTACGAGACTATGGATTAAAGATAGAGAGTGTGCCACTTTTCTGTGACAACACTTCAGCTATTTGCATTGCTAGAAACCCAGTGCAACATTCCCGGACCAAACACATTGATATTAGATATCACTTCCTTAGAGACCATGTGGAGAAGGGGGATATCGCGCTTTAGTTCGTAGAGAGTGACCTTCAATTTGCCGATATCTTCACCAAGCCTTTGGATAGCTCCATATTTGTTGCCTTGAGGAGTGAGCTTGGAGTCGTGAGCCCTTACGGCCTTTCGTGAGGGGGAGCTGGTTTGTATATTATGTATTATATGTTTTTCTTCCAGCTTTTCTTTTCTTTGTATTACTTTTGGGTGACTTTGGGCTTGTTTTCTTGAGTTGAGTTCACTCACTTAGACTTCTGGCATGCCTTCCATGGACCTCTTATCTTGTGCTTTAGGTTGCTATTCTCTCCAGGTTGAGTTCCCTCACAGTCTTATAAGTCTAGTAGGTATTGGGCCTCATGGGTAGACAGGGTCTGTGTGCACTCCTTAGTTGGGATCTAGAGTCAGCTTCCCTATGTCAGTCTCTGGGAAGGTAAGAGCGAGTCTAAGCCATAGTGAGTCTCTTATATCTTTTCTATGCTCTATAGCCATCCAGTTTTGCAGTTTCTCGACTTCTCCTCATTCTGTTTTTCTGGTTATTATTGAGTTCATTCGGTTTTTCTTTGTGCCTAATCTTGATAATAGCTCAACTTTAACCAGATTTGAGCTTAAAATTGATTCATTTATTGAGGGGGGGTTTGGGAATCTGTTTGTGCATTGCATATAGACTGCATTTCCTGTTTAATGAGCTTTGTCTATTATGCAATTGATTTCTTCTTCATGCTATACACCATGCTGCATCATATGGAGGAAATCACTAGCTCAGATATGTCCAAGTTCATTTAACTTGCTAAGCTTTAAAATGAAAAAAGTCTTAAATGAAAAACTTGATGAAACTTGTTGCTTTTACTTGCTAGGTTTCTTCTCTAGAGGTTTGTGCCATAATTTGAGAAATTTTGGAGTTCTCTAGAGTCCCTATAGCAACTTGGGTGAAACTAGTTTGATCTATGCTAGAGTCCTTCAATTGCTCATGAATCATTGTGCTAAAAATGAAAATTAAACAAAATTGACTCTTCTTGTGCACATACGACTCAACAGCTTGCATTCACAAGACCGCTTCCCATTGCACTTGGGATGAACTTGGAATACATCGTGTTTGACCTACACCATCCTCTTAAGAGTTCATCTTGAGATGGTCGCATATGGCTTGAGTCAATTGGTTGTCAAAAGAAAATGCAAATAAATTAAAAACAAAGGCATATGTGGGTAAAGAATGCAAATAATGTCAAACATTTGCACCCCTCTATGTCTTGTATGATGATAAATCAAAATTTGCATTAAGTGATAAATGAGCCCGAAGGACCTTGTATGCTCTTCTAGATTCCCCAAAGTGTTGAGTAGGTTGAACTCTAGGTTTTCCTTTTGATCCTTAGAGTGGCTATTCTTCTATTTTTGAAACTAAAGCTAAGTGTTGCACTTGTCAAATCTTGCTAAAAATGAAATATTCAAAACTAAGCTCGTATTTGCACTTGGACATGTCTTAGTTTAGTCATCTTCTGAAATTGACAAGCTTGGTGTAATATCCTTCCATTTTGATCAATTGGATAATCTTCAAAGCTCTTTCGATTGCATTTCATGCATACATAAAAAAAATTGATGCCTATATTGCCAAAAGGGGGAGAAAACGTAGAAAAGGCATCACTAAAAAGATAAAAATATGAATGCTCATTTGGTTATTATGATCTTTGTAAAACTATGCTACTACTTCTGTCGGATCATAATCTCATAATCACATTTGACATGTTTAGTTGGATTTTAGAGTTTTTGTTGAAAACTTGCTCTTTCTTAAATTTAACTCTAAAATCTAAATTCCTCTTTGTCAACTTGGTCATGGTTCTAATTTCTATCTCTGGACCAAGTTTGGCTTTGCAATCAAATTGCTTTCTTGTTCTCTCATTCAAACTCAAATTTATGCTTTTTGTGTGGTTTGTCAATATACTCATCAAGGGGAGATTGAAGGACCATGTGGAGGTCCATCCATGTTTGTGATGAGTATTTGACTTTATTTGAGCAAGGTGTGCTCAAGTTTGAGTTTGATTTGGATTGATTTTCAAAATGAAGCAATTTGAGCTATCTCTGGCAGGAGTGGCAGTATCGGCTGTATGGGCGCGGTAGTGATGAGTTGGATGGTATATTGCATATCATTGTGGGCATTGCTATGTGAAAGGTTTTTTCCTTGTATTTGATGGTTGCAGGACGACGGTGCTAGGTCATGGTGAGGCGAAGGATGACCGGGACTAGGCGAGGAGCGTCGGAGGTCCAGACGGTTGAGAGATCGCCGAAAGATGATCGGAGATGGAGTCCGGGCAAGTCAAGAATACAAGGAAAGGAGTTGATGCTAGCTAGATGCCGCGTGGATCAATGAGGGCCGTCGGATTGAGGTCTAGTTGATAGGTTAGCGGGTTTAGGTAGTATGCTTTGAAAACTGTGCAAGAAAACCCTGTATGTGTGTGGGTTTTGGGTTAGCCCTTGCATGGCTGTGTGTGTGGGTTAATCCTATCCCTTAGATGAGTGCTCTAGGGTTGAGTGACTCATCCAAGGGTGGTAGGTGGCCCAAGAGTAGTATAAATAGGGGTGGAGGGGTAGCCTCTTTCCCTTAAAGGTTTTGAGGTTTGTGAATAATCCTTTAAGCTTTGCCCACATGAAAGTGAGGCTTTGTAACATCTCCTTCCAGAAATGAAAGTTTTATTCATCCACCTCTGAATTTATTTTGCGCATTTACATTATGTCTTTACTTTACGCAATTTAAATTCAGCATTTACTTTCCCGCAATTACTTTCTCGCAATTTACTTTCATGTAATTTGGATTTGCCTCCCCTCCTTCTAAATGCTGCTGATCTTGGATGTTTTGAGTGTGTTCATATGGTTTTAGATCTCTTTTGCACTCTTGGATTGAGTAGAGAACATCTTTTCTTTCAAGTTCCAACTTTGTTAAGAACTTGTTCTTCGCGCAGTAGTCAGTGTTTGATTTCTATAAACATATAGAAAAATCGTTTTGAAGTGATTCTTGTTGGAGAAGGTGCGGGACTCTGATATGCACATGCAGAAAAATTTTGGAGTTCATTTGTTGCACCGTTTGGGCGCCATGAGGTGAAAACTGAGCCCCAAACTTTCTGCTCGAAGTTCTTGACCAGACTGTGTTCTTAGATTTCTCCTGTTTTTTCTGTAAGGATTTTTGAGGAGACATTTGGTGGAGTTCTTCAAGACTCTGATGCTCATAGGGAGAGAAAGTTTCAAAATTTTGTGAGCTGCATAACCCACCAACCTCCTGTGCAAATTGAGGACAAGTTCTGGAAATTCTGCTTTTGCTTTTCTGAAAGTGACTTTTGTGATTTGAATTGATGTCCTTTCTAAAAGCAAGAGTTTGAATTGATTCCTCTTTACCTTGGACACTAGACAACCAGTATTGTGACTCAAAAATCCCCACATATTTTGTGGTACTTATCCATGCAAGCTTGGGGTACTAATAGTTGTCTAGTTTTTCAGGTTTTTCACGATTTCCTTTGAGCGATCTTGTCGAGGTTTTTGTTGGAGTATTTTGGGGGAAATTTTATTTGCGACCATTCACCCCCCTCTGTTCGCCATCTCGGTCCTTCAATTATCTTATAAGGTGTAATCGCAAACTTAAATCGGAAATCGAACTTTTGTCGTGTAAAGTTAGAAACACATAAGCCTTTTCAGTGGCTTATAAAATATCTCGTCTAAATACAAACATTTATGAAAATATCATAGAAATACTCTACAAGATGCATGCTACTATGTTCTGAAGAAAGAATGTCGTTTTGTTAAGGTGTGCATATAAAATGAACTAGCAACATAGCCCTAAGTGTTATGTTATCTGGATAATGGAAACACTTAAGCATTTTCAGTAGCTTGTAGAATAGCTCGTCTAAATGAGAATGTTATGAGGGATAGTGTAGAAATGATGTTAAGAGTATGTACTATCATATTCTAGGAAAATATTTAACTTACAAGCTGTTCTTCGTCTAGTTTTCGTTAGTATAATAACCCTAAGTGATAATCATTCACTACACTCCTAATCCGATTCCTTATAGCATAACCTTGTAATACCATATAGGTTTTTTCAACAATGAGTATAATGTCTCGTCTAAACACTAAAAAGTGTGAGATTAGCCTAGAAATGTTCTACAAAGTATATTCTATCCTTCTCCGAAGAAATAATCTTGTTTCATCGTGTTCTGCATATAAATCTTGTCACCCAAATAACACTAAGTATTATGATTCATGAACTTCATAATATGTATAAGCAAGCTTTGTAATAATGATGAAATCCATAGTTAATATATATATATTTGTATCACTAGAACCTTCTTGAAAACCATAAATAAATCCAGTAACCTAGCTTAACAGATCAAACATATTCAAGACTTCTTCTTATGCAAAGTCAATTAGGAATTTAAAATGCTATTTGCATAATCCTTTAACTAATGTCTTAATTTTATTAATCCAAATAATTTTAGCATCTACAATTCGAAGTTATAAATGTAATAAATCATAATTTTAGCCTCTTGAATTCGTAATTCAAGAATAGATAACCTATAAAAGAAACCCTACTTTGTTCATAATAAAAGCCATTAACTATATGAATGTTTGTTTATCTTGAACTCAAGATGTGGAAATTCATAATTCAAACCCTAAAACATTCCTGTTTTCTCTAGTGAATCTTTATTTGATTTGCTGTCTGTTTTCTTTTTGCCCTTATTAAAGCTTGTTATTTGCTATATTTCCGATTGATCGACGTGTAGAATCCGACGTCTCTACCTCCGTCGTCGATTCCGTCAGCTGCGACCGCGTCTTCGTCGTAAGCAATTAATAAGCAAGGCAAGCGCCCCTTTGACCATATTGATCCCAGTATTTTATATTCCTTTTGTTCATCAAATTGTTTAATGCATGCGTTTACTTTCTGTAAGTTCGTTATTTTGTGGTACTGATAGATATACCTGTTGTCTCATGAAACTCCTTGATAATTATGCACATGTGAACCTTGATAACCATAGAAAAGGGCTAGACATTACTTAATGCCAAATGGGATATATGCGATCATGTTATCCTTGCTTAGCCATGCTTTAGCTTCTTGTGGGGAAGATGATCATGATTAAAATTGTTTCCTGAAATGTTTTATATGGAACCTAAATGGTCCTTTTTGGGAAAATGGTTGCTGGTAGTTTGATTAAAAACCCAAAATAAAACTATGGGTTTGACGCGGGCGATTATTGGCAATAGCCGGATGTGCAGAGGGATTTGCACGTAGTGTAGGGTGGAGTATCGCCCGTGTCGGATTAAGGACCGAACAAATGGGATGTTGAAGATCCATGTTTCCGTACAACCACAAGTGTTAGTATGGGACAACCTTAAACCAATTAAGTTATCTAGTTTAACTTTGCATTTATGGAAGGCGGGAGATTGCACAGGCATTCCTTTCCAGGTCTGCTTGTAGGGGTTTCTACATACCAATGCAACGGTGTACGCCTTGCCATGAACAGAAAGGTGGTGTTGGGTGTGATGTGTATGGATCTAGGTCTTGGGTGAGTGTTTCTGTTTCTATGGTGAGGGCTTAACGTCCCGGGCTGATGCAAAGTTAACCTAGATAATGTAAAGGTTTTCGTCATGAACATTCTGGCCACACGCCCAAGGTGCGTGAAACTTGCGGCAAAAAGAAAAGGTCATGACTTGTGGGTAAAGTTCTACACCTCTGCAGAGTGTAAGATCTAATCGATTAGCCGCGCCCGCGGTTATGGGCACTTGGGGAAAATCCTCCCAATGTTAGAGTCCTTGGTATTTTCTAAAATGGGTTTGTTCTGAACTTGTTTTAGCAACTGTTGCTTTATGTCGAAGGGCTGACATTGATGGACCTTATGGTTTGGTTTATTCGAACTCACGTCATGGAGGACTGTGAGTATTACTTACTGTTGTATATATTTCTTATCAATCAACTTGCTTTTATAAATTTTGTTTGCAAATGATAACTTGTTTTACAATTCAATTTCGCTTTATGCAAATTAACTGTATTAGCCTTTCCTTTGAAATGGCATGCATATATTATAGGTTTTGCTCAAGTCTTGCTGAGTACGTAAAGTACTCACCCTTGCTTAATTATTATTTTAGGTGGATGAGTTAGTGAGGCTTCGAGTCTCTTCTCGTCCCAGGTTGTGGGATCTTCTTCGTCGTGTTCTATCTGGAGTTTATGCCTTGTCAGTTGCCTGCGGGTCGAATGGGCAAACTACAAGATATTGCTTCTTTTGCTGCTTTAATCTCTAAGTTGTAGCTTTTCCTTTATGTATATTAGTTTCCGCTGTAATTATATATTGTATGGTTGTGATTCCAATTGTTGTAAACATGTGTGTGCTAGCTACTGATCCAGAGAATAGCACAGTAATCACATGGAGCTTCCTGTTCATCAGAACGGGGTCTCACAGAGTTGGTATCAGAGCTATACTGACTGTAGGATAAACCCTAGATAGAATGGTCGTTAGCTTTGGAATAAGTAAGTTCAAAATCTTATTTCCAAAAGCTACTGTATTTGCAAAATGTAGGCTTTGCTATTCTCTCCTCATTCTCAAGTTCTTATCCTTACCACTACTTCCAATTTGATTTGTAAACAAACTCCTCTTTCCTCAAAAATAGTTTGTTTTCGCTATTGGCTTTTGAAGATGTTGGGGCATGTCGCTACCATCCTTCATGCTAGCCGACGAAGACCGCAATGTCTACGCCAACAATCTCAAGAAGTAGACAACGCTTCACTACCTTCGTCGGAGTAGAAGTAGAGTACAAAGGTCCTACTTCATGAAGGGACAACATCGTCCAACAGTGAAATGCAGAAGATTAGAGTATATTAGGTTCTTCGTAAGGAAAGGAACCCTTATACGTGGCATGTTATTCCACTCAGAGTTATATAAAACGTTTTTTATGTGGTGTCTTTCTCTTGCTATTGTGGATTGGTTTTTATTTTGTTTGCCCGGGTGATTTATGTGTGAACTTAACCTTTAGGTTAAAGTTTCACAATAAATTACCCTTAGGTATGAATATGGAAAACCTAACCCATAGGATAAATAGGAACTCATAAAATAAATTATCTCTTCCTTCTATAGAACTCGTTATAAACTTATCCTTTCTTTCTGTAGACTTCTCATCTGTGTAATCTTTTGGTCATTTTCTCAAAATCAAGCCTCATCAAGATTAGTAATATAGTCTCCATTACTACTTCCAGCTTTACTTGAAACCGCTCCATTCATAAATAAACCAAGGCCGAGATGCAATTAATCGCCAACTTACATAAGCTGATTTAGGCTAGTTAAAACCTAATTGTTCCCAATAATAACTCTTGACCATGCCGCGAAATTCACCTCATTACCTTATCTAGATTATATACCATGAAAATGAACTAGAGCCCGAGAAGTTATATACTTCTGAATAAAAACCTTAGAAGGGTCACTAAAATAGAACTAGAAAAACCGAAAAGTCTTGTTTTCTAAATAGAAACCTTGGAATGGTTGTCAAAAGGAAATCTGGAAAAAAAATTGAAAATCCTATTTTTTAATAGGAATATAAAAGAGCAGCATTAGTTGTAGATATATTCTTTTTCCATTTGTAAGATTTAGTTTCCTTATTTGTGTACTCTTCCCTTTTAATGGATATTTCATATACCCATTTCTTCTTTGTAGAGCTTTCTTTCTTCGCTTCTAGTTATTCTTTCTAGAAGGAGTTCTCTCCTTATGCTTAATAAAAACTACCGACAAATTGTTTTGAAAGTAATTCTGGTAGTAAGTCAACAACATCATGACGTTCGCGTAATAACTTTAAGAAGATGGAAGTAGCAAAGAATCATAACTTCACCGACTTCATAGAAGCTTTGGATTACTAACATCAGCAAATGGAGCAAATGTTAAAAGAAACTCGTCACCGAATAGCCTACTATACAAGAAAGTATTATCTAAAGTGCATATTATTCTACGTCAACCTCTTGAACATAAATACATACGATTAGGCTAAGAGAAGAAAAACCTTAGGTACCCCTCCCATATACTAAGTTGAATGCATATATAATTTTACTGTGTTGTTAAAATTTTGTTGTAGATCTTTTGTATTGTTTTCTGGGTTACTCTCGTAATTATTAAACCATTAGGTTGAAATTTACGATGTGTCAACCCTTATTTAATAAGAAAATTTTAAGGAACGAAAAGTTGCCTTATGAACTAATAACTACTAATAACCAACCTTGAAACAATGTTTTAATAAATGAAACTTGCCTTATAAACTAACTGGCAATCACCTAATCCATATATAGGCTATTCACAAAATAATATTTTAATGAACAGAATGTTACTTTGTAAAATGGATAACTTTCATCTAACCATATCCTCCCAATTTCAACATCTTGAAGACACCTGCGGCACAACCCATTAATGCATCCGCAAAAAGTAATGAGTTTTTCAGCCTTTATAATCGACCTTCAGCCCTTCCCAAGTAACTCTAGTTGAGATGTATTCTTCCAGTCGTCTCAAACGTTTTAACATACGGTGTACCTCTCCTTAAGTTAGCTTACTTTTGCTAAAGATTCTCGGTGTAAATTGCTAGCACTCCTCATTCACTTTGTGAAAATCGACAGAATTCCATCTAAATAACTTTTTCCTAATAATCATTGTTGCAGGATGCCTGTGACAAGATCCCTCGGCAAAATCTTGGAAAGCGAAGCCATGCTAAGCTTTCAACCATCAAATGATAATCCTACCTTGGTCCAACCGAATTCCCAACATCCAGTACAGAACAACTCCAACCTTGACGCAATTCTCATCAGAAAAGGAAATGGTTTAGATCAAAAACCTACTCCTGCATCTTACTCAACACCTAAACGATGTTCTTTGAAGTGTTGTCAACCCAACCAATCTGAAGATCGTACTTGCATTCGCTGTGGAGAAATAGGACATACTGCTGATGAACATGCAATCAATTGTTCTAGCTGTGAAGGAAATCATTCTCCTAGAAAATGTCCCATGAGCAATATCACTTGTTATCTTTGTGAAGGACAAGATCATTGCCCAGCTCAATGTCCCCTAGATCCGATTGTTACCAATGCAATTCAGCATCAGCGAGAGAAATTTCGGGCTTTAGTTGCTCAAGATTTGGCAATCAAAAGGGAAAAACTAGCTACACAGAAAATATTGCCTAAGGAGTTAAAGAAGCAACACATAGACCTTGATCGCCTTCATCCAGGAAGTAATAAATGGCCATCGCCATCAGCATGTTTCTTGTGTGATGAAGAAGGTCATTGGGCAAGGGAATGTCCTAACAATAGACAAGTTGAGATTAAAAAGGAAGATAGTATTGAGCATCCAATTATACCCAACAAAACACCACGAGAAAAGCGTGAGTGCTTCAACTGTCACAAGAAGGGTCATCTTGCTAAGCGATACCCACAAGAAGAACAAATATTTCCTGCAACTATAGTCATGCCAAAAGTCACATCAGTCAAGATTATAACTCCAAGAGTAGGAAGAATAAAATCTAAAACAGGTTGCCTGAAGAATCAGTTAAAGAAGAGGCGCTTGAATGAAGACGCTTGCCCCAAAAAGAATTCTGCTCAACTCCACCCTCAATTTCAACCATCATTTGTTCATTCCTCCAACAACGCCAGTGAACAGCCATCTGGTGCTCAAAAACAGGCAATCAATGTTACTTGCTTTTGCTGTGGTGAATGTGGACATTATGCCAACAAGTGCCCAAAGAAGAAGCAAAATCCACCTCGTTCTCAACCCCATGAAGCCAAGCAACAGCCGCAAGGACAACCTCAAGGCCAACAAGCACCTATCTCCACATTTACTCCAACTCAAGACATTAATCATGGCATACCTAACACAATGCCAGGTACATCTCTCATAAATACAGTTTCTACCAGACTTTAGATTAACTTGAAATCATCTTGTCCTCTTTAGATCTACTTGAAGTCAACCAAAAGTTCATATAGAAACTAATCTTAAAGTAATAATTTGATAAGCGAAATGTTGCCTTATAAATCTAATTGAACTCTCATCAAAATATGTCTTAACTTAGTCTACCCAAATGGCCGATAAAAGGTCAAGTACTAAACTTTCAATTTTCATCTTTAATCATTACTCGATAAACCTTCCACCTGTGTTATAACATCAGCGAATAACCTTTCTGTTGTTTCGAATAAGATGGACAACGTCACCTGCATCAACCAAGAAGAACTTGAACACTTCGCCAACATCTACCCAAGAAAAATTTTACGCCACCTCGTCAAGGAAGGCATCAGTAATTTCCAAGCTATCTCGAGGATCTAGGAAATATCAAGTACCCAGAACAACTCCTGCCTCGATGTCAGGCTTTAAATGTAATCATCTTCCTTATGTAATTACACCCGACACTTAATGTAATATTGAATACGTCCTTTATGTAGTCAATTCCTGCAATCAACCCTTTTGACTCTGTACATTATATTCCTTCATAATTGCCAAATACAAAGAAAATCAAAACCCTATGTTTACCGAGATGACCAAACGAATTAAATCATCAAGATCATTTTATAATCCTCCTACCTCAACCCAAGTCCTTGAGTTATCTTTACCTTGTTTTCAATCTAAAGACAACTTCGAATGACATTCATTCTCAACTAATCTCATCAACTAATGTTGACTATACAGATCAACCGTTGTATTCAAATATCGTTCCTTGATGATAACATTTGGTTCTTTCCAAATAAATTTAATGACAATACATCTATTCTTTCACCTCAAGTATCCTAAGCATATTAAGTGCTATTCTCTAAATTTGATCATCCTTATTAACAATCCTAGATATTTAATCAAAAGAGATATATAATAATATCCCTTATCTGCTACGCAAAACCCAAATAGAAGCCTCCTCTATTCTCAGCACATTAACTCGGAGTCACAAGACGAAGTTCCAGTGAAGCACCTACATTAAAGATAAGACGAGGAAACAACAAGATCACTTTTGAGGAACAATTTCGTAAACCCATTTAGTCCTTGCAAATCTCGAGGACGAGATTTTTGTAAGGGGGGTAGATTTGTAACATCCCAAAAAATAAAGTAATATAAAAATAAATATTTTAAATTTGAAAATATTTATTTATGAGTTTTATTGGCTTCATTGGTTCTTATTTGAATTTCTTTGGATTTTTGTATTGTATGGAAATCCAACAAATAGAATTAGTAAATGGGAAATGGTAAAATGGTAAAATGGTGAAATGGTAAAAGTAAAAGTTAGAAAAATTTACCATGGTAACTTCAAGCATGCAGTGGATGAGTTTAGCCAACAAATAAATTTTAATACATAAGAAAGTATTAAATAGTTGAAAGGACATCCCTTTGACCTCCAAATAATGCAAGGACAGATTTATTATAAAATTTAGAAACTCATCTGCTCCTGAAAAATTTACCATAATATCCTTAAGTCAATATTTACCTCTGGTAAAAATATCAGGAATTAATAATGTAATTTAAGGCCTTTTAAAATTAAAAAACAGAGACCTTAAAAATCTGAAAATTAATATGTCAGAATTTTTGTAACATAATTGCACCATATTTTGACTTGAAATTTTTATACAGACATTATTAACCCAAAACAAACGACTAAGAAAAGTTTTAAAAACAAATAATAATTTTTTCACCTTTAATTAAATCAAAATCCGAAATCAAAATACCGAGCAGTGCACAGTGTCAGAATTGTATTTAATTATCCATGTGGTATTTTCGTCCCAAAATTGTACTGGAAGCTAACAACTCCTAGTAGACCATGGTAAAAAAGTTTCACAATTTTTCAACTCGAATTGTTGGGCGTTTTAATGTGAGTACTAGTTTGTCCAGAGCCATCTCACCTCCTGTTCTTTGGAGACACCTCGCTAGTCCTGACCCTTCCATCAAATTCCAGCAAGCCTCAGGCCTTGTGAGTCAAACGCAGAGCTAGCCAGCCATTGAATCTTCTCACGCCAAAGCAAAGCTCAGACTTTCATCCACTCCCTCACATGAGCTTAGCTCATTCCAGAGAAGCGAGCAAGCAAAGAAGAACAAGGAAGTCAAGCAATCCTCAGACCAAATTTCTTCAGTGGAGTGAGTGAAGAGCTCGGCTGCTGCATCTCCTTGCGCGCCTTCCAGGAACCTCACAGCCTGATCATCTTCTCCAAATCGCTGCCAAGTTCAACGCTGTCAGCTCTTTGTCGCCGCAAGCAAAAAGTGGAGGGAAAACCGATTCAAGCCAATTCATTAAGAATTCTTGGAATCCATTCGTCATGGAGCTTCACTGCGGCCTCCTGAGCTTCTCCAACCTGTCGATTTCAGCTTCCTTTGCCCGCAACGCCGCCGCACTGACTTCTTCTTCCCCAACTCCGGTCGCACGGTGGCGGCCCAACTCGTCACTTCTCTGAACGAACCAACCGCCAAAATGGAGCTCAGGTGACCCACTGATGCTCATCACGTTACCGATTCGGCCGGAGACTCACTTTTTCTTCTTCCCTGGCGAGCCGCCCTTCCTTCCGCCGCTGGCTCACGGTGGCAGCCCGCTCCGACCATTGCTGGAAGTGATCGACCCCACCATCAGGTGCGGGGTGATTGACTAAAGCTCATGGTGCCCTCGCCTTCGCTGGAACCCCGCCGGAACGCCGTCGCCGTCGTGCCCTAGCGCCTCCTCTGCCCTGTCTCACTGACCCCCGGGCCCTAGTCGTCAGTGGCGTGAGAAGAAGCCAGTCAAACCGGTAAAATATGCCATCTCTATATAGAAAGCGTATTTTCAATTTTTCCTGATTTAGTATACCCGAAATAATTCAATCACTTGTAACTTTTGCATATAACTCCAAAATTAGTGAAATGAATTTCTATATTCATGTAAAATCAGGTACCATCAGAATATGCAATAAAAATTTGAAAATCTTCACCGGGTGAATTTGAAATTCAAATTTGAATAAAAGGCCTAAAGATATGCTTCGTATAAAAATTCTGCAGATAAACTTAGAATTGAATGAAATCAATTTTGATGGAATCCTTATGCTTCCAGAAGTTCAAATATATAAAAATATTTTAATTTCATTTATGTTTGAGCTACTTTCTATTAAAGGGTACATTCAATACACTAAAAACTCAAATATACATAACTTATATAAAAGAAATCTAAAATAAGATGAAATAAGTTTCTAAATTTGAATTAAGCCATAAGGATTTGGAATATGTAACAGAATTTAGATGATCACTGTAGTTCAAATTATTTCAAGCAAGTTTGTTTAAAGTCCCTTTTATGTAACATATAGTAGCTATGCAAATTATAGCTTCTAAAATCATGAAATTGTTCTCACATGTCCCTGTGACTGTAAATGTTCCATTTCTGCAAAAGTATCCAAGATTGAACTCAGTTTGTATTAAAAAGGTGAGCATGAGAAGCTTCTCTTGCATTGAAAATTGAATAGTTGAAATATGGATCAAATGAATTCAAATAAGCACCAAACCAGTTTTGTTATACTCCTGACATCGCAAGGATCCCGGATATATAAAAATGTATAAGGATTACCATAGGAAACAGTAAATATTTAGTAGTTGAAATTTCAATGCTTGTATAATCCAAATAGTCATAACTTCCTCAAACTAACTTCAAATTTGACAAAACCAAATCCTATAACCTTGAAAAATAATGCCCTTGCTGAGTATGCAAAAAATATCTTATAATTGAGCTAATCTGCATTAAGTCCTTGTTAGGCCCTAATGATCACTTATATGGAAACTATCTCGAATAGAAGCCAAATATCGCGGAAATAGTTTTAAAACAATTTTAGGATCCTACCCTGTTAATACCTGGAAAATCGGTAGATTATATTATAAGGTGTAATCGCAAACTTAAATCGGAAATCGAACTTTTGTCGTGTAAAGTTAGAAACACTTAAGCCTTTTCAGTGGCTTATACAATATCTCGTCTAAATGCAAACATTTATGAAAATATCATAGAAATACTCTACAAGATGCATGCTACTATGTTCTGAAGAAAGAATGTCGTTTGTTGAGGTTTGCATATAAAATGAACTAGCAACATAGCCCTAAGTGTTATGTTATCTGGATAATGGAAACACTTAAGCATTTTCAGTAGCTTGTAGAATAGCTCGTCTAAATGAGAATGTTATGAGGGATAGTGTAGAAATGATGTTAAGAGTATGTACTATCATATTCTAGGAAAATATTTAACTTACAAGCTGTTCTTCGTCTAGTTTTCGTTAGTATAATAACCCTAAGTGATAATCATTCACTACACTCCTAATCTGATTCCTTATAGCATAACCTTATAATACCATATAGGCTTTTTCAACAATGAGTATAATGTCTCGTCTAAACACTAAAAAGTGTGAGATCAGCCTAGAAATGTTCTAAAAGTATATTCTATCCTTCTCCGAAGAAATAATCTTATTTCATCGTGTTCTGCATATAAATCTTGTCACCCAAATAACACTAAGTATTATGATTCATGAACTTCATAATATGTATAAGCAAGCTTTGTAATAATGATGAAATCCATAGTTAATATATATATATTTGTATCACCAGAACCTTCTTGAAAACCATAAATAAATCCAGTAACCTAGCTTAACAGATCAAACATATTCAAGACTTCTTCTTATGCAAAGTCAATTAGGAATTTAAAATGCTATTTGCATAATCCTTTAACTAATGTCTTAATTTTATTAATCCAAATAATTTTAGCATCTACAATTCGAAGTTATAAATGTAATAAATCATAATTTTAGCCTCTTGAATTCGTAATTCAAGAATAGATAACCTATAAAAGAAACCCTACTTTGTTCATAATAAAAGCCATTAACTATATGAATGTTTGTTTATCTTGAACTCAAGATGTGGAAATTCATAATTTAAACCCTAAAACATTCCTGTTTTCTCTAGTGAATCTTTATTTGATTTGCTGTCTGTTTTCTTTTTGCCCTTATTAAAGCTTGTTATTTGCTATATTTCCGATTGATCGACGTGTAGAATCCGACGTCTCTACCTCCGTCGTCGATTCCGTCAGCTGCGACCGCGTCTTCGTCGTAAGCAATAAATAAGCAAAGCAAACGCCCCTTTGACCATATTGATCCCAGTATTTTATATTCCTTTTGTTCATCAAATTGTTTCATGCATGCGTTTACTTTCTGTAAATTCGCTATTTTGTGGTACTGGTAGATATACCTGTTGTCTCATGAAACTCCTTGATAATTATGCACATGTGAACCTTGATAACCATAGAAAAGGGCTAGACATTACTTAATGCCAAATGGGATATATGCGATCATGTTATCCTTGCTTAGCCATGCTTTAGCTTCTTGTGGGGCAGAGGATCATGATTAAAATTGTTTCCTGAAATGTTTTATATGGAACCTAAATGGTCCTTTTTGGGAAAATGGCTGCTGGTAGTTTGATTAAAAACCCAAAATAAAACTATGGGTTTGACGCAGGCGATTATTGGCAATAGCCGGATGTGCAGAGGGATTTGCACGTAGTGTAGGGTGGAGTATCGCCCGTGTCGGATTAAGGACCGAACAAATGGGATGTTGAAGATCCATGTTTCCGTACAACCACAAGTGTTGTTATGGGACATCCTTAAACCAATTAAGTTATCTAGTTTAACTTTGTATTTATGGAAAGCGGGAGATTGCACAGGCATTCCTTTCCAGGTCTGCTTGTAGGGGTTTCTACATACCAATGCAACGGTGTACACCTTGCCATGAACAGAAACGTGGTGTTGGGTGTGATGTGTATGGATCCAGGTTTTGGGTGAGTGTTTCTGTTTCTATGGCGAGGGCTTAACGTCCCGGGCTGATGCAAAGTTAACCTAGATAATGTAAAGGTTTTCGTCATGAACATTCTGGCCACACGCCCAAGGTGCGTGAAACTTGCGGCAAAAAGAAAAGGTCATGACTTGTGGGTAAATTTGTACACCTCTGCAGAGTGTAAGATCTAATCGATTAGCCGTGCCCGCAGTTATGGGCACTTGGGGAAAATCCTCCCAATGTTAGAGTCCTTGGTATTTTCTAAAATGGGTTTGTTCTGAACTTGTTTTAGCAACTGTTGCTTTATGTCGAAGGGCTGACATTGATGGACCTTATGGTTTGGTTTATTCGAACACACGTCATGGAGGACTGTGAGTATTACTTACTGTTGTATATATTTCTTATCAATCAACTTGCTTTTATAAATTCCGTTTGCATATGATAACTTGTTTTACAATTCAATTTCGCTTTATGCAAATTAATTGTATTAGCCTTTCCTTTGAAATGGCCTGCATATATTATAGGTTTTGCTCAAGTCTTGCTGAGTACGTAAAGTACTCACCCTTGCTTAATTATTATTTTAGGTGGATGAGTTAGCGAGGCTTCGAGTCTCTTCTCGTCGCAGGTTGCGGGATCTTCTTCGTTGTGTTCTATCTGGAGTTTATGCCTTGTCAGTTGCCTGCGGGTCGGATGGGCAAACTACAAGATATTGCTTCTTTTGCTGCTTGAATCTCTGAGTTGTAGCTTTTCCTTTATGTATATTAGTTTCCGCTGTAATTATATATTGTATGGTTGTGATTACAATTGTTGTAAACATGTGAGTGCTAGCTACTGATCCAAGGAATAGCACAGTAATCACATGGAGGTTCCTGTTCATCAGAACGGGGTCTCACACTGATGTATATCCACTAAGGGCCATTTTGACAAAGGGATGAGATTTCTTAGTCGGCTGGTTGATGCCTGATGATCCAGTAGCAAGTCTCTTTCTTGTTGCTTTGGTTTGTGAAATAAAAGTAAAGTTGATCCGTATAGTTCAAATATTTGGAGGGTATTGACGAAGAGATCTACGATAGTCGATACCTCGCCAGTAACAATAATAAGGCTTGTGTTAGTATATCTCGATGAGCTAGCATCGCTGCTAGAGCTCGAATTGTTACTAGTGGAGTTAGTTTTCTCTATCGGCTCTGATAAGTTAGGAAAAATTCAAATTTGATTCCCGATATGGTTCTTTCTGCTGGATATAACATCGTGGAGATAGCCGACTACCAGGCTATGAAGCTCCTTGCCCTCCAAGTGTTTAGAAAGAAGCACGGCATGTCTTTGAGTTGAAGATTATCAACTATGTGAAGAACAATTTTAGCTGATGAAGCTCGCCTAACTCGATCTCTTGGTTGAAGCCGATTAAATAATGAGAAATCTGGAGGGACTTGCCCAAATTTGAGCTGTCTAGCATATAGTGACAGATGATAGAATTCGTAAGACGACTGGTATGTTCAATTTTTTGGCATTCAAGCCTACAGACAAAACACTTGGAGAGAGGAAGATCTTGTATAACTCTAGGGTCTTAGTAGGCATGTCTTCGCTGTTGGCTGATAAGTGTAGAAAAGACGTGCAATAATAACTATTGGCTTCTTTGTAGCTGAAAAAATCGTTTTGTCGTAAGTCTTCATGGTCCAGCTGTAAGAAAAACAACAAAAAATTCTTTGCTCCAACGGCCATAATCTTGGAATCACTGCCAGAAAAAAGGATGTATTTCTCCCCATATGATCGGCTTTCTCTGTATTCAACTTCTTGGCCTTCTAGGGTTCCTTCTCGAGGAAAAGGGGTCGGCTAAGAGGAGTCAATTTTGAATGATTGACTAAAGAGGCCATAGAGCCATATTTGTATGAACCAAAGAGGACCACCTACATTATCGACAGTGTATGATCCTAGTCCAGTGAATAGCCGACTGCGGATGACATGCATCATTTGGTAAACTGCACCAAGGAATATTTTCCCTAAGTCTAGCCGACGGCCTTCCACTAACTGCTCAGCAAGGACTTGATGAACTTGTGTTAGCCCAAGAGATACCCCACAAAAAAGGAACCAGTCGAGCCACATGTTGATGAACGCTACATGTTCTTTATCGGTCACTAGATTGATTCCCTTGTTATTGCTGAATATTTAACCCAGCCTTCTCCCTTGGAGTGAATTAATTTATGTTGTGGCTTGGTGCTAAAAGCCGACACTTGACCACCATCTGGCCTTAGGCAGCAAAGCTGAGCTACGTCTAGGAGAGTTGAGCCAATGGGACCTATCTTGAACATAAAGGCGTTGAAGGTGTCCAACCAGAAATAACATGTCGTGGCCACTAAGGACTCATTGGCTTCTGGGTTGGCTAAAAACAAGGGAAGGCATTCGGCTATTGCCATCTGCTCCCATTGAAGCATTTTTTTCTACCGCTAGCCGATTATACCAATTTCTCCATCCTTTAAGTGTTGTTAGCCAAACCCTAAACTTCTACTACAACTGTCTATATTGTACTCAGGAGCATTCAAAGGAAAATAGGGAATTTCGTGTTCTATAATAGTCGACAAATCAAGATTTTCTACTAGTCCTAAGTAGAATTGATTGTTGCTATCTGGTATGGGGATGAATACCTGATTTGGGTCCATTTTTGTTGAGTCGATTGAAGATTGGTCAAGCCGATGAAAAATGAAGGCTGGGAATAGAAGTCCAAGAGAAGAGATGAAGCCGATGGCGGAAAAGTTGAGAGCATAGAGCCGTGAAAATGATGGAAGTGAATGGAAGTATTTATAGGGGGTAAACTCGGTGGCATTGGCGGGTAATTTCTTCGAACTTTTGGGAGAGGTTATGGTGAAAAATGATGCGTTCACATGTTTTGCAGCGCAATAAATGGAACAGTTACTAAAACACGGTGGTGAAGATATTGTGAAAATCATGGTTAAGCCGATGGTGGTTTAAGCCGATGAAGAAGATTTTTGGATGATAACGTGTTATCTCCCAAAAATGGGAGGGGCATATGTTTACACCAAAATTTGGCAAGACATCACCGGTTTGTTTGGCTAAGGATAAAATTGGATATTTCTGGCCGATATCGGTTAAAAAGGGAAAAGTTAAGTTGAAGATAGAATTGTGACCAATATTGATTCAAAGATGGAATTTTATTTATATAGAGACCGATACGGATCACGGTTGACAACCCATTGGAGAATGATACGATCGGCCTATGTACTATAAAAAGGGGATTAAGGGCAAGCAAAAAAAAGGAATCAATCAATCCACATCTACTTTTTATCTATTTTTTCCTATCAACTAGGAGTAGTCTTGTAATTCGTCATTGATCAATAAAGTTGCGTATCGCCGATTATTGGTCTTCTCCGATTACGCTAGGTTTGATTTTTCTCAGATTTTGTTGCGCATCGCCTTTTTCAGGAAAATCTACCTTTATCAACCATCTAATCAGCTCTAACGAGTTGTTTAGACTTATCATTACTATTGATTTAATCGGCTTTGAATATTTGTTTAGATCCTTACCGATTATCATATTAGATCGGCTTTATGCGTACTTTCCATTTATCTTGTCGATTGCAGGATCAAATCGACTGGAACGCCTCGAATCTCTTGAACCCGGCATTCGGGTGTGTTTGAGTAGATCAATCAATCGACATATTTTTCACCGCCAACACATTCTTAGCCTGGACTTCAACTCTCTGTCGCCGTCCTCCTTTCTCGTCTAAGCAGAGGTGTCACCGAATTCACCACCACCTCCCCCCTTCCTCTCCTTCCTCTTGTTAAGATTTTCTCAGATGTCAATATGTCATCATGCCACCCACCGTCGCTTTCTTCCAAATCCCACGGTCTAACGTCACAACCATTGCCCATCGCTAAGCTAGTTGGGGCTGATGAACTTGAACCCGAACCCTAAGTCACTGCCGCCTGTGAGGATGTCGCTGCTAGAAATGAGAAAGGGTCACAAATCACGAGGAGTATCCGATGATGAGCAAAATCGACTTATCGATAAGAAATTTTCATGTGACTTAAGAATGGCAAATCTGATAAGTACAACACCCTTCCCCTTCTTCCAAGCTAACTGAAGCAACAACCCTACGCCATAGGTGTGAAGGAGCGGTAGCGGCTTTTACGGTTTTACCTCCATGCTCTACACCCACCATATCACCATACATGCGCATCCATTTGAGTGCCACTTGGACGGAAACACGAAACAATATAAAAAAAAGTAGAGAAAACAAGGGTTGACAGGGCAAACATAACCTTAAAAAAAATTGTAGGGGGAAATTAAACGAAAATGATTTGCTGGGAAAAAAGCGAGAATGAGGGTGACTTCTGGGCAGGGTTCACATAACCATTTTTTGAAAAAAACCACTCGAAAATCGAAATTCGAAAAAATCGAGTAAAAAATCGCTCGAAAATCGTCATAAACCGAATTGTTAAGAAATAAAAAATTTTGGAAAAAAATTCAAAAAAATCGAAAACCGATCGGTTTTCATCGAAAACCAACCGACCAATTGAATATTATTTAGAGCCGATTTTTAAGTGATTTTCGCTCGATTTTATCGAAAATCGAGCGATTTTCACTGATTTTTGACCGGTTTACATCGTATAATTTTTTTTTCAATTTTTTTGAATTCTTTTTTGAACTAGATAGGTTTTGAATCTCGAACCGGCACGATACAGTCAAAAACCATGGATTTCGAGAGGTTTTCGTCGGTTTTTCAAACCCTGCTTCTGGGTGGATTCTCGTTTTTTTTCCATTTTGTTTGTGATCAATACACATGGCTTCCAAGATTACTCCGGAAAACGTGCACTTTCCTTTCAAAACGAAACAAAGAAAGAAAACCAGGACTAGTTGTGGTTGACATGTTCTTGAACAGTAGCTGCATACTCTTAATAGTCTCTAAATATCTTGCAGATACTACATCTGTACATGAGTGAGTACAACTACAAATTTGCAAAGTTTCACCACAAAAAAAGCATCCAAGAATGTACAATATACACATCAGAGGCAGAAGCAAAACCAAAGTCTCCATATCTATGGCTATGGCTACGAGAGCCTGGCCAGTGACCACTTATTACCCTTGCCAATATCTCCATATCTAGTAGTAGTAGTAACAGTAGTTGACCTCCAGTGCACTAATTAAAGTCTACTTCTCATTGCAGGACAGGTGCTCAAGGGCGTCCTTGATCGCTGCTATGGCCGCTAGGTACTTGCTCCTGTGCTCCAGGTACCGCCCCTCTTGTGCCAATCGCTGCGCGGTGTCGTCCAAACGAAGCAATTGTTGTTGCTCTGAGTGATCATCGACGAAGGATCTCGCGACGAAGAAGGAGAAAGAAGCTGGAGAATGCATCCTGCAGAGTTGTCCAGCCTGATGATCTCCCCTTAGTCTCCAGTTAAGTTTGTCCGAGAGCCTGGTCACATTGTTCAGGTGCTCTTCCACTTGCTGCATCAGGCACCCCAGTTTATCCTGATGCTCTGAATTGGGTAAGTCACTCAGAACCTGGATTCTTGCAATCACGTAGGGCTTTGTTCTGACGACCTCAATGATCCGGAAGCGGTCTCCGCCAACGCAGGTCAGGAAGAACCGGTCGTCGACGAGCCTCTCGCACTCGACGACACGAACAATGCATCCTACATCGGCCATCCTGCCGTTCTCTTTGCCAGAGTAGATGATCCCAAACCTGAGGCCTTCCTGAAGTAGAGTGTGCATCATGATGCGGTATCTGAACTCAAACGTCTGCAGCTTAAGCGTCGCGTCGGGGAAAACAACTGATGGGTACAGAACAACGGGGATCTCGGTTATCTGATCCTTCTGGGTCTGAACAACCTCATCAACGCAATCGTGCAGATTGGCTCTGCATTTCAGGACAGGTGAGCTATTCCGTTGCTTCTTTGCAGCGATTCTCGCTTCCCGTTTTGATGGAAGTTTTGGCTGACAAGAAGACTGGGATGAACTGAAACCGTAGCTGTTTGGCCTTGCTAAATTAGATGAAACTTGCAGCGTCTTGAGGGCCATATGTTTGAACTTCTCTTTCAGTGTGACGAGCCTGTTTAGAGACATCAAAATACAGAAGTATAGATATTTTGAGTAAATTTTGACAGCAATAGGATTACCCTTGTATGCAATTCTTTGATTACTGCGCAATCTGAGACATCAATGAGTACTAAATTTCATTTCAGATATCAAGCTCCTGTAACAACTGTAAAAAGATTAAATTAATAGGTCTAAAAAAACATTTAAGCTTGCATAATTGTGGTGAAACACATGAGAGCTGGATGCCTTGCCTTAGCATTTGCTAGAGTACAAGGCAAGTGGCAACATTTGTAATCTTCTGAAGCAAGATTTGAGCTTGTCATCGTAACAGTTGTAGCTAGAGTAGCTTGTAAGTGATGCAGCGTCAAAATTCTAGTTAGGTGGGGTTGGATGTGCACTTTGTCCTCTGATGATTGAGATGGGGCGGCGACTGTGTGCATTAACTAGCAGTTGTACGATCCCTTATTACCAGGACAACCTTTGCCAGTTAATTAAGTAAATCGTAGTTCCTACTCTTTTCCTTGAGGTGAACAAAAATAATTTTTTTAAAAATAAACCCTGGCTTCCAGAGACGCAAATTGTCACCAGTTTCAGCAGATTGGAGAAGACCGTCTTCAGAGACGACTCAAGAAACAGATAATAAAAGGAGATCCGGGTCATCACAAGTCACAAAGAAAGAAAGAAAGAAAGAAAGCATCGTAATTAGCATATAAGATTTCAGGGAGGGGTGCAGCGGCGTTGTTACCTCGCTACTCTTTCAGCAACACAGGCGGCGGCGGCGGCGGCGGCGGCAGATGGGAGAGATCAGAGAGAAAGCAAGAAAGGGAGAGGAGGGGAGCAGAGCAAGGAAGGAAGGCAGGCAAAGCAAAAAGGGAATGCAGGGGAGCAGAGCAGAACAGAGATAGATGGATGGGTGGACGGATAGAGGCTACCACTTATAATTGCAACCCCATCATCTAATGGGGATTATCTTCTAGTGCCTGGCTGGTCACTGGTGGTGGTCCCCGTACCCGCTGCTCAGCGCGATTGATTGAAGAGAATTGAATAGAAAATAATTGATCGGTTGTTGTAATGCATGCCACCTTCTCCCGATGCAGCACGTATCACCGTCTTGTTATGTACGCTTTATCTGTGGATAACAACGACGAAGCAGCAGCAAGCAGCAAAACAAGACCGGTGTTAATGGGTTTGGATCGATCTAAATTTTTAGATTAAGTTAGTTTAAAACTACAAATTAATTAGATTTATTTTAGATTTATAGTTATTTAGATCAGATCCAAATCAAATCGGATCAAGCTTAGACCTTATACTTTTCTACTAAGTGCATATTTGTTTTAACTTTTGATTTTGGATTCTAGCCCCAAAAACAAAATAAAAAAACAAACCATCCGATTCTAAAGTATGGTTCTCACAATCCAGCCCACCCATATACACTAGAATCCACAATCCACTTCATATGTGTTTTTGGAGAATCAGCTTCTCTAAAACCACAATTATGAATCAGCTTTTGGAGAATCCAAAGCAAAAACAAACAGGCCCTAAATCTCTCACCACTAGCCAAGTAAACAATTGATATTGCCTTTAGCACTAATGCCTTATTTTTTGTTTTATACACTTCAACGGTAAACTTTAAGTTCTAATTTTCAACATATGTTTCTAGTAAGTGAGATATGTAATTATAGACCTAGTTTTATTATTTGAATATTGCAATATAAACTATCAACTTATCAAACAAACAGTTTATCAAGATAAAGACCCAAAGCAAGGTCTAGACTTTTATTTGGGACTAGGCTATATTTGGATATCATTTCTTTTGGATCAGACTAGATACAGATCTATAAAAATAATATTAGACTTGAACCACATGTATGCTGAGCTTTGATCCATTAGCATCCTTAGCAAACAAGCAACAGGAAAACGGGGTCCGCAAACAAACAAGAGGAAAACGGGAAACGGGGGGCGGTTTTCGCCGTCTCTGTTGGCGCTGTCCTACGGCAACCCGGCACCTTGTTCAAACGGTACAAAGCAAGCCCTTAATTATGTTCTTCTGGATAAGGAGGGCGAAGACAAAAAGCACCCACGAAAGTTTTGGTTGCATCCAATAGAAAAATCAAAATCACTTGCACGATGTCACCGTATATACTATCCCTATCGTTAGAGTGCCCTAACGTGCTTTTATTTTTTGCAAAACGACCCATTTTCTTCCTCACCCTCACTCTCTCCACAATCTTTCTCTCCCTGTCCCAATCTTGGGCGAGGCCGTGCCAACGCCTCCCCCGAGCCATGCCACCACCGTCCCGAAGCTAGGACGCCGCTGAATCTGCTAGTCCTGAGCCTTTTGTCACCGGCTCTATCACTCCTAGTTCGATTACTGTCTTCCTCAGCTTGGGTGCACCTCCACCACCTCTGGTGTGCACATACTTCGGTGTGCATCTTCTTCGACATGCGCCAACCGCCTTCTTTGTTCACTCTGCCACGTAGGACATCGTCGACTCGCACCGCTAGTGACCTCCTCTGCTGCTCGGTGCACCTCCGTGCCAAAACTAGTCACCATCTTCGCCTCAACTTCCACACGTAATGTGCCACTAGATTTTGGCTCGTCAACACTAAATTTGGTCTCAATGGTAACCCTCCGGCGCACACTTCCTCAGTCAGATGTGCGAAAAGCGTGCGACGGTGAGGGCGGTTTTGAGAGGTAGGGATGGCTCGACGGTCGAAGAATGATATCGACAATGGCTTGGAGAGTCGAGAGAAGGAGAATTGTTAGATTAGGAGGGAACGGGAGGAAAGAGAGGGGAAGGAGTACAGAGTGGGCGAAGAGGGGAAAGGAAGAGAAAGGGGAGGGGTTTGCAAAATGGACCGGTTAGAGGGACCTATCTCGGAACACTTTTGAATATGACAGTAGTTTCTTGGAGATATTTTTGAAACCAGTTCTCGGAGATATCACAGTCCAAAGTAGCAGCAGTTGCCTGGTAACGCATGAATGTATTCGTGCGACGCTGACACGTCGCGTTCTCTCTCTCTCGTGCTGTCTAGCAGGCTACTTTTCTTCTCGAGATGACTCGGATAAGATAGCGATCACTTATCACAAACACATGGCTAAACTAGCTGACGCTGGGCACCTTAAAATTGCCCATTGGATTACAACTTACAAGCAACCCAATCATCCGTCCTTGTGAGCCACGACCTCTCCACCGCACGGATGCTGCCGTCGTACGTTGGTAGCAGTACCCAGCTCTTCATGTCTGTCCTCTTCTTCCCTCGCTTCAGATAGTCGTCTACTTTAGTGGTGGTACAGTACAATACAATACAGTAGATAAATCTAATGAACCTCGGGACAACTGTACTGTACAAAGAAAACAACTGGGATTACACTAGTACGAAGGAAGTTTCTGGGTTGTTACTGCACTAAGGTGACAGGCAGAACGGCACTTCCTAGGCGTGGTCAGGAAGTGTTCCTCGACGAGTCAGACCCAATGCTTAGGCTTTTGCGTGGTACTGTGGTCATAGTTCAGAATCCTGACCAAATTTTGGATTTCGGTTCGTGACGAAATTTAAAATCCCGGCTAGATAAAAGAATTAAAAAATAAATAAATTACTATAGTAATTTCAAAAATTTCGGTGCATTTTAATTGGATTTTGACTTTTAAGGACTGTATTTGGGTCAATAGCCCTTAAGAATATCATCTTCCATGAAAATTCGTTGAAAACCGAATATTCGAGACGTTTCATAAAAATAGTAGAAACACTTAGATTTTGGTAAAATTGTACAAGCTTGATAATGCTTTGAAAAATTTATGGTTCTATATTTAACAATCTAGGATCACACATAAATTTTTTCAAAAGAATTTAACTTCATTTGTTATATTTAAAAATTCAAAAACAAAATGAACAAAACTGAGACAGTAACCGTGTTAGAATTTTATAAATTCTCTCCAGTGTGATCATGATTTAAATTTTAGGAGAGCTTAAGCATTGCCTTAGAATCCTTCTCTAAAAGTTTTAAAAAAATTAAACTTATTTTGGTTGCTCAATCAAATCTATGGAAGATAATAAATGTAGCACCGTAAGGTTTTTATTAGGACAGTAGCACTTTTACAATTTTTGAAAATTTTTCAAGCTTAATCATCATCCAAAAATTTTATGAGAACATTAGAGATGCGTCAAGACCATCGACAAATAGTTTCAAAATTTTCTAAAGTGATTTGAACCATTTTTGATTCGGTTGAAATTTGTTGGTCAGCCTTAAGTAGCATTGTCTGAATTTTTGAAAATTCCTCATGCTTGATCATCATATGAAAATTTTATGGTAATATTTTTGATGCGTTAGAACCATACACAAAAATTTAAAAAATTTATAACATGCTTTGTACCATTTTTCATTCAGTTGAAATTTGCCGGTTAGCCTTTTATCACGACAGTAGCACTTTTAGAATTTTTAAAAATTCCTTATGCCTGATCATGATCTGAAATTTTTATGTGAACATTATTATCAGGACCATCCAAAAAAATTTTCAAAATTTTTTAACATCGTTTCGAGCATTTTTCAGTCGGTTGAATTTTGCCGAGATTTCGGCCGAAAATGTTGGAAGTTTGGTTTCTAAAATTTTGGATTTCAAATTTGTTTTTTGAATTTTAACAGGATTTCTTCCGAAATTCCTAGGTTTTGCTAAAATTTTGAATTTCGCCCACCTCCGAGATGTGACCGAAAATGAAATTTCAAACCTAGATTTTGGTAGATCATTATAATCTCTTTTGGTAGAATGGTTTTAGATACTTTAATTGTGTGGCTAGCTGTTTTTTTTTTCGAACTAAGATGCAAATGGAGATATTGTCGCATTCCAAGTAACAGAATAAATGAAAAGAAATGTGAGATGAGCAACCATTGATAATAGAATTTGTCTAATCTTAATCTAATTTACTAAATAGACTGTCTCAGTACTGTTTTCCCACAGCAGCTTGAAAAATAAGCACCGCATCACACAACAGTTGCAAACTGACTGTGTCGGTCCCTGCAAAGGATTCAAATTTTGTTTTCGAATAAAATATCGCCCTTGATCGGATTCCGAAATTTCGGCGAAATTCGGGTATTTCGGACAAATCTCGTTCGAAATTCAAAAACAAAAATTGAAATACGGTTTGTTTTGTACCGAGAAAAAACGAAATTCGCCGAAAAATACCGAAATTTCGGTATTTTTGCAACGGAAAAGAAGTGGGTCAAACGATGTCAAAAAATTTTGAATTTTTTTTAGAGTTATGACATATTTATAATATTTCCATACAAATTTCAGATTATTCTAGATTCTGTGGAATTTTTAAAAATTCAAAAATTACTACTGTCCTGATAAAACGCTGACCGGCAATTTTGAACCGAATGCAAAATGGTCCAAACCACTTTATAAACATTTGAATTTTTTTTTGCATGGTTATGATGCATCTATAATGGTCCCAATTATGTTCATTCTGTTTTTGATTTTCTAAAGATAACAAATGAAGTTAAAGTAATTTGAAATTTTTTATGTATGATCCTAAACTACTAAGGATAGTACCATAAAATTTTCAACTTACTATCAAGCTTGTACAATTTTATAAAAATCTGACAGTGTTTCTGTCAAAATTTTAAAATGTCTAAAAATTCGGTTTTTCAACAAATTTTCATAGGGGATGACTTTTCTAAAGGTTATTGGACCAAATCCGGTCAAATCCGGCCCTAAAACATGAAATTTCGCCGAGAAAACCGAAATTTCAGGGTACTGTAGCAATTTCAAATTTTTTTATTTTTTTTTCGGTCGATACTTTAGATTTTAGGGTGGTCCGAAATCCAAAATTTCGGCGAAATATCGCCGAATTTCGACGAGATTTGAAACCTCGGTCCCCTGTACGAAGACTGGATCGATCACGCTCGTAAAGAAGTGCATGTACGAAGTCTAGGCAAGCAGGCAGAATACAAGCGCCTCGCTCGGTCAGACAAACGTAGAGGAGTTTGAGTTGTAGTTCGACAGATGATTATCCAGTCCAAGTACGATTGATTACGAGGAATAAATAATTCGGAAGAAATCCAACCCACTATGTAGGGTTAGTTTGGAGGACAAGCTTTCCTGTTTGTTTCGGTTTTTTTACTGACTTAAAAGCAGAAAAATCAAAGTCGAAACAAACGACTGGTTTTTAAACCGGGCTTAAAAAAAACCAAAAGCCTCCATATTACTATAAGCCAAAAGTCAGGTGAGAGGTGTTTTTTTTGGATGAAATAACCCTATCACTGAAAGTCTCAAAAATTACCCACAACCTTAAAAGGTATTTCAAACTTTCTAGTAATAAGCTACACCCAGGTTCACAAAACCGAATTTCAAAAAATCGTTCGAAATTCGAAAATCGCTCGAAAACCGTCAGAAATCGAAGAGTTAAGAACTCAAAAAAATTTGAAAAAAATTCAAAAAAATTCGGTTTTTCGCAAGAAACCGCTTGGTTTTTAAGAAACGGTTTTCGAGCGAAAACCACGGTTTTTCAGCGGTTTTCGAGCAGTTTTCAACGCATAATTTTTTTTCAAATTTTTTGATTTTTTTTAAATTTAAATAAAACGGTTTACCGAACGGTTTTGGATATCGAACCACAGTAGTACACTCGAAAATCGCAGTTTTCACCGATTTTGTGAACCTTGACTACACCATCTAACCCATCAAAAAACAAGGATACCAAACATCATGTCTTGGTTTAAAAACAGACGGCTTAAAAGCTCGTTAAGCTAAAAAGCTAATTTTAAGCCAAAATCTAAATAAAACCTATGTCGAAACAAACAGGGTCTTAGTTGTGATAAGCTTATACTAGGGTACATAGTAGATCTTGCTGCGGTGGTGGACCGTGGACCTTACGGAGGAGAACGAACGGATCTATGCGGGGCTCCCAGGGTGTCGGCGAGAACAAAAATATCAGAAGGATTGGGGCATGCTTCAGCGCTACAGTCAACGGAGACGAGGATTGGGGAAGAACAGAGGAAGAATAAAAGGTGGTATTCACTTATATGTGGGTCAAAAGTTGAAGGAATTTTTATTCATTTGCGGAAAAAGCATCTTGAACTTTAGTCAAAAGTCCATCCAGCATATTGAGCTATAAAATCATTCATTTGATCTGAAACTATACGATCCGATTCAAATAACACCTTGGCTTAGTTTCATACAGTGGTGTTTGCCATATAGGATGACATACTGGCCAAATTAGATTAATAGCAGGTGGGGCCATACGGGCTTCTCCCTTGCCGAACTCCCAATCATGCTTGTATTGCTGCCGGCTGCTGTAATTCACCTATCATTCACCTAAGGTTATCTAACATGTCATCTTAGGTGATAAAACCGTCCACTTATCACATCATGTGGGCACTATTACTGTGCAAAACCGGGTTAAAGTGCTATTTGAACTAGATTACAAAGTTCGAGGGGGTCAAAAGTCTATTTTCATCGATCAGTGTCAGACGGACTTTTGAACAAAATTAGAGGTGTCATACGGAATTTTCCCCTCATTTTATTTGCTGAGTAATCTCCGCGCTAATGTTCACGCGGCAAATCTACTTTCAAAACCATCTCAAGGGGTTATCTGATGCAGTATTAGTAGTTCAGGCTGTATAATAACCGGTTTTGTAGTTTAGTCGGTTAAGTGCTATAGCACTAAAATTCAGGGGCTCGATCAGCTCGTTGAGAGGAGCCAGCTCTGCCCTATCGATCAAGCAGAATTCCTGAAAAAAAAAAGCCAATAAGACATCGTAATGAAACATATGCAGCACTGCATTACACCCAGATTTGATGAGATTTATAGGCTCCGTTGTGCTACTGAATACTAATCAAGAAAGATAAATTGGATGAGACATAGGCTTTCACAAAAAAAAATTCAGTTGACAAAGCATCATCATTAGGAACAAAACATGCGACAAAGAGAATGCTTGTGCGCTCCCAACAAGTCCTTAATTTTTGCAAAGTGTGCTTCTTAAGGACAAGCTGAATGTCTTTGCGTGAAACAGTAAGCGAAAACAAAAGGGGAAAGGTATTTGAATCATTGCACCAAAGGGCAACTCTCTTCTTTTGCATTCCATGAAAGGAGATATTACTACATGCTGCTCTAGTTGTAGACTTGTAGTTAGAAAAGCCAACTATATTGGCAAGCTGAAGTACTGACTTTTCTTGGCTTGGGAGGTTTGACTTTGAGGTCAGCAGGTCAGAACTTTAGCATCCACGATCCAAAACGTAGATGCTATTTTGCTTGATTTTGGGAACTGTACTACTTTACTTCTAATCATTTTTTTTCTGAGACGACTCTCTTCTTATCAGTTCCGTAAAAATATGCCGTATGGATGTAATCATTTCCTAAGAAGTGCTCATAAATGTAACTTCTATTAGACTGAGAACGAGAATTACCCATGTGAAGAGCATGGTCCTTGAAGCAAGTGTTGAGATGTGCATCTTCCTTGAGCTTCACAATCATTTCAAAGTGCGAGTGGTATATGTGCGCATACACCCTGAACAGGCGCTTGAAGATCGTCCTGATGACCTCGCGGGAGTTTGGACTTTGGACTTTGGAGGGAAGGGAGCCCCTGTCGGCATCACAATTTTGAACAGGGAACATGATCAGACTTCAGACCCAACATTCTCAATCAAACCATAGTTTTGCAGCACTCTTCTTTATAACGAACAACTAATTACCAAGCTTTCGTGGGAACATGGATTCATCGTCGAGCTGGGTTTCTATCCAATCCATGAAGTACTCCACATACTTTAGTGCAGATACTTCAATAGGCTTCTTGATCTTGACTCCATCAGCCCATATGTACTCGTACCTGTTTGAAGATTTCATTCTCATTAGAGAGTATGCAGTTATACACCAAAGCACACGAATCGCTATTCCAAAGCATGATATTATACTAATCTGCTGCCTATCTCATGAAAGATATCATATTTTCTGGGTGAATTTTTACTGATTGGATTAGTGTATACAAATAACATCGATTCTTGTAGTATATGTTTAATGTATCTCATGAAAGCTTTGTACGGACTTACGCACACTCCTTGAGTTTGGTATGAGAGGCTTAAGTTTTATTTTCTTAGTCATAGTTTTGAGATAGGTAAAGTAGATAAGACTCTGTTCATCAGACTCTAAGATTCTGACTTTCTGTTTGTTCAGATTTATATGGACGATATTATTTTTAGTGGCTCTTCGCACTCTCTTGTGCCTCAGTTTTCAAATATGATGAGCACAGAGTTCGAGATAAGCATGATGGACGAGTTGAGCTACTTTCTCAGCTTCTAGATCAAGCAGACTCGAAAAGGTATTTTCTGCATCAAGGCAAGTATACTCGAGACCTCTTGAGACGCTTTGAGGTGTCTAATAAGAAGCAGATGATGACCCCTATAGCCACCACGGCTATTCTTGAACCTGATGAGGATAATGAGCCAGTTGATCAGAAGGAGTTTAGAAGCATGATTGACTCTCTCTTATACCTCACCGTTTCGAGGCCGAACATACACTTTGTTGTGTGTCTGTGCGCTCGATTTTAAATTTCTCCTCGCGTCTCTCACCGCAAGGTAGTGAAGCGCATTTTTAGGTATCTTCGAGCTACCATTGACTATGGTATACGGTACTCTTCCTCTTCTTATTTGACCCTTTGAGCTATTTAAGATACAGACTTTGCTGGCCATAGGATAGATATGAAGTGCACTTCTGGCACTTGCCAATTCGTTGGTACTTCTCTTATTTTTTGGTCATCTAGGAAGTAGTCCGAAATTGTACAGTCTACCGCTGGGGCCGAGTACGTGGCAGCAACCAGTTGCTGTAGTCAGGTGCTTTGGATGAGATCGACCTTGCGAGACTTTGGGTTAGCTATAGATAGTGTTTCACTCTTCTGTGATAACACTTCAGTTATTCATATTGCTAAGAACCCAGTACAGCATTCCAAGACTAAGTACATAGATATCCGATACCACTTTCTTAGAGACCACGTGGAGAATGGTGATATAGTGCTCTAGTTTGTGGAGAGCGACCACTAGATTGCTGATATCTTCACCAAGCCGTTTGATAGCTCTAGGTTTGTGGCCTTGAGGGGAAAGCTTGGAGTCGAGTGCCCTTACGACATTTCTTGCGGGGGAGCTGGTTTTGTATATTATGTATTAAATATATTTACTTCTAACATTTTCTTTCTTTTGTATCTTCTAAGTGTTTTTGGGCTTAATTTTAGAGGTCTGAGTTCATTTCATTTAGACTTCTGGCATGCTTTGTATGGACCTCTCATCTTATGCTTAGGTTGCTATCATACATAATTAGTTGTTCTCTCTTTTCTCTAGGTTGAGTTCCCTCACAGTCTTATAGGTCTAGCAGGTGTTGGGCCCTCTGAGTAGATAGGGTCTATGTGTACTACCTAGCTTGGTTTGTTAGAGTCATCTTTCCTATATTAGTCATATGGGAAAGATGAGGGCGATTATGAGCCACAATGTTCTCTACATCTTTTCTATGCTCCACAGACTACCCAGTTTTCAATTTCTCGACTTCTTCTCATTCTATGTTTCTAATTTTCGTGGAGTTCATTTGGAAATTTTCTGCACTTAATTTGAAAATAACTCAACTTAAACTAGATTTGTGCTTAAAAATGATTCACTTGTTGAGAGGGAGTTTTGAGAAGTTTTTCTTCATGCATTGCATATAGACTTAATTATCTGTCTCAAATGAGCTTTGTTTATTATGCAAATAAATTCTCATTCATGTTATGCACCTTGCTACTTTTCTGAGGATCATTGCTAGCTTAGTCATATCTAATTCCATATTACTTCATCATGTTAAGCTTGCTAAAATTTTTAAAATTTGAGCTTTCATGAAAGCTTGATAAAACTTGTAGCTTTTACTTGTTATATTTTCTCACTAGGTGCATATGCCATGCTTTGTGAGATCTTGGATATCTACTAGAGTCCTTAGAGTAACTTGGTCGAAGCTAGTTTGTCTCATACTAGAATCCTTCTTTTGCTCATAAATCTAAGTGCTGAAAATAAAATTCATAAAAATAAAAAAAATGATAGAGAGTGAAGCCTAGGAGGCCTTTGTCAATGGCTCCTAGTTGAGGATGTGGTTTGCTAGGATAAGCTCTCAAAATCTCATTTTGTGCATAAAAACAAAAAAACAAGCAAGAGAGTGAAGTCTAGGAGGCCTTTATTGATGACTCTTAGTCGAGGAAGCGCTTCTGTAGGAAAAGCTCTCCAAACCTCATTATGTGTGTTAAAATCTAAAATATGCACTCTAAAAAGATGATTAAACATAAAGGTTCTCTTATACACTTGTAGCTCCATAAAGTGTTGACTAGGTTGAACTCTAGGTTACCCATTTAATCCATGTCATGGCTTTGCTTCTAGTTTGAAAATTATGCTAAGTGTTGCTCTTGTTGAAATCATGCAAAATCAGTATAATTTTATTTTGCTTGCTAGCAAGGATTTTGAAATATGCACCTAGATATGCCTTAGTCTACCATAATCTGAATTTGAGTAGCTTGGTGTCATACTTTGTCCTTATGGTCACTTGGATAATCTTCAAAACTCTTTTAGGATGCATTCCATGCATATATGTTCTCTTGATGCCTATATTGCCAAAAAGGGGGAGAAATGTGAAAAGACATCATTAGAAATAGGGGAGAAATGCTTTCTTATGATCATGGTGAAAAATTGTTCTGTTTTCTTTGGGTCATAAGCACAATTGAGCTTTTATTGACTTTTCTTGATTTTTAGAGTATTTGTGGAAAACTTATTTCTTTTCTTGGTTTGCTCTAAATTTTACCTTGCCTAGTTGATAATGATCTTGCTTTCTCTTGCATTTGGACCAACTGTGACTTTACAATCAAATTGCTTTCTTCTTTCTATTTCAAACTCAAAGTTGTGCCTTTTCGGTGTTTGTCAATATACTCAACAAGCGGGAGATTGAGAGACCATGTGGAGGTCTACCTATGTGTGTAATGAGTAATTAACTGTGTTTGAGTCTATGGTGTTCAGGTTTAAGTTTATTTTTGAATTTATTTTGAACTTGAAGCAATTTGGTTTGTTGTCAGTGCTAGGCCAGCACTACCGGGCCCTTGGCGGCGATAGTACAGGGGTGCGGTACTATCGGCTTAGTTGTGGCGGTAGTTATTTTATAGAGGAGTGATTCTCTGGGGTGTGTCAAGGGCAGCACTACCGGCCCCTAGGGGTGGTAGTACCGGAGGTCCGATGCTACCGGCCTCTAATAGGCAGTAGTTATTTTTCAAAGAGTGCTATTTGGGTTCGGCAGGGTGGTACTACCAACCCCAGGTTGGTGGTATTACCGGAGCGGTAGTACTGGTTTTGACAGAGATTTTTGATTAATGCTTTGATGATGTAATTAGTATTGCATATTTTCGTGAACAGTGCTACATGATGGTTTGGTTGTTTGTGTTGGTTGAAGGACTTCGGAGCTAGATCATGGTGAGGCGGAGAAGACCAGGGCTAGGCTAGGAGAACTGAGGTCCAGATGGTCAGGGTGACGTCAAAGATGACTGAGGCTGAGGAGTTGCTGTGAGCCAGAAAGACAAAAAGCCGGAGCGTGAAGCATTGGTGATGAGCATGGCGGGCAACAGCACTGACCAGGACTAGGCTCAGGGATGAGTTGAGGTCAAGAACGGTCAAGGAAGTCGTAGCCGTCATGGTGAAGCTGTCAAGGACATGTGGCGCGCCAAGTGACTTTGGCCCGTTTGCAAGCGAGGACGGTTCAGGAGAGTCCGGACGCGTGAGAGGCTTAGCGGGAAGTCATTGGTGCCATATGGAAGGAGACGAAGCATGGGCGATGCTTCGAGGCGAAGTAAAAGACCGATCTCGAGGCAAATTGGTAATTTGTCCATTACCGGGGAACAAGACGGTTTGGTAAACCGCGGCGGTGGCCTAAGTGCTTTAGGTCAAGCCAAAGTGGACATGGACGTGAATTTGGACTCGTGGAGCGGATTGGGCTCCATGGAGAAGGCCTCTTTGAGAAGCACGCATGTGTGAGTGTAAAACCCGTTATGTATTTCGGTTACCGTGTTATCCCATGTGTTAGTGGAGGGTATCCACTTGTGTAACCAGGTTAGGGTTACTCCTCTATATAATGAGAGGTGTAGAGGGAGGTGAACCCTAAGCCCTAGGAGTGAACTTGAGAGAAAATTAAGGTTTCCACAAGATTTTGGTTTTCTTGTGTGTGTGAGGGTGCATTTGGTTGCCTGAACGAGGTTGGATGGGATATGGTCATCTAGCCTGGATGGGATGGAGTCATCCAAATTGCTGTTTAGTTGGATGGATAGGGATGAGCCAATTTTTTGTTTGGTTGGATGGATGAGAATGGATATGATGAGCTAATTTTTTGTTTAGTTGGATGTATGAGGTTGGATGGGCTAGCTGTGATGACCTCTTGGTGAGATTACCTCTTTGCACAAAAAAATACTGTTCGCATTGCAGCAACAATTCATCCAGCATCTCACTCACTTTACAAGTGCAGCTCAGTTCATGGATAAACCCAACCGAACAGCTGAAGCTAAATGAAGAACCCTAACAAATTTGTCTACATCTATGCAAAATCAATTCCTATTTGGAAAGAGACGTCCCACTGACCATACAGGAAACAATGATAGCAAGCAGATCATTTCAATAAAAAGCATGTAAAATGGAACGACTGCATAGGTGAATGAATGCATGATTTAGTTTAAGAAGGTACATAAACCTGACACAAAAAATGAGCCATAACCAGCCCAGACAACCACTAGGATACAACCAATATAGTTTTTAATGGACATAAATTCCACACAAAACTTTGTTCTCGGAAGAGACTTTTTGTCTACTCTTCTCTAGGGCAAAACACAACTCCCCTGTATCTTCATGTCATAGCTCTTCTAGTTGGTGCTGTGCATGTGACGGATTAGGTCGATCACACAAGAGCTGAAAAGAGAGAAGAAATGCGGATTCAGTAACTTCTCAAGCCTAACAGTCAGATCAATGACATAATCATCAATAGTGGGAACAAGGAAGGCCTAATGTAGAATTTACTTAGTGTAATTTATAAAAAAATTCCATTAACTATAACAGGACATAGATTACCAAATAGAACTAATAACTTACTCAAACTACTGAATCAAATCACTTACAATCGTCTCGTGAATAAACTATCTTTTGTGCAGTCTCAGAACTTAGATCTAAAACCAAGCAGAACATAATCCACCAAAACAATCACATGCTATGATTAATTAGCACCACAAGCAAGCAAACTGTATGGACCAAGAAACGAAGAAGCGGAGCAAGAACTCACCGTCCACTAGCTCGCACTATGGCCCGGCCCCTGCAGCCATGGAGCTTGATCCACGTAGAGGTCGTCGATGTCAAGTAGTTGAGAGTAGTAGGAGAGGAAGAGAATATGAGGAGACTCACAAAGAGCAACAGGACAAGGCGAGGTGGCTCCAATGTTCCACTCCACGCACTAGGAGCAAGAGGAGAGGAAACAAGTAGCAGCTTTCTTTTACTTGTCCGTCTCTGATGTGTCGCATCGCCCGCTTAACTTGTCCCCTCGATCTCCTGCGCCACCCTCCAACCTCGCAGCGCCTCCCTCCGGCCACACCGTGCCGCGCCGCCTTGATCTGCGCCCACCGCCTTCGAGAGTTCGGCTGGGGGAGGGAGGTGAGAAAAGCAGTGGTTGGGGGAGGAAGGTGAGAACAGGCGTGGGGGAGGGAGCCACACGGGCGTGGATGAGGCCGTCTAGTGTTTTTTTCAAGACCGATCTATTCGGCATCTGGCACGAATATTCCCCGAAACTGGATGATCCAATCCAAGTGATCCATCCATCCAAACAACGGGATGACTAAAAATACATGGATGGCCATCTCCCATCCACTTTCATCCAGACAACCAAACACCACCTGAGTTGATGAGGCTTGTTGGTCCTGATCTTTCGGTGAGACGGATAACTATTGATTAGTGGAGACAACCCTCATGATCTAGGCTACCAACCAAAACATGACTGACGCTAAGCAATCGTTGAACCAAACTCCGAATTGTTATCAACTGTGCCAAAGCCTGATTGACTTGATCACGAAGATCAATTCCTGCAAGCAATCGAAGAACAAGCAAGAACAAAGCAAAAGTAATATGAAATTGTGAATATAATTGAAGTATTGATGCAGGTTTCCGAATCACGGTATTACTGTTGAAATAGCCTAACAAGAGAATACTAAATAGTTTCACCAAGGAAAACTACGACTAAACAAAACCTGAGTCTCATAAGGGAGCTCAGCTAAATTAAATAAGCATCTAAAGGGGGTGCAGCCCGGAGGTGGACACAGACATGGACAACTCTAGGGCGTCCCTCCTAGGCCTTCCTATTACATGGGTCGAAGCCCAATTGCAAAAGTTGCACAACACCTCTCTTTGACAATTGTGACATGTAGACAACGAATTTGAAAGTGGACCATATCTGTTGGAAATATCTCATCGTAAGCTTTCAATCAAGTACTCACACACCTCCAACAGACTTCGTATGTGAAAGTTATGATTGTTTTAAATCAGGACTGTCAGGCTGATTCCGAATTGGGCTAAAATTGAAGCAGGTTGCCATGGAATTGTTCCTGAGTAGAATAACATCAGATGACTTAGGTAGCAATCCATCATCAATAAGAAAATTATGAAATCCCAGAAACGAGCTCACCTGATAATTCAACTATCGTGCACGTGCTCTTGTCAAAGGTCATTGTCTAGAATCTTGTGGAGGATTATTGTGTATATCCAAGGAAGTGATGTCCTCATCATCCTCCCCCTCTTGAATTGGAGTCATCCTCGACTCAAGTTCATCTTCTTCTCTCAAGTATGGCTTCATATTTGCAATGTTCAATTTGGGACTAACCCCAAAATCTGCAAACAATTCAAGCATGTATGCATTATCATTAATCTTTTCAATAATCTTAAAATGACCATCAACTCTAGGCATCAACTTAGACTTTCTCAAATCTGGAAATATATCTTTTTCTCAAATACAACCAAAGAAGATCACCAAGTTCAAAAGTTATTTCCTTTCTACTTTTACTACCAACAACCCTATATTTCTCATTCATGAGCCCTATGTTTTCTTTTGTAGTCTTATACAACTTAAGAACAATTTCAGTATGATTCTTAGCATCTAGGTTTGTCTTCTCTGAAGATGGTAGAGGTAACAAATCAATTGAAGTGCAAGGATTAAAACCATATACTACCTGAAAAGGGTTCATCCTTGTGGTGAGTGCAACGAGCGGTTGTAGAAAAATTCCACATAAGGTAGACATTCTTCCCACAACTTCAAGTTTTTCTTCAAAACAACCCTCAACATGGTTGACAATGTGCGGTTGATGACTTCACATTGTACATCAGTTTGAGGATGACATGTGGTAGAGAATAGCAACTTCGTCCCCAACTTATTCCATAAGGTCCTCCAAAAGTGGCTCAAGAACTTTGCATCTCGATCTGAAATAATTGTGGTTGGCACACCATGTAATCGAACGATCTCCCTAAAAAATAAATCAGCAACATGTGTAGCATCATCGCTCTTATAACAAAGAATAAAATGTGCCATCTTAGAAAATCTATCCACTACTACAAAAATACTATCCCTCCCCCTCTTTGTTCTAGGAAATCCTAAAACAAAATCCATATAAATATCCTCCCAAGGCATACTAGGAACAGGAAGAAGCATATATAAACTATGTGGATTCAATCGAGACTTAGATTTTCGGTATGTAGTGCAGCGAGCAACATAGCGTTCGATGCTGTGCCTCATATTTGGCCAATAAAAATGTTCAACAAGGATGTCCTCCATTTTCTTGATGCCAAAATGCCCCATGAGTCCACCTCCATGCACCACCTGTAGCAACAAAAGACAAACAGAGCTAGCTGAAATGCATAGGTTATTAGCTCTAAACAAGAACCACACATTTAAAACAAATTTATTCCAACATTTACCATCTTTACAATTAGACATGTCATCTTTTAATTCATCATCAGAAGCATATAAATCTTTTATTATCTCTAAGCCCAAAATTCTACAATCAAGTTGAGACAACAAAGTATACTGTCTAGACAAAGCATCAGCAATCATATTTTCCTTCCCTTTCTTGTGTTTTATGACATAAGGAACAAATTCAATGAATTCAGCCCAACGAGCATGTATATGGTTTAGTTTAGCTTGACTTCTAATATGTTTCAATGATTCATGATCAAAATGAATAATAAATTCTTTAGGCTATAAATAACGTTGCCAAGTTTCAAGTACATATACAAGAACATATAATTATTTATCATAAGTGAAATAATTCAGACTTCGCCTGTTCAATTTCTCACTAAAGTAAGCAACAGGTTTACCTTCTTGAAGTAATACACCACCAATTCCAATTCCACTAGCATCACATTCAAGTTCAAAAGTCTTACCGAAATCAGGAAGTTAGAGTAATGGTGCATTTGTGAGCTTTTCTTTGAGAAGGTTGAAAGCTTGTTGTGTTTGTCTCTATTGGAAGGTAATGACTTTTTTTGGTCAATTCATTAAGTGGTGCAGCGATGGTACTGAAATCCTTCACAAAGCGATGATAGCATCCAGCGAGTCCATGAAAGCTCCACACTTGTGTGACCGTTTGTGGTGTCGGCCAACTCATTATAGCTTCAATCTTGCCTTCATTTAACTCAATTAGTTGTGGAATAACAACATAGCCAAGAAAACAAACTCGATCGGTGCAAAAGGTGCACTTCTCGATATTACCAAACAAACGTGCATCTTTCAAAGCAATAAAAATAACACGTAAGTGTTCAAGATGTTCATCAAGTGACTTGCTATAAATTAATATATCATCAAAGTAAACCACCACAAATTTACCAATGAAAGTACGTAAAACTTCATTCATCAATCTCATGAAAGTGCTAGGTGCATTAGTTAAACCATAAGGTATCACTAACCACTCATATAATCCAAACTTAATTTTAAATGCGGCAACATATCTAGTGAAAACCCGCCTTACCGTGAAAACTCCGTGAAACCTACGTGTGCAAGTTTTGAAATTTTTTCAAACAATTACCATACGTAGGGGAGGTAAGCTTCTACAATCATACAAAATTTGAAGACCAAATTCAATGGCATTGGAAAGATATGAAAAAGACAAATTCAGCTTAAATAGTGATTTTTCACTGTTTAGCACTATTCATCTCGCTGTTTGTCTTTTTCATATATCTCAAATGCGATTGAGTTTTGTCTTCAAATTTTTTCATGATTGCAGAAGCTCATCTTTCCTACGTATGGTAATTTTTTGAGAATTTTTCAAAACTTGTACATATGGATTTCACAGAGTTTTCACTGGATATGTTGCCTTTAAATGCAATTTTCCATTCATCTCCATGTATCATTTTAATCTGGTGATAACCTCTACGCAAGTCTACTTTAGAGAAAACAGTGGAGCTACTCAATTCATCAAGCATATCATCTAACCTAGAAATAGGATGACGATATCTAACAGTGATATTGTTAATGACTCTACAATCAACACACATACGCTATGACCCATCTTTCTTAGAAACTAAAATCACAGGAACAACACAAGGACTAAAGCTTTCACGTACATACCCTTTGTCAAGCAAGTCTTGCACTTGACGCTGAATTTCCTTGGTCTCCTCCAGATTAGTCCTATAGGGCGCACGGTTTGGCAAAGAAGCTCCCGGAATCAAGTCAATTTGATGCTCAATTCTCCTAATAGGTGGCAGCCCAGGGGTATTTTAGATCTGCAAAAGGTTAGTAACATTAGTAGGCAAAGATACAAACAAATCCTCAAGTGAAAACAAAGCATCTTTACAAAGTAAAGCATTGCAAACAGAATTATCCACTCCCAATTCATTAAAATCAGATTTAGTAGCAAGCAAAATAGATCCTTTCAATTTAATTTTACCTTTGCTGGCACTAAGTTCTTTCTTCTTATGTTGCACAAGTTCTTTAGCTACAATCTGATTATCACTTTTGCTACTCTCCTTTTCTTTATTAGCTTTCTTTAATTCATCTTTTAAAATTGCTTTAGGAGACATTGGAAGTAAAACAATTTTCTTTCCTTTAGACATAAGAGTATATTGATTGGTTATACCATGATGAAATGTATCTCTATCATATTGCCAAGGTCTACCCAATAACAAAGAACATGTTTGCATAGGTACAACATCGCAATCAGCACAATCATGATATAAGCCAATAGAAATGTGTACTCTAATGCCTGTTACCTTCAGCTTGCCACAAGAATTAAATCATTGAATGTAGTAAGGACGAGGTTGCTGATTTGTGGTCAAGCTAAGCTTCTCAACCATATTCATGCTTGCAAGATTGTTGCAACTCCCTCCATCAATGATAACTCTACACGAATGCTTGTTGATGATGAACTTTGTTTGGAATAGGTTGTGGCGCTCGTTCTGTACAGCATGCTCCATTTGAGCACTTAGCACATGCTTCACTATGATGCTTAAGTACTTGTTAGAAGCTTCAACACCAAATTGTTCCTCTTCATGTTCAGATTCTTGTTCGTCACCTGCAGGGTCAGTTGCAAGCATAGCATATTCCTCATCAATATCATTATTCGAATTGTACTCACCATTGTCTTTGACGTGAAGGGCTTGCTGATTTGGGCAATCAAGCATCGTGTGCCCAAAACCCTTGCAACGATGGCATTGTACATCCCTAAATTGCCCAGTAGAAGCAACCGAAGTGAAACTTTTTGTAGGAGCTTGAACTGTGGACTTGCTTGCTTCAGGAGCGCGGAGAGTAGTGGTGGACGATGTAGGGTGCCCATGTGTGGAGTTGGTAGGTGGCTGGCTAGGTGCAAGGGGTGGCGCCCGCCTCTGTGAGTGGTTCGAGCTACCTGCAAAAGAACCTCCAAAATTGCCCTAGGAATGGGACTGTCTTCCCTGCACTTCACGTTTAGCTTTACAAGCAAGATAAAACAAACGAGTGATAGAGTTTATTCTTTATAATCAAGAATGTCTTGAATTTTACGATTAAGATCTCCTAGAAATCTAGCCATTTTAACATCTTCGGTTTCTTCTAACCCACAACACAACAAACCAATTTGTAGTTCTTGGTAGTATTCTTCTACTGTAATATTTTCCCAATCACAAATAAAATTTCACCTCAACATGCTGCTACTGTAATATTTTCTGAATCACAAATAAAAATTTCGGCAACAACATTTATACATTTCGGGACACAAGACAACTCCCCTTAAGTATTACAACAAGGAATGACAATGAACAACATAACAATAATAACATTTAGCCATTCTATACCGTAATTTCAGCAAGCACATAAATTTTACTTTAGACAATAAACATCATCTACAGGGTATAAACGAGGATTGAAAACAAAAATAATAATGACCTCAACCACAGTAATACCCCCACTACACTTCTTGGATCCATGCGCCTTCAACAAGGCCACCAACGAAGCCCATTCAAAAGTTATAATGACAAGCCTCAGACATAACATAACCAAATAGTTTAAATCCTTACACACTTGTATCCACTAAATTATTCCATGACAGAATCTGTCTAATTAATTCAATGAGTTAAGCATGATCAAAAGCTAAACATCATTATGGGGATAGTGTGATAACATTTGTCGTGAATGTGCTACTACCCCTCCATGCATGCTGGCCTCATTGTACCTAAAACATTAAATAAATAAGCGTGAGTCTAAGACTCAGTAAAGTATATCATAGAATAATATCATACCCATTTATCACATTTAAAACAATAACAAAACCATTTTTTCTTATTTAAAATCAGCAAGTACATAAAACAATAATCACAAATCAGTTTATCAAATTCAACTCATTGATCATCAATGGATGAGTCCATGACTCAATGACTTAACCCTTAATCACAATAGTCATCGATCATTCACCATTAGCAATGCAATATGCTTTTATGCTCAAATGCACCTTTCATAGCTTATACTGGCATAGCTGGAGTGCACACCCATCGGTGTCGCACCCTTTCATTCCCTTCCATCCCTGTGGAGGGGCCTACAAGTAGGTCTCACTCCCATCTATCCCCGTGGATGAGACTACTTGGTAGGTCTTACACAAAAGCACTTTGTATTAGTCATATACCCTCATATGACTTTCTCACTAACCTGGCTCGAAATTCTTTTCATGTCATGAATGCAAGTGATGCAACATATTATTCAAATTTTCATTTGCCATGTAACCATATTAACAAATGACCATCCACAACCTGCATTCAACCATCATATAAACATCTCGATCATAATATGACAGCGACAACATGTTTCATAAATAAATTCAGCAAGATACAACTTATTCATTTATCCCGAAGTTCATCTCAACTATCTTCGTTCGTACGATATACTTGCCTCTTTAGCACGTGAAGTGGAGTGGCGTGTGGTCAAAGCCACTTTAGAAGTCACACCTCCTGAAATTAATATATAAATGCATTCATCTCAAAACAAATCATGCATCAACCATTCAAACTACAAACATAATGACCTCACACCTACACACCACCCGATTTTTAACCTTTCTCACTCACGGGACAGAACCACCCCTTGCTGTCCCAGTGGCCAAAACACCATAAATTCTACCTCTAGAGCCCAAACTTAAGAAACCATAGATTTTATAAAATCTACAGGTAATTACCTATCATTTTCTAGTCATCCATTTTTTCCATTAAGTCATATAGCCTCTAGAATTCAACTCCGAAGATCGCTCTGTCCACACATCGGACAGCAGAATTCAAAACCTCATAATTATTTTTATACAACTCCAAATTAAGCAAACGAGGATATTTCTGAAATCTACAGGAAATTTCCTAGCTTTATATAGTTATTGAAATAATTTAATTCTGCCACTAAATAACCCTAATTTGCATAAAACCGAGACCTCTTTCAGTCGTGATCAGAATCTGTATAACAGGCTTCAACCGATCATAAATTTTAATCAGCTTAACCAAATTTTGCGTTCTTATACTCTAATGAAACTTTAAACAAAAATCTACATTTTTGGAACATCCAACTCCCCTGAAAAAATGACATAAGAGCCCCAAAATGTTGTCTGAAGTTCAGATCCAAAACTGCCCAAAATCTGAATTCATCCCAAAAACCATCTAGTGATCAATCCCGACCACAACTACCATGAGAAACCACCATAGCACCATAAACAACCTAAAATTATACCTTCTCCGGTAGAATCACTGGATCCACGACGATTGCGATTCTTCTCCCTTCAAATCACCCGATCTACACCCCTCCTCGCAAGCACCCTTCACCAGGGCAGCACCAGTACATGGGCTGCACAAGGGGAAGGCAAAGGGTGTAGGGGAGGCATGGGGGAGGAAGGGGAGATGCGGCTAGGGCTGTGGGGGGCGGCTGGAGGCTGTCGGGAGGGATGGGGCTAGGGTTTAGGGTATAGCCCCCCATGGGCCAATAAAACCAACCACACAAAGCCCACGGACAGCCCCACTTGGCCCAAAAATAGCTAGCCTGCCCGGCCCAGCCCTCGACAAGAAAAACCACCCTTTTTTCCTCGCCAAACTCTCTAAGATATTATAGAAACAATTTACAAGTATATGTTCCTATCAACTACTAGGTGTTGGCGGTTCAAAGTCACACATGCTCAAGCCCTTGCCAAGCTCTTGCAAGTTCTTACTAATGCAAAACAGGTGGTACAATCAGCGGTTGGTTTGTAATAAATGCAACTCAAGCTTGGCAAAGCAATTGCAACGAGAATGGTACCTGTTTGGTTAGTAGAAGGTGGAGCTTGAACAAGATTAAATATATAGTAGGGATTAGCAAGTAATTCAATCTGGAAATTGCAAAGTTGAAAAGCAGTTCAAAGTACTAGTCACAATTTGCTGGCCCTACACAAGATCGGAACTAGGTATATCAATCTTAGAAAGGTACTACCAGGGTCAAACAGAAGTGTAACATCTCAAAATTTGCCTTTAAATATTATTTTATTGTTATTTTTGCATTTTGTGATTTTCTTTGAATTTATTGGATTTTTCTGGAATTTATTTGAATTTATTTTAAATTAAGTATATTGGCCTTTTGTGAAAATTAATTAATTATAGATAAAATATAAAAATTGAATAAAAATATTTTATTTGAGTTCAAAATTCCACAAAGTATTTTTGAGATTTTTCTTTGAATTTTTCTTAAATTTTATCTACTCTAAACTAATTAGTTTATTTAATGGAATTATTTTAAAAGAAAAATACAGGGAAAAAGGTTTAAACAGTATTGGGCCGGAGCCCATTATTGTTTGTGCATGGCTCGTGTCTGCGCGACCCAGCTGGTTCGCGTCGCGGGCCCGATAGGCCTGGTCGAATCGCAAGCCGTTGATTCCAAATCGGACGACAGCGGTGTGAAGATGAGTTAGGTTAACCCTAATGCGTGTGTGCCGTTAGATTTGAATCGCTCTGCGTAGATTGAATTGCCGTAGTTGGTCAAGAGCGCCATCGCGGTTTTTCTCTGTTTTTCGTCGCCATCGAGCCGTTCACCGTTGCATAGGTTCCAGATTTGAGTTCATTGAACCGTGCCGCATCGGATCTATGGAGTTTTGATGTCGTATCGTCGTCGAAACGTTGTCGCCGCGTTGTCTTCCTCAGCTACGGTGAAGGTTCTGCTGCTATGTCGCCATCGCCAAGACCAAAGCTTCGTTGTCCGTCGGATCTTTAACCAACAACCAAGATTGAGCCACGTGATCGCGCCAGCAGTAATCGTCACCGGTAGCATGAGCCGTTGGATCGGAGGTGAACGCTTGTGATTTTGCCACATAGGTCTAGATCTGTAGTTGTTAGATTTGCTTTGTACGGACCTGATCGCGCCGCATGGTTTGGTCAATGACTTGTCGACGTGTGGCGGAGCGGGAATCGAAGCACCATGCGCCAGGTTCATGGTGGACCAGAGGAGGTCCATGGACCGGGAGCATGGACCGAAGCCACGTGGCGAGTTGTGATTGGTATGGGGTTTCGCTGACATCATGCTAACACCATAATCGGGTTTTTCCATTGAAAAATAATTCAACTGAAATACCTTCGGTGCTGATGTCACCATGAGGTCATGCTGACATCATAAATGAGATTTTTCAAAATAAAAATAATTCGGTCATTTATTTTATTCATTTTTGTGATTTTTAGATTTTTGAATCATCCACGAGCCCGTTCTTTCTCATACGAGCTACGATTAAGGTGATTGAAATTTCTAAATAAATTTAAAATTGAGATATATTTAATGGTGAATTTGATTTGATTTTTGGAGTTTATTTGCTATCTGTTTTTGTATTTATTTGACTTTCTCTCTCGTTTTGGGTAGACGTCGAATTGTGCGAAGTATCCGAGGAGGAAACGTTGACTCAAGACCAAGGTCCAGAGTAAGAATAAGGTCTTTTCTAAGGCAAGTTGTGCTTTGATCATGTTGAACCCATATTTATAATATCGCTATATTGTTTTTACCTTGTTGCATATTATTTCATGTATATAAATGTTTCAAATTAAATTGGGACTTAGCTAGTATACCAATTTGATCTATACACTACCTTGTCATTTTTACGCCATGATCTATTTATCACCCTAGATTGGTTCATTATAGTTGGTTAATATTAAGATCAACATGGGTTGGTTAGACCGTATTAGTGTGCTTAGCCATGCCACGTTATCACATGTGCTTGGAACATCAATGTTTAATCTTGACTAAGGGAATATGGAACATGATTATGAATTGGTGTGTTAGGATTTGTCACACGATGATATTGAGTTGTAGTGGCGAGGGATGTCACGCAATGATATTGACTTGTTGATAGCACATGGTGCTTGGTAATCAACTGGGGTGGTAATCATTTAGATTGGGGCAAGTGGCAAGGGGCAAGTGTGCGAAGGTGGGCCGAATGGCAGAGGGTATGTGGAAGTCATGCCCTAGTCATCTTAAGGACTTAACCTTGCAAGCCTTTGACCTGAGTCAATCATGCAACCACATGTCTGGTATGGGACAGCCTAGCTGATTAAATAGCAATGTTTTAGCTTTGGTACTACCAATGGCGGTGTGAGTCCCGGGTTCACGAATCAACTCACATGTCGCAAGAGGGGGCCATGGATGTGGTAACCAGACCCACCAGTGTTGAAACCTTAGTGGGTAGTACTGTGTTAAGGCAGAGCTTTGTAAAGGCTTTGTCATGATTTCTCCGCCGACACACCAAAGGAAATGTGTTAATTGCATGGAAACAAGAGACGATCATGTCATGTGGGTAAAGTGCATAACCTATGCAAAGTGTAAATCTATTCGGATAGCCGTGCTCGCGGTATTGAGCATAGCTCGAGAATTACAGTCAAGGGATAGATTTTTACTAAATGAAAACTTGGGATGGGTGGCAGGCTGCCATTGGATGGATTGGAATTTGACTTAGGATTGGGAATTTGGTTTGTTGAGAAATACTGAAGTTACTTATTACTGCTATTTATTTTTACTGTCTTTACAATCTATTTATCGTACTTGTTCACAAATGCTGCTTTACTACAAAATAGCCATACTAGCCATTCCTTTGGAATAAGCCTTGCATATGGTTATGTTGGAAATTGCATTCTGTGAACAACTTGTTGAGTGCTTTAAGTACTCACCCTTGCCAACAACAACATCACCAGTTGAGGAGTCTACATCAGTGCTAGAGAAGGACTACCAGGAAGAGATGGATATTTAGGGTGCGAGCCTTGTCAGTTACCTGTGGTATACTGAGGGCTTTATTTACATCTTCATTCCGCTACAGTTTAATTTGTTGTTCAGCCTTGCGAGGCATAGTCATGTAAGTTGACCTTAAGGTCATTCAACGAGTATTATTTAAATGTATGAAGTCTTTTATTATGTTCTGTTGTGTATGATTGTGATATTCATCTATATTGAGCCTGTGTGCACTAGCGTGATCCTAGACTAGTGTGATATACAGAGGGTCCGGATTTGCATATTTGGGTCCTGACAAGAAATGACCAGCACGAAAAACTACCACAGAAAGAGCTATCTCAACAAGAGGAGGCATTTCTCACAATTTTTTCTGTTTTATTTCTCTATTTTTTTTGCAACTTGGAAGTGCAACTCCTAACTCAACTAAGGACAGAAAGCAAAAATCTCACATTTTTGAACGAGAGAAAATGCTAAATAGATGACCAAAAGATGACAAAAATGGGACGAAAAACTTTCGAGGCCCAGAACTCGTTCTTAGAGGCCAAATTTGAGGTTGACAATGGGCACAAGACTAAATGCTGTGTTTTTTTCAAATGTGCCTCGTCGTCCCCTTTGAAATAAGTACTCGTGTGTCGAAAACGGACTCCGTATACAAAAGTTATGGCTGTTTTACTGACAAGCACACAAACGATACTTTCTGGACTCGGTTTCGGCCAACGGGAAGCTTATCGGATTGGCTAAACTGGAGATTGACTCGGCTTGGACTCAAATGAGTTGATGTGCAACTCGTACAGGGAAAGAAACAACCGACTTGGATTTTTTTAATCCGAACTTAAGGAAAAGGGCAATCTGAATTTAACTCTTTCGAAACATAATGCAACCAATTTGATCTCTTTCTTTTCTAGACGCAACAGAAGGACTCTCGACAACCAAAATTGCCACCGGCACAACCCTAGAATGAGATCAGTAAGCAAAGCTATACCAATCTAGGTACTAAGACCAGCAATGAGACACGACGATGCAACATGCAATTCATAGGCGCAAACCGAAAACAAAAACAACAAAGGCTCAAAGGGTTCGGGTAAGGTAATTTTTTTGTGGCAATTTTCTAGACTCTAGGTAAGTAAGAATGAATCTACTACTAGAAAAACTGTAAATTCTCACAGATCAACAAAAGCTCTGATACAACCTGATGAGGCTTATTTGTCCCAATCTTTCGGTGAGATAGATAACTCTCGATTAGTGGAGATGACCCTCACGATCCAGGCTACCGACTGAAACACGACCGATGCCAAGCAATCATTGAACCAAACTCCGAATTGTTATCAACCGTGCCAAAGCCCGATTGACCTGATCACGAATATCAATTCGTGCAAGCAACCAAAGAACAAGCAAGAACAAAGCAAAAGCAATCTAAAATTGCAAATATAATTGAAGTTTTGATGCAGTTTCCAAAGCATGGTATTGCTATTGATCTAGTCGAACAAGAGAATACCAAATAGTTTCACCAAGGAAAACTATGACTAAACAAAACCTGAGTCTCATGAGGGAGCTCACCTAACTTAAATAAGCATCTAAAGGGGGTGCGACCAAGAGGTGGACATGGACACGGACTCCTCCTGGGTCTACCTATTATATGGTCGAAGCCCAATTGATAAAAGTGGTGCATCACCTCTCTTTGACAATTATGACGTGTAGACAATGAATTTAAAGGTGAGGCTAGATCCATTGGAAAGGTCTCATCGTAATCTTTCAATAAAGTACTCTCACACCTCCAATGGACTCCGTATGTGAAAGTTATGATCATTTTAAATTAGGTTTGTCAGGCTGATTCCGAATTGGGCTGGAATTGAAGCTGGGTCGGCCTGGACTTGTTGTGGTAGTAGTGCTGCTCCCCTCATCATGGTTCCTGAGTAGAATAACATCGCATGACCTAGGTAGCAATCCATCCTCAATAAGAAAATTATGAACACATAGAAACGAGCTCACCTGATAATTCAACTGTTGTGCTCGTGCTGTTGTCAAAGGTCCTTGCCTAGCATCTTGTGGAGGAGTGTTGTAACATCCTAATTTTTAATTATTTGTATTTAATATTGATTTTATGATTTTTTTTGAAATTATTAGATTATTTGGGATTTATTTGAATTTAATTATTATTTTTGAATATGGCTTATTGTGAAAAGTATTAAAATAATGAGAAAGTTTAAATAAAGATTTGTCAAAATATTTTATTTGACTTCCAAATGTCACAAAATATTTTCTAGAATTGTTTTGGAAATTTTCTTATATTTTTCTTATTTTATCTTGCTTAAACTATTTTATGGAATTGTTTTAATTAGAAAAGTTTGGAAAATTTGTTTAATAGTGATTGGGTCGAACCCAATTGGGGTCAGCCTGGGTAACAGTACCATGCCTAGTTTGACCAATCGACCCATTGCATTGTTGCCCTAGATCCGTGGTCATAGGATCCCGATCGGACGGCTGGTGTGATCATGAAACCCTAGCGTGGCTAATCGTTGGATTCGATCGGATGGCTAGGGTTGATCGGGTCCAACAGGAACCCTAATCGATCGTGGCCGTCTATCTTCTATGCGGTCTAGATTGAATCGAACCCGTGTGCATCTCGGGCGGACATCAGGACACGTTGACGACTCTTGGGGTCGTCTTCGCACCACCGTGTCCGAGTCTCTCTCTATCATCGTCTCCGACTGAGACACCTTCGCCATATGATTCGTGGACACCGAGGCCTTTAAATTCCGCATCAACCCCTGTCCGAGAATTGCCAGTTCACGCTGTAGATTTTTCCCCAAGCTTTCATCGCCTGAGGTGCTGTGGTCGCCAAGTTTGAGCTCGTCTGAGCTGTGGAGGTTTCCACCGCCCTATCTTTCGCCGGATCTCATCATTCATTGCATCTCCGCCAGAGCCAAGGTGGTCGCTGAGTTTCCCGTGTCATGTTCTCCCAGATCCACCGGACCGTGTTGCCAGAATGTCATTGAAGTGCCGAATCAAAGGTCGTCTTCTTGGTCTCCAGTGAAGCGCCGCTGCGTGTTGTGGTCGCGAGAACTCGAGCGTTGGTGCTAATGTGGTAGCCATGTGGCTGCGACGTGTCTACCTTGTCGTTGCCCCGTTAGCTGGCGTTGCCTATGTGTTTGCTAGTGTGTTGGTTGAGGGTGCCTTGTCAACTTTGCCTCGTCAGTAGTATTGTGGTCCCATGTGTTAGTGTCAGTTGGGTGTGGACTCAGTCCACCGTAAACCGAGCTAATTTCATGGACCCGGTCCATTGACTGTGGGGGCCACTTGTCAGCCTCTGGCAGAATTTTTAGATTATTTTATTCTATGCTGACGTTAATGATGACATCATAATTAGATTTTTCAGTATAAAAATTATTCAATTAATTCAGTATTATCTAATTTTCTGATTTTTGGATATTTCGAGAGCCCGTTCGCACTCATACGAGCTCCGATGGAGGCGATTCAAATTTCTAAATTTTTTTAAAATTGCTATCTATTTAATGGTGAATTTTACTTGATATTTAGATATTGTTTGCTCTGTATTTTGGTGTTTATTTTGTGTTTTCTCTCGTTACACGTAGACGTTGAAGTGCTCAAAGCATCCGAGGAGGAATCGTTAATTCAAGACCAAAGTCCAAAGCAAGAGCAAGGACTTTTCCAAGGCAAGTTGTGCTTTGATCATGTTGAACCTAGTTTTACAAAATTGCTATGTTGATTCACATTAAACATGATATTTTATGTGTACAATTGTTTCAAATAGTTTGGGATCTAGTTAATCTACCTAATTGAATTATACCCTACCTTGTCATTTGTATGTCATGATTAATTGTCACTCTAGGATGGTTCATTAATAGTTGGTTAATAATAGTAATCAACATGGGTTGGTTAAACCGTGTTTAGTACGCTTAGCCATACCACGTGTAACTCATAACTTTGGACTATCAACATAATCTTGACTAATGAATTATGGAACATATTTATGGAATTGGTGTGTCAGGTGTTGTCACACAATGATGTTGAGTTGTAGTGACGGGGAGGTCACGCAACGATGTTGACTTGTTGATGGCACGTGGTGCTTGGTAATCAACTGGGGTGGTAATCATTTGGATTGGGGCAAGTGGCAAGGGGCAGTGTGCCAAGGTGAGACAGAAGGGCAGAGGGTATGTGGAAGTCTTGCCTTGGTCATCTTAAGGACTTAACCTTGCAAGCATTTGACCTGAATCAAACATGCAACCACATGTCTAGAATAGGGCGGACCTAGCTAATTATTTTGCAATGTTTTAGCTTTGGTACTACTAGTGATGGTGTGAGTCCTGGGTTTACAGATCAACTCACATGGCGTAAGAGGGGGCCCTGTTGTGGTGGTGTAACCCTTCAGTGTTGAAACCTTAGCGAGTAGAACTGGGTTAAGGCAGAGCTTTGTAAAGGATTTGTCATGATCTCGCTGCCGACACACCAAAGGAAGTGTGTTAATAGCTTGGCAACAAGAGATGATTATGTCGTGTGGGTAAAGCGCATAACCTCAGCAGAGTGTAAAATCTATTCGGATAATCGTGCTCGCGGTATTGAGCAATGCTCTCAAGGATTACAGTCAAGGATTAGATTTTATAAAATGAAAAGTTGGAAAGGGTGGATGGATTCCATGGAAGGATTGGAACATGATTTAGGGCAGTGAGCCAGTTTTCTTGGATAAATATATGAAAGTCACTTATTACTGTTATTTGTTTTACTTTCATTTCAATCTACTTATTGTATTCACTTGAGATGCTGCTTTATTGGAAAATAGCCCTATCAGCCATTTTATTGTAATAAGCCTTGCATATAGTTTTGTTAGAATTGCATTCTGGGCACAACTTGTTGAGTGCTTTAAATACTCACCCTTGCCAACAACAAATCACCACTTGAGGAAGAATCTACACCAGCTTTGGAGGAGTACCAGGATGAGACGAATGTTTAGGGTGCGAGCCTTGTCAATTGTCTGTGGCATACTAAGGGGTTTATCTACATTTTCATTCCACTGCAGTTTAATTTGTTATTCACTGGTTAGCCTTGCGAGGCATATTCATGTAAGTTTTACCATAAGGTTAGCCAACAGACTAATATTTAATATGTGAAGTCTTTTATTATGTTTCTGTTGTCTATGATTGTGATATTCATTTATGTTGAGCCTATGTATACTAGCGTGATCCTAGACTAGTGCCGGTATACACAGAGGGTACGGATTTGCATATTCGGGTCCCGACAAGTGTTGTGTGTATCCAAGGAAGTGATGTCCTCATCATGAGTACTCTTTGAGAGTTTTGCCCTCAGGTGAGAGGCTTTGTAATTAACCTTCTTGATCTGAAGTGAAATCTAAATTCATGCTCAAGTCTTGCCTTTTGTTTTGATCTTCCCTCTTCTTGAGTTTTTGATCTTTCTTGTTTAGTTTCTTCTTCTCTTGATATTGTGTTGCCAAGGATGAGTGATTGATGGATGTATCCTCTGGAGATCATATCTCAATCGTCTAGGCAAGCTCTTATTTTTTCATTAAGAGATTCTCAAGAAACCGGTTTTTAACTTAAGAGAGAGAATGAGCTTTTGGGGGCAATTTTGTTGGAGTTCTAGCTTGTTGTGACATGTGAGAGGCTATTTAAGATCATCTTGATCATCAAATCCCCATGAGCAAGCACAGGGTAAAGATTCGTGTTTTGACTCGATTTTGGTGCAACCTTCGGTAAACTTGAAAAAGGTCCAAACTTTGACGTGAATCTTTGCAATAGATTTATGGAATAGGTTCCTAACATCCATAAGAAGATGCATACAAATTTTCATGGGGTTTGGATCAGTTGTTCAAAAGATACACCGATTTCTATTTTGAAATCGTGATGATTTTACTGTTCATTGCCCTGATTTTACTGTTCACTGGTACTACCACCCCTGGTTGGTGGTAGTGCCACCCTAGAGCTAAGTTTCTTAGAAAATTTATTTCTCAGCACTTCTTTGATCAAGTGTTGTTTTGGTTGATTCTTTTAGGGTGGAAATTTGTTGTTGATCATTCACCCCCTCTAATCGCCATTTCTGGTCCTTCAATTTATTCTATGCACAAATTTAGAGGGATTATAAAATGATTGTGTATGAATCTGGAAGGAAACATGCAAATTTTACAAGAATATTGCTTTGAACATCATGGATTTTTTTTTAAAAAAAAAGAACATGGAAACTACAACAGAACAACAACAATGGTGTATATTTAGGCTTTGATCTGGCATAGCTCCTACCTTATTCCCGGATGGGGTGCTCTTCTGGGGCCTAATGGTCCTCTGGTTTCTGCACAATCAAATGCTATCAGATCACCACACGCGAACAGTTCAAGAACACCTGAAGCAACCCAAAAAGGATAAATTCAAACTAAAAAAGCCAAAGAGAGAGAAAATTACCAGATAATCCCATCTCCTCACCTACTGCCACGGCCAAAGAAGCTCATCTTCTTGGGGTCAGCTGAGGACTAGCTCGACCAGGAGCCCAAGAAGCCGCAACGTACAAGAAAATACGAAGGCATTGTTGAGAAACTAGGCATTTTTCGGTTTAATTTAATCCACATAAAAACATTATATAACATGACATCTAGCATGGTGATCACATAGTAAACATCAAGTGTATAACTCAACAGAAGAGTCTGCAGATTATACCCTTGAGGGGGGCCAGTGCCGGTGGCACCAGAGGCGCTATTCTGCAGATCAGTCGACATGATCGCAGTTTGTCGTAGTAGTCGATCGAACTTGAAGCAGTGTAGACGGTTGTTGCAGTGCCGATTCCGATGATGTAATCGAACACAAGGAGCAATCACGCTGTCTTCGCGTTCCCCAAAAATCGTATTCGCTCTCTATCACGCAGCAGAAACGCAAGAGATCAACGATTCCGAAGGCCTGCTCACTCTGGTTCCTATGCGCGCGGAGACAGAGCCGGGAAAAACCTTGGTAGCAGTGTAACAGCAGAACTGGATGACGAGGAGGCTCTGATGTTGTTTCTGTAGTTTACACAGGAGAGAAGGACACCCTTTTATAGGCACTAGGAGAGGAGGCTATGAGCCAGCCATCAACCATGTCCGTTACTGGTAACTGATAGCGGTTATTGCTCATAAACCAGCCATGTCTGTTACTGGTAACTGACAGCGGTTACTGCTCATAAACCGTCCACGTCCGTTATTGGTAACTCCGGCCATGTCCATTACTGGTAACTGATGGCGGTTACTGCTCATAAACCAGCCACATTGATCACTGAAACGGCAAAAACAAACCGCTCCCGCCCAGCACATCACGTCCGGACTGGCCTGCACTGCGCATGTCACGTCTCATCATGACTCGACTCGACTCGCACTCGCACACGGTTCGGTTGGACGCGCGCTCGTGTGGCACCGCCTTTTTCTTTTTCCAACCTCACAACAGATGAACACGAGTCCAAGCTATTTAAGTTGGTCAAACCTTCTCTCAACTACCCATGTGGGACTAATGTCCTCATAACTCCTGGTATTGCACATGGGCCTTGGGATTTATTGGGCCAAACACTAACAGGCATGACAAGAACAAGCGATGGAAGGATTAGCAAAGAGGAGGGGGCTAATGCTGAATAAATTTGATGTTTGATTGATGATAATTGGAGCCTCCTGACATCGAGTCTCTCTCTCTCTCTCTCTCTCTCTCTATATATATATATATATATATGCATGACGTACACGGATATGGATGCTGAGAGGAAAAGATAGAGAGGCGCGCCCTGTGCGTAGTAGAGCAAAGACTAGCCAGCGCTAGAGCCAGGTTGGCGGTGACGCAAAGAGGCGCGTGTTATGCGTAAGAGAGCAAAAATTAGGAGGCGCCATGCCAGCCCCTCGCTAGGCTGACTGTAATACTCTGGAATGTTGACATGAAAGTCATATGGCCTATGTAGAATGGTGGTGGGATTAATCCTATATTACTTTAAAGTGAGTTATAGTATTATATAATATCTATTGAGTCCAAATATAACACATTCAGGTTAACCCTTTTACATGAAGCGAGGATGAAAGTGTAAGTGGGATGCTATACATGCATGAGTTTGCCCCCACGTTGGGCTGTACTTTGAGCAAATTTGGGCCAGGTGTTACAGATGGTATCAGAACATCAACCTTCGATGCACGAGTGTGGGCATATACTGCATGATGCATGTAGGTCCAGAGTGGCCACATGGCATATCATGCCATATGTGCCGACAATAGGGGGCAGGGTGGTGGTTCTTGGTATTTATCGTGTATACGATGTGTTACCGAGGTCGTCTTGCCCTTAAGGGGAGCTGTGGTGGGATTAGTCCCACATTGCTTGCCTAAAATGCAATCTTTTCACACGAAGCGAGGGTGAAACTGTAAGTAGCGTGCTATGTGTGTGTGAGTCCACCCTATGGTGGGCTAGGCTTTGGGTCCACCCCATCATGGACTGGGCTTTGAGCAAAATTTAGGCCAGGATGTAATACTGTCTGCCTGCATTTTAGTGCATGTGAGTTACATGCTAATAGAGATGGGCGTCGTGTCATGCCGGGCCGGCATGGCACGGGCCCGTTGGGTCATGTGCCTAAACCGTGCTGTGCTGTCACAACCTGGCCAACCCACTATGCCGTGTCGTGCTGGCCTGGCTCGCTTTCAGTGAGCCCAGACATGGCCCATTTGTGATTCGTACCAGCTTCGTGCCATGCTGACCCAGGCTCGGCCCATTTGCACTATGCGACGAGAGGAAAGGAGCCGAAGATGCACGGAGCTGGGGCAGTGGACACAAATATTGAGAAAAAAGAGCTAAATATCATTCATTCATGAATAGGTATAGAGTTATTGCCTCATTAAAAACCTTACACCCAGTGTGGGGTACTCCAGTGTAGAGCAGCTCGGTGCGTATGCTCGGTGAACTTGTACTCTCTAGTCTCCATTCTCTACCTTTTAGCATCTCCATTTTCTCCCCTTTCTTTGCATGCGAGGACCGCAAAAGGCGTTAGCTGTAGTGCGAGCCACAATATGACCCAATGCTATAGTAGAACACCTTGCCATGTGTCGTGCTTGCTTCAGGCCTATCGGGCCTGTTTCATGCCGTGCTGGCCCAAGCATGGCCTTGTAGGTGTGTAGCAGTGCCATGTCGCACATCATGCCTGACCGCGATGCCCAGCACGGCCCTGTCATTCATGCTGTGTCGCCCAGCCCATACGCATACATGCTAGTGCATGGTTGATGGCTTGGCTGGCTGTTACTAGCTTTTAATGGTTTCCTTCCTCCTCTCCTTCGTACGTACGTTTCCTTCCTTCTGCTGAATTTGGTGGACCTTGATTGATTAACATCTATCTCGGTCAGCCTTTCCATGTAAGTAATCTCCTCATAATTCACCCCTTACTGTCTGTCCTCTCTCCCTCTCTCGGTGGCCTTGATATCTCTCTACCTCTTTCTTTGTTCCTATTATTTTTTAATGGTTGATGGTGTGCCTGCCGTGCTGTACTAGCTTATCATTTTTAATTTCCCCCCCTTTTATCTAAAATTATGCTTAGATACTCTCTAAGGTTCACCTAAGCCTAACCCAAGAAACTCTAGTGGTCGGCAATGGCGGACGAGAGAGATGGCACTAGAGGTAGGGTCGGATCTAATATTGGGACATGGGTATAAAGTTATACACCTAAACTTTTTGACAAAAAATCCAGTATATAGTAAGTATATCAGATGTATATACTAGTAAGTAGGCTGAAAAATACGTATTTCAATATTTTAGCCCATCCCACCCAATATCTCTCTCCTAATTTTCACTGTGTGGCCCAGTTGGCAATACATAGCCCAATCACACATTCGCAAGCCCAACTGACTACCCTGTGCAGCCCAACTCCCATCAAGTCGAACACCCAACCAACTCTCTTGCTCTCTAATTAGCCAACACCCACATGCCCTATCCCATCACCCTCTATCCTTCTCACTCTCTTTCTCTCCCCTCTCTGGTGGGAGTGCAATCAAGCAGTAGGGTAGGCAAGCCGGTAGGTAGAGGCGGCAAGGAGAGCCAGCACATGGGGGTATGGCAAGGGTCCAGGGGAGCCCCCATGTGGCCAAACCGATGGAGACAGGCAGCAGCCAGCAGGGCGGGTGGTCGACAGATGGTAGTGGCGCAAGCAGGTTAGGGCACGAGCGCGGTAGGGAGGCCCCCTATGGATGAAATAGCGAAGGTAGGAAGTAGGCCCGCAGGGTAGGCAGACGATAGAGGCGACACCGGTGGAGTCGATAGGGCAAGAAGTGGCGCAAGGACCACACACCAGTGCAGCAAGGAAGCCCCCTTGTGGCCGCGAGGTCAAGGATGGAGGCTGTCTAGGTGAATTTTATTATTGATTCAAAATCTGAAATCTCCAATTCACAAATCTATCATCATTATGTTGATTTTAAATGGTGAATCATGATTTTTGAAATGTAGATTGTAGATCATTTCGAAAATAAAGAGGAAGCATGTAGATTTGGGATCCTTGTTGGATAGAGCTGGAAAGAGGCAGAACATAGATTCTACCTCGATGCCAAAACTGATATCATTTGAAAGAAAAGTTCAAAGCATTTCTCCTTCCATTCAGCTGCAAGTACAGAATGAGAGTGATATCAAAGAGTAAGCCCCAAGCTCAGAACCAACTCAACCAAGCATAGAACCTAGAGTAGTGTCCCCACTGTCCTCAATAACAGATGACAAAGAAAATGATGAAGAAATTTATGATATTGATTTGCTTCCCCATGATCCTAGAAAGAGGATTCCAATCACTGTTTATAGTGTCAATGAATAAGATAAAGTCAGAAGGGGATACATCGCATTGGATCCATATCAATCACAAAAACATAAATTTTCCAAGAAGAAATGCTAGAGGTATGCATGAATTCATAGCTAGTTGGTATGATGCTTATAATTAGCTTGAGTATAGTGTGGAACGAGATGTTACTTTATACTTTTTTTGTTATTTATTCAAGGATAAAACTAGTCATATTGGTGGAGATAGTTTTGTGAATGGAGGATCTAGAAACTGGACCCATAAAAATAGGTTTAACAAACATGTTGGTGGTATTAATGGTGCCCACAATGAAGCTCAAGAGGAATATGATTTCTTCATTAGACCTAAAACATCAATTCGAGAGTCTTTTGCTTCCAACACCAAACAAGACAAAGTTTTGTATAAATCCCGCTTGACCGATTCACTTAAGTGCTTGAGGTTTCTTTTGCGTCAAGGATTGACTTGTCGTGAGCACAATGAAAGGTTTAAAGAAGTGAAAAATCTTGCTGAGCTTTCCATAATGCTTGTTCAAACAAAGAAGAACCTCAATTATATATTTGTTTACAAGCTTCTTAAATTGGTGTTGATTCTTCCCGTAGCAACTGCTAGTGTTGAAAGAGTATTTTTCTTCAATGGATTATGTGAAGAATAAGCTAAGAAATAGGATGGGAGAGCAATGCTTGAATAATTTATTGGTTACATTTCTTGAGAGAGAATTTTTTGTGCAAGTTAAGGATGATAACGTCATATCTCACTTCCAAGCCACGAAGGAACGTCGAGTTAGATTGTAATTTTTTTAATTATTTTGTACAAACAACAACAACAACTAAGCCTTTTGTCCCAAATAGGTTGGGGTAGGCTTTGATCTTGGGTTATGGTTCTGATGCATGGATCGCCAACTTTTATGCACTCCTATCCAACGCTAAATCTTAGGGAACGTTCTTAATTATTTTGTAATCTCTCTAAATTATTTCAAGTGTTGTCTCTAGTAAGAACAATTTGTACTTTGTATTTTTGCTGTTGTGATCCTTTATATTTTACATTGAACAATATTTTTGTAACTCTGAACGCTCATTCTGAAAATCCTAGATCCACCCCTAACTGGAGGTACCTGGTGAGAGATCGTGGAGGTGCCACATCAGATAATGTTGAAAAGGACAAGGCTAAATAGGGTGGCTGGCGTTACGATATTTGTTACTTCCATACATTGTACAAAACGATTAGGTTAAAACAGCAAGTCGGTATATTTGTTGGTTGGTGATTGACTAACGGTAGCGTGCCAACCATATTGTCAATGTACTAGTGGATCCAGTGTTGGGGCAGATATACACCTAATTGTTTTAAAATTAATTACATAACAGGTATATTAGCTATATATATCAATAATTGACAAAATCAGCATATATGTTCATCAACAATCATCGACTAGTTTTAGCTCATTTCCATTCTCCCACGCCTCTCCTCCTCAATCGTTTGGCCCAGCCTATTAGTGAAAAACCCACACTTCTCATCCCTCAATCGAGCAGAGCTCATTGCACAACACAGCTAACCCTAGCCAAAATTCCGTAATTTTTTGTCTCTCATGCTATACGCCTCTCTCTCTCTCTCCATCTCTCGCTCAGTGTCGAGGTGGCGACCGACGATGCATTTCGACAAGCAGGTGGCGACATGAGGCCTGGAGCTGAGGCGACAGTTAGGCTACGGCCAAACTGGAGGACCGAAATGGCGATCAGAGGAGGGGTGAATGATCCCAAATAAAATTTTTCCCACTCGAAATAATCCAAACAAGCCCACAGATAATTTAATCAAAAGGAGCAAATTGAATGGAGGATGTTTTCTTGTAAGTCTGGTATGACCGTATGAAGGACGGTATGACCAGGCTCAATAACAGTAGGAAGAACAGAGCCAAGAACAGTACGAACACGAAAGCTAATTCGAGGAATCTTTTGATCGGCTGAATAAAAACTCATGAAATTTGGTAGATGTGATCTTAGGATGTTAGGAACTTATTCCAACTTTCAATAGCAAGGATTGACGTCAAAGTTCTGACCTTTTTGCTCTGGAAGGAAAAACACACCAAGTTCAAGTAAAACACAAGAACTTGATCTTGGACTTGCTCGTAGGGTTTTGATAATCAAGATGATCTTGGATAACCTCCCACTTGTCACAGCAAGCAAGAACTCAAGTCAAAATCTCCAAAAACATGATCTATAAGAATGAATCACTCAAGAACACAAGATCGGTTTCTTGCAACAAAAATGCAACAATCATTCGAAATAAGAGGCAATAGCAAGTAGGAGGGGAGGCAAATCCAAATTGCGTATAAGTAGATTGCAAGAATGAAGTGCGGAATTTAAATGCTTGAAAATAAGTTGCTGAATTTAATGCGTAATGTAGATTCAAGCATAATAGAAAGTGTTTTATATTTCTGAAAGAAAGGTTTACAAAGCCTCACAACAAAGTGTGCAAAAAGCTCAAAGGAGCCAAAACCTCTAAATCCTTCAAGAGTAGGAAGGCCACCCCTTCCCCTCTATTTATACTACTCTTGAGTCACCCACTACCCTTGGACGAGTTCCTTCTACCCTAAGGACTACCATTAAGGGTCAGGATGACTCCCACACACAGACTTACATGGGCTAACCCAAAACCCAACAAGCACACTGGGTTTTCAAGGCATGCTAACTAGACCCGCTACTCTATCACCTAGACCGTGATCCGATGACCCTCCTTGATCCGAGTAGCTCTCTAGCTAGCATCTCATACATTCCTTATCTTCTGGGTTCGCAGCGACTCTGTCTCCGATCATCTTCCGGTGATCCTCAACCGTCTGGACCTTCGACGCACCTCGTGTAGTCTCGGTCATCCTTCGCCTCACCATGACCTAGCACCGTCATCTTGCAACCATCAAAAACAAGGAAGCACATCACATAGCATTGCCCACTTTGCTCAAAGTCGAGTTGATGAGTCGATATCGAGCATGAGTAACCCTACTCGATACTTATCGATTCTCACTCTACTCGAGTCACTCGACCACAAGCCGACGGGCATTACTCGAGCTAACCCCCGCTTGACCTGGCCGCATCCCTACTCGATACTTCTCAATCCTCACTTTACTCGAGTCACTCGACCACTGGTCTTTGACCAGCCAAAGTCCAGACCACTCAAGATCCGACCACTGGTCTTCGACCAGGACAGACTCAAATCAAACTCAACCTTGAGCACCAAAAGCTCGAATATAGTCAATTACTCATCACACACTTGGGTAGACCTCCACATGGTCTTTCACAAACAGTAGCTTCAACACTGCAGGCTACACTGGTACAACAGCTAGTCAAAGGGACATCGATCAGAGCCCAAAGGTATTCAGGTTTTGTCTTGCTAAATGTTGATAAAGGGTGAATCACTAGGATTAATTAGTTGATTGTGTGGATGCATAGCTTAAGAAAATGAAGAGGTAGTATGTAGATTTGAAAGCTTTGTGGGATCCATTCAGAAAGACACATAAGACAACTACAGCTACAACCTCCACACCTAAACCAATATCTGTAGAAAGAAAATTTATTTTTGGCAATTAATTTTGTAAAAGAACCAACTAAATATAATGAATGATCATTTCTACAAGTTAGTCATGAAGCCATAATATCTCACTTCTAAGTTACGGAATCTGGCGAGTTAATTTTTATTTTTAAGTTATTCTGTAATTTTTTTAATTTATAGGGCATGTTTGCTCTAATATGAACAATCTGTACTTCAATTTTCGTTATTGTAGACCTTAAACATTTATATTGAACAATATTTTGTTAACTCTGTATACCCATTTGAAAATTCCTGGATTCACCACTGGTCAGATGGCAGTTATGAACTGGGAGATGGAGGTGGAGACAACGATAGTTACGACATATGTTATAGGTGGCAGTAGAAGCAACCGATAAGTCACTGGGAAAGCTCTAATATGAACAATCTGTACTTCAATTTTCGTTATTGTGACCTTAAACTTTTATATTGAACAATATTTTGTTAACTCTGTAAATCCATTTGAAGATTCCTGGATTCGTCACTGATCAGATGGAAATTGTCAACTGGGAGATGGAGGTGGAGACAACGATAGTTACGGCATATGTTATAGGTGGCAGTAGAAGCAACCGATAAGTCACTGGGAAATGTACTTACATAAAACCATGGTAACTAGTCGACGAGGCAATTGTAACGACAAACAAGATAGATTGAAGGGAGGCAACAGATAAGACATAGGGTGTCACTGGCAACTAGTCGACGGGGCAATAGGAACAACAAACGAGATTAGATTGAATCGAGGCGACTGGTAGGGCGTGACTGATAGGGCATAGGATGTTGTTGGCAACTAGTCGACGGTGTAGTTGCAGTGATTGTTGTAAAATGACAACATCCATCATGGATTAACCATAATGCACAAATGAATAGTAAGCACAATCACAGAGGAGCACACTCAATACAGGGAGGCAAAACTCTTTTTATTAGATTGATTCTCTTGTACAAGAGGGTGCCATATTTATATTGGAAGCAAACAAGAAATAGATTCATATTCGCCCACAACGAGATAAAGCCCAAACGTATATATCTCAACACTCCCCCTTGTGCGAATACCGCGTAATGCACATGTTTCATCAAAAACTCCTCTCAAAAACCCAATGGAAAAAAAAGAGATGGAAAAAATAGTACATTGCACTCGCACACTGTGTTACACTGGTTGCCTTATTAAAAACCTTTATGTGAGAAAACTTTAGAAAAACTCACAAAGGGGAAAAGAGTGCAACTTATAATTTTTTGAATTAAAGTGGTATCTTCAGGATCATGCTAAGGGGTGTGGTATCTTTAGGATCATGCTAAGGGGTGTGGTATCTTCAGGACCATCTGCAATTAAACTATGCACAATAAATTAAAAAAAGCTGGAGCGATAGCTAGCTATTTCAAATATATTAAGATATTATTTAATTACCTCTGCAAAATAGAGAACAGGTTCCAACATATATAATTTTACTTCCGATACTTTCTTCCATACTTAAGAGCTTTCAATTCCCTATTCAGGAGACATATATTCAAAACATCAACAATGATATCGAATTACCTAATGCAGTAAGCATGAAATCCTTTTGACTTCAATGAAAGAAAATAAGGGTGGAAGCATTAACAAAGTTGAGGAATTAATTATCTTGAAGAAATGTCTATCTGTTGACCAAATAAGTACGTACCAACAATAACTCCTAATCTCTAATTAAGTTAGGTCCTAATCCTATTCGAGGATATGTGGTTCAGGCAATTCTTAAGTTGTTGTACAACTCCAGAGAAAATTTCAGCAACATCTCCCTGCTGTTCTCTAAATATACGTCTCGACAACAGGTCAAGAGGGGTGTGTATCCGGAGAACACCAGGGAGATGCTGTCGAAACTTTCTCTTGAGTTGTTCAACAGCTTAGGAACTTGTCCGAACCACATATCCTCTAACTGTCCAAAAAAATGTGGACAATTCGAGAGTGCTTGCTTATAAATATGTCATTTCAGTATATTTATAAACAAGCATCCTCGAACGAGAGACGTATGTTATCCAACCTAAAGTCTAACATTCATCATATTACAGCAACAATAATGACATGATTAACATGAGAGTACTAAAAAGATAAATGGATGTGTGTTTGTCAAATAAAGGGTGTGAAATCTGATAGGATGCACACAATTTCAGTGCAAACTAAACTCACTTTGCAACATATCGAATTACCTAGTGCAAAATTGAAGGGTTTTGAAGGAATGCTCACCTTTTGAAGAAAACCACAAATGAGGGAAAATCTCCTCAAGCTAGGGCTTCAGCTTCACCCTCTTAACACCCAACCTCGAGGATTTCATAATTTCTTACCCAAGTATTGCTTCCAACCAGAGTATGTGGTGTTTTTTGGGGTGGCGGTAGTTTTTTTTTTTTGCCTCTAGAACAACAATGGAGGAGAGTTCAACCCGAGGGTATAAATAACCTAGCAAGGCACATCACAATCAGTTCTGACATGAGAACCGATTGTGATGTGCCCAATGCAACATCATGATCAGTTCTAACCTGAGAACCGATTGTGATTATTATTAACACCCTCTTCGAATCATCTATCAGAATCGGTTTTTTTCTAAAACTTTAGGAACCGACCCAGATGAAGCGATAGTGTTGTATCATTCTGTAGTAGTGAATCTAGGAAATTAGGGAAATTAATCTGCAGGATTAAAAATTGTTTAGGAGCGATTCTCTTACGTGCTTCAAACTTACGTATAGCTCATCGTAGATTAATCGCTTGATTGAAATTCGATGCAATGTGGATTGATGCAGGCAGAGGATCTTGATTGGCCTCGGGGGGCTTAGTGCTCATAACATGTTGTAAAAACAATGACGACCGTTGTGGATCAAACACAATGCACCAATTGTATAGCAAGAACTATTACGGGGAGCACACACAATATAGGGAGGCAAAACTCACTCTCTTTATTAGATTGATTCTCTTGTACAACGTGATGCCATATTTATAGTAGAAACCTATAAGAGATATATAGATTCAGATCCGTCCACAACAAGATAGAGTTCAAACATATTTGAACAACTAGGACCTAGAGTCATATCATATATCAACAATGATGACATGTTGCTTATTTGACGGAGCTACTAGAGCAGATCGGCAAATCAGCCTAGCTGGATGTCAGTTATATGATGTTGTTATTGGTCTTCTACCTTTTGCTCTGTGCTGTTGGAAGTTTTTAGGGTTCCCTTTTCACTTTTGAGACAGCGGTTGGTTAACTGGCAGTGGTTGAGCTATACTCTTCTTGGGCTGTCATTCTTCTTTTTTGGGCCCAATGGAACCTAGGCTTATATGCTAGGCTAGTGCCTCCATATTGTGGAGCTTTGGCCTACTTAGTCCCCTTCACACTTTTTTTTATCTTTGGCCCCTTTTAAGTAAAATTGTAAATCTAGCCCTCTTCCCGACCACAGAAGTAACAGCAGGCGACACATGTCACTTACCGTGCCCCCACCAAGGCAGACGAGCTACCATGATACCCAAACTCAGTAGGATAGGGTATCGTAGTGCCCGAGCTCAGCAGGAAGCTAGGGTGGAGCCCGCTGGTGCTTTTGCAGTCGAGAAAGAGGCTAGATTTGCAATTTTGTTCGAGAGAGGGCCAAAGATGAAAAAAAAGGTATGCAATGGGACCAAATAAATCGAGGCTTCAACCAGACTTGAGGCCAGTGAAGCACTCTGGTGGCTTAAATTTCATCCGATCAGATCAAGAAACATAGCGTTTGTGATCCATGTCCTAAACCTATATAAACTACATAATGTGTCTTTGTTATACTTTGATACTCCTTCTTATGTACAGCAGCCCTCGGATCGGATTAGAGTTTTGTGAGATAAGGCACGAGCTTGCACGGTCTCAAGAATGAAGAAGATGAATCTCATAGAGAGAACCAAAATAACGACATGGAAGCAACCAAGTTGAGAGAGAAAAGATCTAGCAAAGTCGACTGCAAATTCTTTAAGCACAACCTCAAAAGAGTAAAAGGGATTGTTGTTCTCTCAACCTCTCGAACCTTTTAGGACCTTTGAATCATTGCCCTGTACAAGAATCTAATGCTAAAGAACAACTTAACCTCTAACCTCTCATGCACCTATTACTTTGGATGAGTTGGCTTGTGGCTTCTTGGTTGCTTAGATTCTCCAAGACCGCCCTAGGTTCATATTGCATCTCTAGTTCTCCTTTAAAGTAAATAGGAATCTTACTCCTATTAGGATTATAAATCCTAATCCTATTAGGATCCATCTAGCACACCTTTCCAAATCCTAAAAGACCATATATGAGTCACCATATTTAACAATCTCTACATTGACTCTTATCCGTTGAAGTCACCATGCTCCTCCAAGAACTCTCTCCAAGTTGACTCTGCATTTTTTCTTTCCTCTCACATTTGAGAGTGCACTCACCGCAGGGGCTTATGCACATCACCATAATGTTCACATTAGTGTTTGACCTTGGGCTATCGAACCCTCTACCTGAAATCCCTTTCTTTGTGTAGTTTGGTTAACCATAACTCCTGTTCCTACAGCCTTTTATACCATAGGTTTGTACAACCTCGGAGCTCCACCTGTTCGTTGGTACCATGTGGTTGGTCCCACCACATCTTTCTTCTTCCAACATCTCGCACCTTCACCTTTACGTCAACTAGATTTTGTAACCATCTTTGCAGTTTCGCACATGACTGCATTTGAGATCTGATTACCTATCGTTGATGACACAGTTTCCTTCTCATGATCAAGATTTTTTCAGACCTCCCATTGGTTACTCTTCCTTTAGGTTTACCCATCAATTGGTATCCTCAATTGCTTCAGATACTTTTTATGATTACCTGCCCTTTACAAGTAACTCACATGACTCCACCTCGAGTGATACCTCACAATCTTTGAGTTCAAGCGACCTCACAGATATTAGATTTTTTTTAAGTCAGGAACATACCGAGCTTCCATTAATATGTGATCTGCTCCATCATACATCTCCAATGTAACTGTTCCCATATCAATAATTGCATACTCCATGCAATCAGCCAAGTGAATAGTTCTATGCGCCAGGCATAGAGATCATTTGTCGAACATCTCCCTTGTTGAACATATATGGAAGCAACACCTTGAATATAATATCCATCTATGAGAAGTACCTGGTTAATTGATGACACGTATGTTCGAATCATCTTGCTATTGCCATTGAGCATTCACCCTTCATTTGAAAAAACTCAGACAGTCCTTTATCACCCGGGGATGAAGATTCGGATGACCTTCCTCGTCACATAGATAGCATACGTGTGTGCCCTTGCTCTTATCCTTCTTCTTTTTGTAACTCTTCCTTTTGTCTACAACACCTACTGCAGCCAATGCTTGATCACCCGGGGATGAAGATTCGGATGGCTTTTTCAAGGACACTGACTCCAATAGATATGCAACTACCTCATTTAAGTTAAGAGTGCTTTTCCCGAGAAGAATATTCATCAACAATTACTCCCATGATGGTGGTAGAAATCATGCTAATATGACAACTTTATGTTTCTCCTCAATTTTCTCATCCACACTAATGAGCTATGGGATAAGCTTGTTGAAGACATTGAGATGGTCAACGAATCGTGTGCATTCCTCCAGCGCAACCTGTATAGTTGTTGCTTCAGTACTCACTAATTTGTCAGCGACTTTGCCATATACAATTCTTTTAAGTTCTATAATTTTTTTGGTGAATTCTCCTTTTTCACTAAGTACTTTACCTCATTAGAGATACATAGACGGATTGTACCGACAGCCTTCTGCTCTATCACTTTCCAGTCTTCAGCGGACGTCTTTTCTGGTTTGTCCCCTTCAAGAGCAGCGATTAACTCTTGTTGGACAAGAATATCCTTCACCACACATTGCCACACGCTGAAATTTCCTCTATCATGAAATTTCTCTACTTGATTCCACATCGTTGACATCAATTTTGATTTTGTGTCACCTGATGCTTCATCAACCTTCTCACAAATCTGATTAATCTGGTCTTGGCTCTGATACCATTTTTTATACTCTGATACCCCTTCTTATGCACAGCAGCCCCCAGATCGGATCAGAGTTTTCTGAGATAAGGCACAAGCGTGTACGGTCTCAAGAACGAAGAAGATAAATCTCGTAGAGAACCAAAATGATGATGTTGAAGCAACCACGACGAGAGAGAAAATATTTGGCGAAGCTGGCCGTAAATTCTTTAAGCACAACCTCAAAAGAGTACAAGGGATTGTTGCTCTCTTACAATCTCTCGAACCTTTTAGGACATTTGGATCCTTATCCTATACAAGAATCTAGTGCTAAAGAATAACCTAATCTCTTATCCTCTCATGCACCTCTTGCTTGGGATACATTTTCTTGTGATTTCTTGGTTGCTTGGGTTCTCTATGACTACCCTCTAGTAGGGGTGCAAACGGAGTGGATAATTCCCGACCGTCCGTCCGTATAAATTTGGATACTATTCAAAATGTAATTTCGGATATCCGGGTTTTTCGGATATCGGATATAGATTCGGATAATTTTTTAGGATACGGAAACGGATTCAGAATTAAAGTATCCTTCGGATTCGGATATAACCATATTTTTATTTGGATATATCTGGTTATTATCCGACTAACTATCCGAATATTCGGTATACAGTGTTCGGCTGTTCGCCTTCGGCCCTTCGGCCACCCCGTGCGCAGCCCATCTGTTCGGCTGTACGCCCATTCGCAAATCTGCTCGAGCGGCGATTTTGACCGGCCTCCTTGAGGTGGCGATGGCGGCCTCCCGCGGGCTCAAGCTAGCATCCGCGGTGTCCCTTGCTCTCCAGGCTGTGGCGTCCCATGCTCTCCTGGCGGCGGCGACTCGAGGACTCCAGGCGGCGATGGCGGCGACGACCCTCTGTCTCCAGGCAGCGGCGGCAGCTGCTAACCAAGGTCTCCAACGACGACTCGCGACCGACGAACCTCCACTCCAGTGTGGCTACCCACGGTCTCCATTTGAAGGTATACCCTAATCCCTATTTTTGGTTTCGTAATCCCTAATCCCTAATCGTGAAAAGATCGAGCATCTAGTATTTGTTGTATACGCTCATGCATGCTCTTTTCTCTGGCGTATTTTGGTTAATCTCAAGATTATTCTATACCCTGTGCGTTATTCGGCGCATCGCTCCTAGATGAAATTAATATTTGTTCTAATGATAAAGATGTCATCCCTCAATTTTATGAGTAGCATTCAAAGGCCATATTGCTAGCTGTAAGGATTCCTGGCATTGATCTTCTAGGTTCATTTAGTATTGATCTTCTAGGTTCCTGGCAACTTTTGTTAATTCCATTACGAGAGTTATCATGTTCTTATGAATCTGATCCAATATTGTCAATACCATGTCTTCGTTGAGCACTAACAGAGTAATATTCTTGTCTCTAATTTGACCATGTCTTAACACATACAGAGCAATATTCTTTTGTCTCTTACATTCACGGTAGTTCATAGTGTCACCAGATTGTATAGCGAGTTATTTTACTTTGTGAGCTACTGGTAGGGGTGAAAACGGGTCGGATTTTATCCGCCCGATCCGGATCCGGATCCGGTCGGGATCGGATTCGGGATGGATTTTAAATATCCGGTCAGATCCGGATCTGGATATTTGAATCCGGATACCAGATCGGATTCGGAGCATAAAGTATCCGACAAATATATGTCGGGATCCGGATATCAGATAATTAGCTATTCGGATATCCGTTTTGAAGATGGCCCAGCCCATAGCCTCCAGCGAGTGGCGACCTGGCGTCGGTCCTGGGCTCCTGCCTCTTGGCCCATCCGGCCAGCCCCCACCCCATCACGCTTCACATCACAGGCATCAGTGCATTCACACGCTGCACCGGTCTTCATCGGTTCATCCGGATGCTATTCGCTTCAAACATGAAGTTGTTGGAAAATAAAATAAATTCAACAAAAAAATCGCAGCCTTTAAGTCCCCATCACCTAATTAATATGAATTGCAGAATAAAATTATGTCAGGCCATTTTGGGTACAGAAATACATAGGTAATATACTTGAAATGGTATTGTAGAAGTTTCATTAGTCATGAAGTTTGTAAGTGGAATCACTGAAATGGTTACTGAATATACTAACAATATGAAGTGTCGATAGGCGACTGCTTTTGTTAATATATAACGTGCTATTATTGTTATGGATTTATGTGATTTGATTCAGCATATATTACTCAATGTATGCGTGTGTTATCTGTATATCTCTATCTGTTCCCGATCCGAATCCATCACATATCCGACCCGTGTCCATATCCCGAATTATCCGGATTCGTATCCGGATCTGGCTAGCCTGTATCTGGTTCCGAATCCGAGAAAAAAATATGGGTTAGGATACGAGAAGAGTAATATCCGCCTGTATTCGATCCGTTTTCACCCCTAGCTACTGGAGGCCATGATAATTGCTCTGAAAGAACAACTTATGGATAGAACCTTTACATTTGCCGATATACCATATATGTGCTTTGTGCAATTTTTTGGCTGTGTTTCAGTAGATACTATATATATTTTTCCTTGCTTGAAGGCTATACTGTGGAGTACTTTTGAGATAAGTTGCGCATTAGAGGCATGCTAATTTGCTTTATGCATAAAACCTACGCAGAGTGCTTTAGTCCTGAGTTACGTCAAATGAATTTGTTGGTCTCCCTATGCCTAGCATTCTGCTGCACACATGAATAATCCTGAGTTCTACATTTTTCCAGCTTATTCAATTACCCTGCACGTCTATGCTTTATAGACACTAAGATTTTCTTACATAGTTTTTCACTTTATACTCAATGCTTCATTGTTGATGTTTTTTTTTCAGATTTGCGAAAAGGCCACTGGAACTTTTGCATGTCTCTTGGTGTGCAGACCCTTATCGTATGGTTGATTGATCCTAATATGCGCGACATATATAGTTTCTGCTTTCACGCATTATCCGACTAACTATTCGTGACCGAGACTAACCGTATCCAGAACGATCTGTATTCGCTCCGTATTCATGACCGAAATAATCCTTATTCGTATTCGAATCCGGCACTGTCCGTATTCGATTATGTATCCGAGAAAAAATTTGAAATAGGATACGGAATGAGCGAAATCCGTCCGTATCCGCTGCGTTTGCACCCTTACACCCTAGGTTTATATAGCCTCTTTATTTCTCTTTCAAAGCAAACAGTAATCCTACTCCTATTACTATTACAAATCTATCTCCTATTAGAATTAGAAATCCTGTTATGATTCATCTAGCATATCTTTTAAAATCTTAAAAAAATAGATTTAAGTCACCGTATTTAACCGTCTCCTAAAAATTGGCAAAGAAAAGGGAAGACACTGTGCAGACGGCGCGCTCCTGCTGGGTGCAGTTGGGTATAAACTAAGGGCCAGTTTGCATTTGTTCTGCCGTGATAATCGAATACTTCTGTTTTGGCTCAAAAATATGGGTTCCTATGTAGTAAAAGACCAAAGTATGATTGCTTGTTCGTGGATACAAATTTGCGACAGCGTTCTCTTCGAGTCTCCATACCGTACCAAGTAGATAAAATATTATGGCATACTTCCTCATCAGGAAGCCCGTCTAGCTCAGTTGGTAGAGCGCAAGGCTCTTAACCTTGTGGTCGTGGGTTCGAGCCCCACGGTGGGCGCTGCTATTTTTTTTCCCATTTTAAACATTCCTACCTTTTTTTCTTCTTCTTCTTCCCCACTTTTCAGTTTCCGTTTTGAGATCTCCTTCGGTTCTTATATTCACCTCACTGAGCGTCGATCAGATGGAGACAACCATGCAAGCACACAGAACCAACTAGTAGCAGAGATTCATCACTGTAATATTCTGATCGCAATTCGTGCCGTTTCTCTCTTGCTTCCTAACAATCGCCGAATCACGGCACGCACTCGCTTTGATTGATTCCTCATTCTCAGAATGTATCAAAGCCATGGCAGCTGATCCAAGTCCCCCAGCGAAGACACTCCGTGGTCAGCATCATCATCTCCTCCGGCTCCCAGCCCCAGCAGCTCCACCAGATCAGCTTCAGCTTCACCAACGCCAAACTGGTGACTACCAGTAGCCCCCATCACACCGTCGTCGAGCAGTGCAGCGTCGCCGCGCCATGGGCTCAAGAAGTTCAGCTCGATGCCGTCGAGATCAAGGTCGATCGATAGAACCGAAGGACAGGTAGTCTCCAGCAAAATCTTGCTGCCCCGTCGCCTCTTCCGCATGATCGTGGGACGGCCGTGGCTCGTTGTCGTAGTCGCAGCGGACAGCACCCTGGTGCACCGCCGCGCCTTGGTCCGGATCGGGCTCGTGTCCGGCGCGGGCGACCACCGGCGCGCAGCCGCAGGGCCGCCGGCGTCGTTGCTAGCTTGCAGCTTCGTCCCGCACTTCGACGGTGCAACGGCCTGGTAGTTTGAGCAACTGTTGCTGGTGTTGCCTTGCACCTTCTTCCCCAGGGTCGTGTTCCAGTAGTTCTTGATCTCCTTGTGTGTTCGCCCCGGCAGCCGCCCGGCAATCAGCTACCATCTGCGGCGACAACGGGAGAACAGCTGCCAATGGTCACATCACAGACATACTTTTGACCGGGATTTTCTTCCGCAAAAGTGAATTGATCAAAAGTATTCCAAAACGGAGGGGCTAATTAACACTGAATTTAATTATTTTATCTGTTCTTATTTAGTTACACTGCACAAGGTTAGCTGAACTTGTCCATATCTGAAAGAACAATGCCACATCTGGTCAATGGAGGCATTCGATGTTGTAGATCAAAGGAAAGGGCCAAAGGGAATTAACAACTGGTTGTGCATGCATGTGCTCTCCTTAGAGAAAAACAGTGTGTGTAAGTCGTTTTGTTGCCTTAGGCAGAGATGTGCTTCTAGCTGTCATCATCAACATTCCTGACCTAATAACTCCATTACCTCTGCAGAGCAGAGGCTACAATCTACATTGACAACAAAAGATTGTTCTTCTAGAGGCACAGCCGATTTGGAAGCTGATGCTGATAGATTTGGATACAAGTGGTCATGAAAAACTGGAGGATATTTGCCGTTATATTCATTCAGGTGTTGACCTACTTTGTCTGATCAGATATGTACCAAGCAGGGGGGAGAAAGACTGGAGGATATTTGCCGTTATATTCATTCAGGTGTTGGCCTACTTTGTCTGATCAGATATGTATCAAGCAGGGGGGAGAAAGGTGTTGGCCTACTTTGTCTGATCAGATACTTCCGTATATAAATACCGGAGTTTTTCCGGCTCCTCCGCGCGCCACGTCATGTTTTGGGCCATGTAGCCGCTCGCCCGGATGCCGCGTCGCCCGCACGAGCAGTGAAACGGTTCGCCGCTAAATGCGGGCGCGATTCGTTGAGCCACGTCGCCACGTTGCTAATCCGGTTGTTAGGCTTAAGTAAATTCTCTGCGTTAGTGTACGCGTGGAGCTACGTAGCGAGGTGGTAAAGCACGTCTTTCGCGTCGCCCAGGTCGAGGGTTCGAGCCTCGGTTCCTGGCCGCAAGGCATTGGGAATTTTCTCGGACCGACGCGTGGCTAGCTTGCGCATGCGCGTTTAGGCGACGTGTGGCCTTCTTTTTTGCGAAAAGACCTCGAATGTTTCGGAATTACGTATTAGTCCATTCTTTTTATATGGAGGACCTCGAACTGCTTAAATATGTCGGGAATTGCATCTAGATAGGGTTTTTTTACGAAAAGGCCCTCCAAACTTTTTATATTTTTCTTCGATTCTTTTCTTCGGTCAGAAAATTACTTTAGGTACCTCAAAAATTACATATAAGTAGGGTTTTTTTACGTGAACACCCTCCAAAATTCTTAGATTTCTCATGCGATCCTTTTCTTCGTCCGCCTGCATGGCGCGGCGTGGCGCCGCGCATACGTGCCTAGTATGTATCAAGCAGGGGGGAGAAAAAAGTTTCCAACAGAAAGGTTAACATGCCCTTTATTTTTGCTTAGGAAGAAAGATGAATATGACCCAAACAAATTAAATTCTTGCTTTCATGATTACAAGTTTGAGAGGTGCTTCTATACTTTTCTTCTTTTAAATTGCACAAATATTAAAGCATAAATGAAGAGTAGAAGGTGATTATTTACTACTTCGCTTACTCTAAAATTTGTGCAACTTATATTGGGAGAGAAATCATAGAAGCACGGCTCAAGTAGTTTTCATAGTTTTTACAACTGTCACTACTACTCCTACAGAACTAAAGAAGATAATAGTATAAGTTACACAGAAATTAATAACTTGCAACTGACTGTCAATCTCTCTTTTTTTTTAGGGTTTAATTCAGAAATGCGAAAAAAAGCAAATGAAGGGATACCATGCCCAGGATTTAACTGACAGTAAATCTTTCACAAAGCAGCTGGTGGATGTATGTTAGGAATGGTTAGGATGGGCACCTGTTGCTGAGGAGCCTGATGATGAGCTCTTCTTCATCATCCGAGATGTTGCCTCTCTTGATCCCCACCCGAAGGTAGTTCAGTCATTGCAGCCGGAAGCTCTTCCCGCAGAGCTTCAGCCCTGCAACATCCCAATGCCGTCAATGCGATCTCGTCGTGGCAGTCGGTAAACCAGTGACGCCTCGCTGCATTTCCTGTTTCCATGCATCTTTCCGCCTGTAATCACCTTCAGACATACTTGCTCTCTTTTTCAGTTACAGTGGCTTTATAGCAAATCTAACTGCATCATGTACACTGAAATCCTCTGCATATGTTGTCTTCTTTGATGCATGATAAGGTGATTCGAGGGAGTGATCAGATCACACATAAACATGTAAGTGTAACTAACGAAAGACAATTGCAGGATCGGACACTAAAATTGCGTCAATGGCGAACAAATTGATGTAATGTAGGGGGGAGAGAAAGAGGTGGTGTCACGGACCAGCTCTCCTAGGGAGGCTTCCCCATTTGCCCTCTCCATGCTTGTTGATGTAGGACACTAGGGTCTCGTCCTCCATTGTTGTCCATGCTCCTCTGTTCAGCCCCTTGGAGCTAGGGGTGAAAACGGGGATGCAGCGATCCTATATTTTTGTGTGTGTGTGTGACAGAGATGCAGTGATCCTATATTTTTACCGTTTTGTAACAGTATTAGTTGGTAGAAATTCCTGGTCGAAGCGAGTGACCGGTAATAAATGGAAACACTACACCTAGATAGCAAGCAGTTCTCATGGCGGAATGGCAGTTACTCACGTGTACTAGCTAGTATGACAACGCAATGATTTACAATTTCTGGCGTGCAACTAATCAACGATTAGGTTGTAGTTGTAACTGGTGTTTGACGGCTCAAAGGGCAGGGCCAGAAGCAGGGGCAGTCAGACTATGATACTGGGATCACAAGATTCAGATTTTGTCTAGCAAATCGATCGGTGGATGGCCTGCAAGTTCTGACAGAGCGGTTGTTCTCCAAGGCCGCTGTTGTTACCGTTTGGTGTCCCTTGTAATAGTATGTACGACATAAGGTCGCATGATTGGGTTACAGTTTAGGCAAACTGAGTGTGTTAGGTGTACATCGGGTTGTTCAACTCGGCAAACAAAACAAGTTTCAGGCTTTTTTTTTCTAAAAGAGAAGTTTAGGCTTTGGTAAGTCTACCTATCCAATCCAAACAGAGACGTTTGATTATGTAGCAGAGAGCAGACAGGCAAAATTCAACAGCACTATCATGGCCAGAAAAAAAATACAATTCTATGTTTTGAAGATGGAGAATAGGGTTTCTATTAGGGTTAGACTCAAAAAAACAGGACAGATTTTTTTATCTCTTAACAGTTTTGAAGCACTAAGAGACAGTTGCCGCTTCTTTTAGCTTAACTGATATATTGTCTGTGAAATCATGTGCTAAAAAATTGGCTTAGTAATGAAATTGATATTGCGAAGTGGTTGTGTTTATGGCATGTGATGTGCTTTTGCACGTGTTCTTTCAGATGATTATTTGATATGCTTGTGATAGCATGGTAATAGTTTTGCTTGATGCAATGCGCTTGTGTGAGTAGTTGTATGGATTGATCTTGAGTCAAGTCGTGGACTTGTGCTCGTACACAGTTTTGTGTTTATTCATGTGCAGGTGTTGCTTGAGGGCGAACGTGATCGATGACGGGACCGGAACTAGGTTCATGGAGGAATTGAGATTCGGGACTAGGTTCAAGGAGGAACTGAGGTCCTAGTGGTCAAGGATGTCATGCGGGACGTTCGGGCTAGAGAACGGTGCACATGGAGGTTGGTTAGTCACGCGAGAGTGGCAGGTGGGCCATACGCGTGCATATGTGAATTTTGGGTAGTTTGCATGTATTGGGCCGTGTTGGGCCAGGTGGATATACATGCGAACTGTTGCTCATTATAAATAGGAGAGGGATATCTCCTGTTTAGATAAGAGAGCTGAGTATTAGGGTTTGTACTCTTTTATTGGGAGTACTGTAACTAGACTAGCGTGAAGAAATTAAAAAAAATCAGAAATTCCACAACCGACAGAGCGTTGCCATACGTTTTTATTTCTTGCGGCGGCTGATTCTTTCCTCACGTCCAGAAGTACCGGTGGCGGCACCCGAGCGAAGAAAAGTCGGCGCTACAGTGCTTCACGCAGCTACATTAAATCGTGGATCGCTTTTCATGCATGCTTTGTTACGGTGATCGTTTTCTAATTTTATTTGTCCGGTTTTGGTTCTTATAGATTGATTCATTGTCTCTCGTGATTCAACCGGTTTAATCTTGATTTGATCTATCCAAAATCTTTATAGGGCATTAACTTAGTGTCTCTCAAAGTTTCGTTGGTTAATCTTTTGTAGATTTTGATTAATCACGAAATTAGGGTTTGATCAATTCTCGTCATAATCTGTCACAGCAAGCTTGCAAGGTTAATAACTTTTGATCCGTAGGTCTGATCGAGCTGATTCATTTTTTGTTAGATTCATATTGGAATCTAGTTTATACATTTAAAATTTCAGGTCAATTAGACGGTTGGATCTCCGGGAATGAGCGATTTACCGAATGCATCTAACTCTATTTTGTTGAATACGAAGCAATTATTTGAGTCCGAATTGGGGTGAACTTTTAGTAGATCAAAAATTTAATTTTAGCTTCCGTGCAATCATTCAACCCCTCTGATTGCTAGTTTAGTATATATCGATCCTACAAGTGGTATCAGAGCACGATTTTTCTAATTTATCTTAACCGGTGATTAGATCAATAGATCGTTATTCGACAAAACCGTGTGTGTTCGATGGTGTTGATTTTCAGTTTTGGAAGGCCAAGATGGAGGCGTACATCCAAGCGCAGGGCTTCACAATTTGGGAGAAGGTTTACAAGCTGTACGAAGTTCCTGAGAACGACAACGACAACGACGCCAATCGCGCACATGTTGAAGCAAACAGCAAGGCGCGCAACTTGATCATCCAGGGCTTGGGACGCAGCGACTTCGATCGAATGGTTCATCTTCGATCCGCATATGAGGTATGGAAATCTCTTTGTGATTATCATGAGGGTTCTAACACTGTCAAAGAGGTTCGTCAGGATATATATAAGAAAGAATACATGCGATTTGAGATGAAAACTGGTGAGTCGCTAGATGATTTCTTTGCACGTTTCAATAAGATTCTTAGCAATTTACGTGCTGTTGGAGTTAGCTATGACGATGCTGCTAATGCTAGACAATTGCTTGGTGCATTAGACATGTCTATTTGGGAGATGAAAGTTACATCCATTAGAGAATCAACTGTCATGAGTACACTTAGTTTAGATGTTCTTTTCTCTAAATTAAAGACTCATGAATTGGATGTTCTTGCTAGGAAGAATGATCATAAATCAATTGCTTTGACCTCCCAATCTAGCATGTCTCATAATAATGCTTCTTCAAGTTTTGCTTTGTCTTTCTTGTCTTCACTAACCGATGAACAGATTGAGGAATTTTCAGAAAAAGACTTGGCATCACTCTCTTCTCGTTTTAATAAAGTTTTGCAGAATGTGAGAATGAGGAAGAGAGTTGGTGGTGGCCCTCCAAGATGCTATGAGTGTGGTGATCTCAACCACATTCGTTCAAATTGTCCTAAACTTAAATGTAAATCATCGAAGGAGGAGAAAGAGACAAAGTACAAGCGTCCATTCAATGACAAGAAGAAAAGGAGCTTCCTAAATAGCAAAGTTGTGCATCGAGTTCTTTCAGCACTTGAACAAGTCAACTTGAGTGATGTAGACTCTGAAAGCAGTGATGAAGATACAATATCCAAAGGTAAGACGAGACAAGACTTGACGAGCTTGTGTCTCATGGCAAGTATGGACAGCTCAACCAAAGATGAACTTGGTAGTGAGGGAAACGAGGTAAATCCTTCTTACGATGAGCTTTCAAATGCTGTTGTTCGTCTTGGTACGCTTTTAGAGAAAAGAAACAAGAAAATTAAGAAACATGATGTTTTGATTGAATCTCTTAATTATGAAATTGCAAGACTTAAAACTTTGATTCCCGATGATGATTCTTGCAAATCATGTGATTTAATTTATTCTGAATTCACTTCTCTAAGAAATATTCATGCTTCAACTCTTGATAAGCTTAGAGATGAAATTGAGAAGAATAAGAAACTTGTTGCTTTGAATTGCAAACAAATTAAAGATGCTAGTTGCTCTACTTCTGAATTGGATGAATCAACTTCTTGTTCTAAATGTTCAATTCTTGAATTGAAGTTGCATGATGCTAATGCTAGAGTTTCTCAAATGACAAATGATTTGCTCACACATGAGGTTCTTTCATGCTCAACTTGTCGCAAGCAAAAAGGAAAAGTGGACGTTTCTTGTAATAATTGTTTAACTCTTTCTCGAAAGGTTGATTACTTGGAAAAATCTTTAGAATGTTTCACTAAAGGAAAGAAAAACCTAAACATGATTTTGGATCAATCAAGGGTTAGCACGCATAACAAAGGTTTAGATTTTGATTCTTATGCTCATCATAAATCACATGCTCCCACTGTTGTTAAGGCACTTGAGAATGGAAAATTTGAAATTGTCAATGAGCCTAAAAAAACTGTTTTGAAGTTTGATGGAGTTTTATCTTCTACTATAATGAATGCAAATGTTGCTTCTACTTCTAAAGCTAAACATCGTGTTAAGTACACTTGTACTCATTGTGGTAGAGATGGACACTTAGTAGATTTTTGCTTTAGACTAGCCAAACAACAAAAGAAAGAAAAAGCTAAGGCTAGGTCTAATTTCAGACAAGCACGCTTTACTCCTCATTATGTGCTTAGGGTGATGCAAACACCTTTTGTTGATGGTAACACGAGACATGTTAAAACTGCTTTTGTGTATAAGCATACTCGTGTTGTGCCTACTCGTCATGTGTCTCAATACTGGATTCCTAAATGCTTTATTTCTAACCCCAGTGCCGAGGCTTCGAAATCTTCTAGTGCTATGTAGGTTTTTCAGATACGAGTTCGAGAACAGAAGCTTAGTGGATCTTGATCTTTTGCAAGATGTGATCAAGACTTGGATGGTTCGCACCCTTGAGATGGCCTTCAAGAGGTATGTGCGATAATTCTTCACCTACTTTGTGAGCTATTTTATACACTCATATCTTTTACATTCACAGATATCTAATTGTGGTATGAGATGAGATGTTTGCTTATATGCTCATATGTATCCCCTGGCATGTTCAATTATGTTATATCTTATATCATGCCTTTTAATGCTTAGTATTTATTTATCATGATTCATACTTATGCTTAACTGAATATACCATGATAACTCAAACACATGTATATCATCACCTCTCTTTTGATCTCATTGGTTATTCATTTGAGGGGGAGTTAATAGACTTTTTGTGAAAATTTCTTTCGTTTGCCTATTGGGAGGATTGTTCTTTTAGACTTTTGTTTATAAAATTAATCCCATTGGGTGACAATTTTGAAGAAAGTTTTTAAGATGGTTTGTTTTGAGGGGGAGTTTTTGAAAACTTTGTAATACTTTGTAACATACTTTTATTTTGTGTGGTTCTTAAATGAAAAACAAAAAAAATAGAAAAACAATGAAAAAGTAATGAGCATTATATTTCATACACATATGTCATTTGAAGCCATGTTTATGCTACAAGGTCTTTGCAACTTCATGTTTATGCATATATGGTGTAGTTTATGTCATGACTATTTAATTAGAATGACAACTTGAATTAAATCTTGTCATGGTTGAATTTTCTCGACTATCTTGATCCTGCTCAAAAGTGCTAACTATGAAATCTATCAAAATTAAGTGCTTAAGCTCAAAGAGTGATTGTTGATAAATGCGAGATCAAGGTTATGTACTATCACACTTCTTCTTTACGAGACTGCTTACATTGCACTTCGATATGAACTTGGAAGAGGTTGTGTATGATCGAAACCATGAAACCTTAAGCTTTTGATTGCTTGGCATGGTTGAAAAGTAAGGCTGATGGTGCATATAATTCTTTGCAATTGTTATTGTTGCAATCAATCAATAAATCAGGTTCTCTTTTCAAAAAGGCATCAATGATTTGCACAAAAATTTTAGGTTTTGAGGTAGTTGAGTAAGGGAGATCATGCCATGCAATAAATTGTTATTAGTACTTGATTTCTGTTATGCTTACTCTACATTGTCTATGTGTAGATTTGAGGGTGCAAGTATTTTTGATAGCATGGCTTGGTGATGAATTTGCAACATTTGTGGATGACTTAGAATGCTCACGACACAAAAAAAATTGTCAAACTTTTTTAAAAAAAGATTTTGTTTTCTCTCTTTTGTATTCTTGATGAATCCATTGTCAAAGGGGGAGAATTTTGCCACTTTAGAGAATTTTGGAGGAGTTTTTTTGGAGAACTTTATACATGCTTTACACATGCACATGTTCTATACAAGTGGTATTCAATCATTCACTCACATTTTTCTTCTTAGGGGGAGATTTTTCTTATTTTCACCTAGGGTGAGTTTTTCACTTTACATATCTGTCAAAGGGGGAGATTTTGTGTTTTTCACTTTGACTTTTGTTTTTAAAACCTTTGATTTCAAAAACTTTTCTTGTGAGATGAATGCCAATGTTCAATTCTAAGTGGTGTTGCCAATGTTTTCATCAAGTGGGAGATTGTGAAATCATGTGCTGAAAAATTGTCTTATTAATGAAATTGGCATTGCGAAGTGGTTGTGTTTATGGCATGTGATGTGCTTTTGCACGTGTTCTTTCAGATGATTATTTGATATGCTTGTGATAGCATGGTAATAGTTTTGCTTGATACAATGCGCTCGTGTGAGTGGTTGCATGGATTGATCTTGAGTCAAGTCGTGGACTTGTGCTCGTACACAGTTTTGTGTTTATTCATGTGCAGGTGTTGCTTGAGGGCGAACGTGGTCGATGACGGGACCGGAACTAGGTTCATGGAGGAACTGAGGTTCGGGACTAGGTTCAAGGAGGAACTGAGGTCTTTGTGGTCAAGGATGTCATGCGGGACGTTCGGGCTAGAGAACGGTGCACATGGAGGCTGGTTAGTCACGCGAGAGCGGCAGGTGGGCCGTACGCGTGCATGTGTGAATTTTGGGTAGTTTGCATGTATTGGACCGTGTTGGCTAGGTGGATATGCATGCGAACTGTTGCTCATTATAAATAGAAGAGGGATGTCTCCTGTTGAGATAAGAGAGCTGAGTATTAGGGTTTATACTCTTTTATTGAGAGTACTGTAACCAAACTAGCGTGAAGAAATAAAAAAATCAGAAATTCCTCAGCCGACAGAGCGTTGCCATACGTTTTTATTTCTCGCGGCGGCTGATTCTTTCCTCACGTCCAGAAGTACCGGTGGCGGCACCCGAGGGAAGAAAAGTTGGCGCTACAGTGCTTCGCGCAGCTACAGTAAATCGTGGATCGCTTTTCATGCATGCTTTGTTACGGTGATCGTTTTCTGATTTTATTTGTCCAGTTTTGGTTCTTATAGATTGATTCATTGTCTCTCGTGATTCAACCAGTTTAATCTTGATTTGATCTATCCAAAATCTTTCTAGGGCATTAACTTAGTGTCTCTCAAAGTTTCGTTGGTTAATCTTTTGTAGATTTTGATTAATCACGAAATTAGGATTTGATTTGTTCTCGTCATAATCTGTCACAGCAAGCTTGAGAGGTTAATAAATTTTGATCTGTAGGTCCGATCGATCTGATTCTTTTTTTTTAGATTCGTATTGAAATCTTGTTTCTACAGTTAAAATTTCAGGTCAATTCGACGGTTGTATCTCTAGGAATTAGCGATTTACTGAATGCATCTAACTCTGTTTTGTTGAATACGAAGCAATTATTTGAGTCCGAATTGGGGTGAATTTTTAGTAGATCAAAAATTTAATTTTAGCTTCCGTGCAATCATTCACCCCTCTCTGATTGCTAGTTTAGTATATATGGATCCTACATTGTCTTAAATAAACTGATGTAATAAGTGTACTTTTACTCAGAAGTTAGGATATGTGGTTTTGTTGTAGGGTTGGGCAAGCTTGTATAGGCTGTCTATGAATTGACTAAACTAAAATAGGCTGGTTTGGTAAATCAATAAACAAAATAAGTCAACCAGTTAGGCTTCAATCAGGACTCTGGAGTGGCCTCCAACAATTCTTTGCAATTGGAATCCCAAATCGTGTCATCACCACATAGTTAAAATTAAAGTTTTATGCTTAATCGTTTCATTAATCTATGTATGGGAACCTCAGTGTCAGGGATCGGAGGAGTCCAAGACTTTGCACTAGATCAGCATCAACTTGAGGAGGTCTTGTCACTCCAAAATATCCAATCTTTGCAGATGGTGGGGATGCCATCTAATCTTCTATCATTAAACAAGAAGACCGCACCATGTGAAGCTCCTCCAACAATGAGAAAAAGCTTCAGATCCTTGAGGGGCCGGATGGCAATAATCACATGGAGTTTAAGAGTCAACAATCCTATCATCCGCTGGATCACCACAACTTTATTCCTCAAAAGGGAAAAAAAATTCTTCAGTGTACTGCCATATCTTTTTTCTTCCCAGCTTCTCTTATCTGCAATGCTGTACTTGTGTTAGGCACTTAGGACAGCGAGTAGGGTCCGGGGTTGAAGATTAAACTTTGGTGTTAGTTAAGCTTGCAAAGCTTAGTTTGGAATTGTTTTCCATTTCAACTTTGTGGGATGGGTTAATGGAAATTCGGGGCATGTTTGGAAACAAGACTGGAATGAACAACAGTGTTGAGTGAAAAATTACAGGATTATAAAACAGAGGAATTATTAAAAAAAAAGTGAACTTTTTTACCTCTGTGTACGAAGTTAAAATTGTAATGTACAGAGGGATTAACAAGATATATAGGGGCTATTTGGAATGCATTATTTCATAGAAATTTTTTAGGGAACAATACAATTCTTCAAAATTCTTACTAGAGCGCTCCATTCCAGTGAGGCCAAAATTTTGTACCGCTTGCTATTCTGTACTGGTGCATAGGAAAACTTGTTTCTTCAAAATTCATAGAATTGAGGGGAATTGCTTCGAGATTTTCCCCCCCTTTATCCATGGTTCTAGAAACATTCCTTGGGATTCTAATTTTATCAAATTTTCTAAGTCCTCAATTTCAGACTAAACATGTCTATTTCATTTTTTTTTTTTGCAACAAAAGTGCAGAACTTTCTTGTTGGTCATTCTATTATTATGATACAGAAATCACCGATTACAAACATCAATCTTTCCCTTGAGAAGAGAACGTATCCTAGAGTACAACAGGAAATTTCTGGTGTGGTGCCTGTGTACAGGAACATGAGCTTGATGCATGTGGACTTTGAGTTTTTTTACTGAATTTTGGGCTAGAAGATCTAAGCAAGAACCATTCTAAAAAGCATCATTCTTTTGATCCCAGTTGTACTAAAAAACCATTCTGCAAGTGAATGAGATATTGTTTCCTATCAAATCAACAGATAAAAGAATAGGATGTGAGCAAGCGACAGCTGCATAAAAGGGAAACTGGAAGGGTCATCCTATTCGTTACTAATCATAAAGTGTAGAATGATTTGTGTACTGTCAAGTAATGTTAACTATTGAGATATCTTTGTTTTGAAGCTTCAAAATTGAATAATGTGCCATGTCGGACTTCTTGGAAATTTCTACTCTTTTGCCAACATGCTGTAGTTAGGCAAGTTGGAATCTTTTAAAACTTTTTTCTAAAAAACCAGTTGATGCGTTCCCTTGTTCCCACTGGCCACTACACATCACTTACAATATTTTTAGAGTTAATAATTCCATAAACAATGAGACAGGCAGGTTGTTCCCTTTCTGGTGAAGGTAAAGATGCATTTCTTTAGGAAAAACTCTGCGTGCACCAAAAATCATTCACAAATTTTATGCGAAGTTAACTGTGAAAATCATGTTTTTTTTCCATTATAAACTGATGTAAATTATAAAGCAAATGTAGACAACGATCACATCAGTATCTACAAACGCAAATATACTCCTTTTTTGGTCTTCAACACACATATTCTTCCAAGCATAGGCAAATATTCAAAAAACTGATTTTTACATTGCTATGACTTTGAGACCCTAGCACGCCATCCAGCACGTTCGAGTCCTCGACTCGCCCTGGTGCTCGTGGGGTCGGGTGCAAGTGTGGGTGCGTGCGTGTGTGAGTGTGTGTATTTTTGTAGCCCGGCTGTTGTTCTTTTTCTATAGTGAATGCCAGAGCTCCTGGTCAAAATAAAAAAAAATGACTTTGAGACCCTCATCAACACCAATCACTAGTTTTTCATGTGAAAAAATATATCATTTCACATTATTGAAATATGTTTACGAATCAACAATAGTTTTTTCCCCAATGTGTTAGCAGAATGAAAAAGTACCACACTATTATTTTACAAATTTAGAGCATAACAAGTATATGCAAGACCAAGAAATAAGCACCTTATTTTTAGCAGTGACCATAACATATCTCTAAATTCCACTTATTGTAAGCTTTAATTCAGTCTCAAAAATTAAACGAATTCTTTAATTCTTACTACAGTAACATCTCGTATGGGGTGCTTCTGCACGACTACTATACTATGTCAAGCAACAAAATGTTGGGTGCCTTATATTTAACTTATTTTGTTTATGACTTAAATGTCCAGACTACATTAAAAAAAAATTCCTGAGTATACAGTAGCCCGTGACTTGAACATATGTGAATGTGATAAAGAAAACTAAGCAATTCAGAAGCTAAAATAAGACCTTTAAGCTTGATAAGATGGTGTGGTGACAGCGCAGGTAAAAAATTAAACAAATTAAACCTGCCCTGTTGCTGTTAGAGCATGCATTGCGTCATGGGGGTAATACTGGATGTGGGCTGTATTACTCACACCAGTTGAGCATAAAACAATATTAGAACCTCCTTTTTCAAAAGAGTCCTTTGGAAAGTTGAAAGTTTCGATGAAAATTGTGAGCATAACGTTGTAATGGCAAACAAATAGATATTGTTTATTTGAAGAGGGAGCAGGAGAACTGCTTCCATTTCTTCAAGATATTTCACGTACTAGCACAGGAAGAGAGTATAATATGGTATCACCCAAATGATAAGACCAGTCCTCTTTCCTCTATCCCTATCCCCTAGGTAAAGTGTTCGAACAAACCACAACCATGTAAATGAAATACTCCATTATTTAGGAGTAAACGTTATGATACGGCTCTATTAAAGGAAAAATGGAATATGCATGTATTTCTCCAATGAAAACAACCATTTTTCCAACTAGGGCATTTTCTTGGGAAATGATTTGCTACCGTCAAAGCACACAACACATGTTTTCGTGCTTTTGGAAAGTGCATTCAATGGTCGATCTCGGTAACCATTGGATCTAGTGAATGCCATCTTAGACCATTGGATCAGGCTTGTTGTGCCTAGCATCTCAACCCCGAAGGATATGTCTCCTACTTGGGGAGGCGTCAGGGGCTCGAGGTCGTCGGACCAACACCGCACACGGCTCCCATCTCCCTCGCGTGGCTCCCCGTTTCCCTTGTGTGGCATCGACAAGGCCTCTCGAGCCTCCCTATTCCCCGCTTTTCCTCTCCTCAACCCTAGGTGCCCAACGCTCAAGCTTACGCCATGCGTAGTGCTTCCTTGACAACGAGGCTTGGTGACTTCCTATTCGTCCCCCTAGTCAAAAGCTACGAAATTTTCCAAGTGAAAGTCGAAAAATCCTCATTTGATAGTTTACAATCCGAGTTGAATTTTTTTTTTTGAAATTTCTAAGTTGATAGATGGATTTCTTGAATTGAAAGTTGAAATTTCTAAGAGTTGAAGGTTCGAACTCCGGAATTGGAAGTTTCCAATTCTTGAATCAAAAGTCTTGGCAGTGCTAGCTAGGGGTGCAATCAGCTCGGATTCGTTTAGATATCTCTCTTTTCATATTATAAATCATATTTTTTGTCCGACTCGTAGTCGGATGCGGATAGTGCTAGATATGAATACATCACGGATAATATCGATCACGAATTCGAATCGAATACGGAGCAGAATCGATACAGGATTGAATATTTTTTGTTAAATATCGCGCAAAAACATATGCCGTATATAGCACACGTATAGTAATGATTAACCAACCGTATGAGTTCAACATGAGACAGAATTATAGCAATTTAACAAGTTATTTTATCAGGTAGTCCAACAAAGTTGCAAAAGTATCAAATATTATGTTTTGTCCTGCAATAAAGTACCATGTATTCACATAGCCAAGTAGAAGTATATTATTACATGTCAAGCTCTGGTGACAGCTAGCACCAGTCATTCGGATGATGGATGGGACGACGACAGGAGGGTGGAGCCATGGAGGGAGGGCCTAACTTGGGCTATTTGGCTGGACCCAATTGAAGCTCCTAAAATATGGGATGTAAATTTCCAGATATCCGAAAATTATTCGACTCAATTATCCAAAAATATAATCGAAATATCCCGATCCAACGGATAGTGATATCTGAAATCCGATGACGAATCCGAAATCAATGTCAAATCTGATAACTATCCAACATGGTTAGGCGAATACAAGTCGAACAGATCCGGTCGGTCCGGTTGGCCAGTCCGTAAGGATCCATTTGAAAGAGAATTTCTTTTTATTTGTTTCACCGTCTCAACTCCGATCCTTCACTGCAACTTTTCTTTCATCGAATGGATTTTATAGCTTGTAGACTGTTCTCAAATTCAACAGATTCATTGATAACTGAGGAATAACCATCGCACCGCATTTTCCACAACTATTCACTCATTGTTTTCAGATTTATAGCGTTAGTGACAGTGAGAAACATGGGTATTTCGTAGAAATTCTATAACGAAAAACAGAGCAAGTGCTTTAAAACTCATGCAAATGTTTGTAGGTTCCATGGAAGGAGTCCTAAATTGCTCTTGCAGTTGCATAGGATACATTTGCTACTGAAGGGTATATCACCCTGTGGGTTAATATCTTGCAGTAGGAGGATAGAGATCAGGCTGCAGTGCAACTGCACCTAATCAGAGCCGTCCATTTTCAGATCCAATAGTTCAGAATCGAGCGATATAGTGCTTGATTGCTACAGTATCATGAACGATATGAACCATCCTACAGTGCTATTGCTGTTGCAATAGCAACTACACAGGATCGATATCCCTTGCAGTAGCCTTTGGTTAATTAGGTCTCCCAAGAATGTTGTCACACATGACACTCCCGTACATGTCCATAGGAAACAGTTCGGATGCAGTCCCGTAGGGACTACAACTTAAGTAGTTCCTGCAGGACTGTTCGGTCAAAAAGCAGCGGCCATATTTCGAGAGAAATACTGCAGCAAAATCATTATTCCAATTTTCCACTGTAGCAAACTTTTTTGGGCCGATCCGGACCATCTATTGACTCGATCAGACGGTCTGTAACTATAGAAACCGCTTAAGTTACAATTCCCAGAGAAACTGCACATGAACTGTTTTCCATGTCCAATTGTCCATAGTCTAGAGGAAAAGGGTATGCAATTTTCTTTTGAAAGCGGAGGGGGCGCACATTGGTACAGAAGATGAGCCTATGCAACCATGCGCTTTAGGGGGCAGAACAAAAGAGTGGTCAATAAAGCTGGGCGCCTGGGCCTGCCTCCTTTTGGTTATCAGATCCTGGTCAAGTGCTGCATGATTGGAACCAGGGAGGCCTGCCAGGTAAAAGATTTCTTCGCCGGTGATTTTAACTTTGGTAATTGTTTACATGTATTATTATTTAAAAATTATATAAATATTAAAATATAAATAAATAGTAGATGATGATTAATTAGTCCTTCACTTGTTTTATGATTTATGCCACTTATATTGAGAGGGTGATGTATAAAAACACTACTCGTATTTGAAACTTTCACACATAATTCTGCATTTTCCTGAAATTATGAAGTTTCTTAAAATCATCACTAAATTAACAATGGAGTGCTGAAGTTACAAGCTTTTCTATTGTTAAATCACCCAATGCTTGCCAACATTTTAGGCCTCTCTGCATGAGGTGTTTAATGTCCATCTCCATGGTTTGCAATTAGGATAAATATCACCACAACAAAGTTTTACAATTTGAAATATACCATTGCATGTCAACCTCATAGCCGATGGCAATTTTCAAACTACAGCATTTGCAATGGTATTTATTCAATTTCTCCTCATAAATACACTTTTGAATTTTGGGCTCCTTATACTTTAATTATCTTCTCGGTTTGGCCATATGTGTGTAGATAATAGGAAAAGGCCCCTTAATGATGTTTGGAATGCGGGAACATCAACACAGTTAATAATATATACATTTGACCAATGGTTTTTCTAGGTGTATCTTTGTAAAAAAATTATGCAAAATATAATAAGAAAAGTGTACCTTTGATGACAAAATTACTATTAATACCATGAAATACTAAAATTCCCAAAACAACATCAATTCAGTACTATATAATCCCTTCGTCCAAGTTTATAAAGTATATCTTTCGAATGGTCTTGTCCATAGATATACGGCGTATTTTATATTCTAATACAAAATTAGTGTGATGTTCTCAATATACCCCTAATAAATGCCCATCTTTATTTCATATTCTCTATGTGCATACATTGAATATAGTACTTAGTGATAATAATTAGGGGTATTATAGTTATTTTCAAAATCTTCTTGGTCTATGTGTGTTGGCGCCAAAAAAATATGATGAAGGATTGATCAGCTCAAACACACGCAAACACTAGATCTAATTCTGGTTCGGGGTGTACCAGCTGATTTGATCATGCAATCGGCAAGATAGATTGAAAATAACACTCAATACTGATTTGATGTTACAATCGGCAAGAAATCCAAACAGCTATTCAAAGCTGATTAGATCGCAAGTAACGATAAATCTAAACAGCTTGTTATGGCTAATTAGATGGTTTGATAAAAGTTGATTTTTTTTAAAAAAGGGCAATGCATAGCAAGATTGGAGAAAAGCAAACCTGGGTAAATAGCATAACTAAAGAAGATCAATAATTGACGATGTGCAACTTTATTGATCAACAACGAATTACAAGAAGGTTCTAAATTACAAGGGTACTCCTAGTCGAGGAAAAGTAGATGAGAGTTGTTTAATTGATTGTTGTTGTTCTTGACTCGCCTTTGGTCCCTTTTATAGCGTGTAGGCCGATCGTATCCTTCTCTCATACGTTGCCAATCATGATCCGTATCGACCTCCATCTCCTGCAGGTAAGACTCCTTATTTGGACCAACATCGGCTAGATATCCAAATTTAACTTCTTCATCCAAATTGGTCATATATTTCCAAACCCCAGAACTTTAACTTCCATATTAGAATTATCCAGATTTGAACTCTACCTTCCTAATCGGCTATACTGGCCAAATCTTGGTGCTAACATATGCCCCCCATTTTTGGGAGAAGACAATTTATCTTCTAAAAATCTTCTGAGTCGGCTTAAACACAATTTTTTCACACCATTACTGCCGCTTTTCTCGGTAACTTCCCCATTAATTGCGGTGTAATATCATGAGCCACATAAATTTCCATCATATTTGCCTGCGAACCGTCGGGAAAAATTCTCGCCTTTTCACCATTTTCACTCACCTATAAATATGGGGTCCATCCCTTTGTCATTTTTACGCGCACGAGCTCAACCTCTTATCATCGGCTTTGCTTCTTCATTGTCCTTGCCTCTCAACACCTCAACTTCCGATCAACTCCTCATCGCCTCATTGACTTCACCAATCCGTCGGCCTTAAAAACGATGGATCCAGAACAGGTACTCATCCCTGTTCCCGATTGCAAAGATAAATTTTATTTAGGCCCGTTAGGAGATCTAGATCCATCATCTATAATAGAAAAGGATATCCCTAGACTCCCCTTGCACGCTCCCGAGTATAATATCCAAAGATGGAGCAAGAGTTTTAGAGCTTGGCTGACAGCCTTAAAAAGGTGATGGGACTGGTACAATCGGCTAGCGTTGCAAAAGATGCATGAATGGGGACATATGGGAATTCCATAATGTCTCCCTTTATCTTTAGCCGACCATGATGCTAATGAACCCTTGGTGGCTACGTCATGCTACTTTTGGTCGGACACTCTTAATGCTTTCATGTTCAGAACGGGTCCGATCAGCCCAATACTTCTGGATGTGACACAACTCTTCTGTTTAAGGCCTTATGGCGATCAAATATTGGCTTTAAGCGCCAAACCTCAAACAAACTAATCTCCACCAAGGGGGAAGGCTGGAATAAATACATTAGTAACGACAAAGGAATCGGCCCAATCTCTGATAAAGAACACACAGCCTTTCTGAATATGTGGCTCGACTGATTTCTTTTCTGTGGCAGTGACCTTGGTCCAACTCATACCTATCAAGTTGTAGTTGAGAAACTCATAAGAGGTCATCGGCTAGCCCTGGGGAAAATGTTCTTAGGATCAGTGTACCAGATGATGCATACACAGTTGGTAACGTCGGCGGACCTCTTTGGATTATTCAGACCTGGTTATATAGCATGTTTAGCCGATTCTTTAAGATTGATTCTGGCAATATGACTCCTTTCCATCGTGAAGACGCTCTGGAAGAACAAGATATTGAATACAAAAACAGCCGATCATTTGGCGAAAAGTATATTCTCTGCTCTAGCAATGAAAGCAAGATCACACCAATTGGAGACAGAAAGTTTCTAGCCCTTGTCTTCCAGCTTGATAATGATGATTTTCAAAATAAGGATTTTTTCAGCTACAGAGAGGTCGATTGCTTTCCTTACCCATCCTTCTTGCACTTAACAGCTGATAGTAATGATATGGATAGGGAGACTGTGGAACTATTCAAGATTTTTATATCTCCATGCGTGCTATCTATCAGCTTACACCCAAAGGGTTGGACTTATCAGCCATCATATGAATTCTATCACCCATCAGTATATGCAAGGCAACTTGGCTTCAAGCAAATACCTCCCAAGTTCCAGCTTTTTGATCGGCTTTGACCAAGGGACAGAATTCGTCGGGCTTCAGCGGTTGAAATTGCTCTTCATATAGATGACGACCTTCAAGTCCAAACTTTGCCACATTTCCTTCTACAAATCCGAACAGTAGGAGGTCTTATCACCTGGTGGTCGACCATCAGTGCAGCTTTATTTCCAGAGGCATGCACCATATCGGCTATAGTATCATATTTCTTTCTAGATCTCTCGCCTGAGTCGACGACACACACTAACTCCGATAGTAATAGCTCTAGCTCCAACGATGCTAGCCCCGGCTATACTAACTCGAGTTTTATTAATGTTATCGATGAGGTATCGACTAATGTAGTCTTCTTGTTGGTAATTCTCAAATATTTCTCAATCTTCACTAATCGGTTCTTTTTCATACTTAATAGGCAAAGCAAACTGGCAAGAAGACTGCAGGCACTTCAACGGGCATAGGCAGGTCAAGCAAACGTCCTCGCCCTGATATCAGAATCGCAACCGCCGGCTATTCGTCGGCCAACATAAGCGATCAATCTCCTCCTCTCTCAGACTTAGACAAGGAACCACCAAGTAAGACATCATTGGCTATACCTTAATCATTTCAATTTTTCTTACAAAACAATTTTCTAACCGATTAACTAATTTGCCAACAGAGAAGAAGCATGGTCGATCGAATAAAAAGGTCTTGGCCTCCAAGGGGCAAAAACCTCAAGAGCAATTGGCTGAAAATTCCCCTCGTGCATTAGGCACAGATCAGGTAAATTACCTTCAAAGCCGATTCTCAAATCATATTAAGTAAATCCGCTAACAAAGCCTATTCTCTTGCAGCCTTCACTTTCTCCGCCAATCTTTAATCCGGATACTCTAACCGATCCACCATCCATCGGGGCTTGACTTTCCACCACCTCTAGAATCACAGCTGACACCTTAGTCTCAGATTCAGGGCGCTCTTACTGCCCCCCGAAGCCAGCTGCCAAGCCGATCAAGTCCCTCACCAACGTGTTGGGATTCGACTGGCCAGACTTGGAGGATGAAGGACCGAGATGGCGATCAGAGGAGGGTGAATGATCCCAAATAAATTTTCCCCCACACAAAACAATCCACCCAAGCCCTCAAAGAGAATACTCAAAAGGAAGCAAACGAAATGAGCTTGTTGTGCTGTCTGGCGAGTGCTACCGCTGGGAGGCCGGTAACACCAGAGGCCAGTAGTATCACACAAGGGGCGGTAGCATCGGGCTCAAGAACAGCAGCAAGAACAGAGTCTAAAAACAGCACGTCTCAAAAGCAAATTTTGAGGAATCTTTTGATCGGCTGGACAAAAACTCACGAAACTTGGTAGATGTGATACTAAGGATGTCAGGAACTTATTCCAACCTTCAATCTCAAGGATTGATGTCAAAGTTCTAACCTTTTTATCCTTGAAGCAAGATCACACCAAGTTTGAGCAAAACTCGAGAACTTGATCTTGGACTTGCTCGTGGGGTTTTGATGATCAAGATGGTCTTGGATAACCTCCCACACGTCACAGCAAGCAAGAACACAAGTCAAAAAACTCCTCAAACACGATCTAGAAGAATAATTCACTAAAGAACACAAGACCCGTTTCTTGCAAGAAAAGATGCATGGATTGCCTAGATGATTGGGATATGATCTAAAGAAGATTCACCCATTAATCAACATCCTCGGCACAAGAAGAAAAAGCATTTTAGAAGGAGAGGAGGAAAATCCAAAAACATGTAGAAGGAGGGGAGGCAAATCCAAATTGCATGAATGTAAATTGCAAGAATTTAAATGGGCAAAAAATTTATTGAAGGACCGAGATGGCGATAAGAGGGGGGTGAATGATCCCAAATAAAAATTTTCCCCCACACAAAATGCTCCAAACAAGCTCTCAAAGAGAAACACTCAGAGGAAGTAAATAAAATGAGCCAGCTGTTCTGTATGGGCAGTGCTACCGGTAGTACCATACCAGCTGCGGTAGCACCAGGCTCAAGAACAACTGAAGAACAAGCACGACCTTTAAAAGCAAATCTTGATGAATCTTTTGATCAGCTGGACAAACACTCACGAAACTTGGTAAATGTGATCCTAAGGATGTCAGGAACTTATTCCAACCTTCAACCTCAAGGATTGACGTCAAAGTTCCGACCTTTTCAACTTTGAAGAAAGATCACACCAAATTTGAGCAAAACTCAAGAACTTGATCTTGGACTTGCTCGTGTGGTTTTGATGATCAAGATGATCTTGGATAACCTCCCACACGTCACAGCAAGCAAGAACACAAGTCAAAAAACCCCTCAAACACGATTTAGAAGGATGATTCAACTAAGAACACAAGATCGGTTTCTTGCAAGAAGGATGCATGGATTGCCTAGATGATTGGAATATGATCTGAAGAAGATTCATCCATTAATCAACATCCTCGGCACAAGAAGCAAAAGCATTTAGAAGGAGAGGAGGCAAATCCAAAAGCATGTAGAAGGAGGGGAGGCAAATAAAAAATACATGAATGTAAATTGCAAGAATTTAAGTGCGGAATTTAAATCCATAAAGTAAATTAAAGCATAAGAGAAAATGATTTGCATTTCTGGAAGAGAGGTTTACAAAACCTCACAACAAAGTGGGCAAAGCTCAAACGAGTACTAAACCTCTAAAACCTTCAAGAGGAGGAGGGCCACCCTCTCCCTCTATTTATACTACTTTTGGGCCACCTACCACCCTTGGATGAGTCCCTCAACACTAAGGCACTCTATCAAGGGCTAGGATTGACCCACTCACATAGCCATGCAAGGGCTAACCCAAAACCCACCAAACAAACCGGGTTTTTTTGCATGGATTTCAAAGCACACTAACTAGACCCGCTATCCTATCAACTAGATCGCGATCCGATGGCCCTCCTTGATCCACACAGCGTCTACCTAGCATCTCGTCTGTTCCTTGTCTTCTAGGCTTGCACTGACTCTGTCTTCGATCATCTTCCAGCAATCTCCGACCGTTTGAACCTCTGGCGCACCTCGCCTAGTCCCGGTCATCCTCCGCCTCACCATGATCTAGCACCGTCGTCCTGCAACCATCAAAAACAAGAAAACACATCACATAGCAATGTCCAAAAAGATATGCAATTAAACTCTCAAAATCACAAATTTTGGATCATTTAAACTCATCAGGGCCGGTGCTACCACCCCAGGACGGTAGCACCACCCTTCATACTAAAACCAGAACACCCTCTCTGGAGATTTCACACCGGGCATTTAGGTCGGTGCTACCGCTACCCCGGTAGCACCGGACTACCATGGGCGGTAGAACCGGACCGCTAGAATGCCCAAAATGCATCCTTCTGGAATTTTCACACCGGCCATTTGGGTCAGTGCTACCGCTCGGCCGATAGCACCAGGCTGACATGATCGGTAGCACCGGCTTGCCTGATCCTCTAAAAACACCCTCTCGAGTTTTTCCACACCGCTCACGGGTCTGATGTTACCGCTCGATCGGTAGCACCGGAAAAAATAGACAGAGCTCAAATTGCTTTAAATTGAAAATCTAATTCAAATCAAACTCAAACCGGAGCATACCAAGCTCTTATTTAGTCAAATACTCATCAAAAACATGGATGGACCTCCACATGGTCTTTCAATCTCCCTCTTGAGTATATTGACAAACAACACAAAAGACATAAAAATTTGAATTTGAAGAAGTGCTGTTTTCAGACTCTATTCTTGCTACTATTCTTGAGCCCGGTTCTACCGCCTCTTGTGCGGTAAAACTGGCCTCCTAGTGGTAGCACCAGCCAGACAGCACAGCATGCTCATTTCGTTTGCTTCCTTTTAAGTATTCTCTTTGAGGACTTGGGTGGATTGTTTTGTGTAGGGGAAATTTTATTTGGGATCATTCACCCCCCTCTGATCGCTATCTCGGTCCTTTAATTGGTTCTATGGCCACCACTGTTGTCCTCGAGCCTGACAAGGAAGGTGAGCCTGTTGATCAGAACGAGTTCCGGACCTCCTGTACCTCACTGCTTCGAGGCAGAACATACATTTTGTTGTGTGTCTGTGCGCTCGATTTCAGGCTTCTCCTCGCGCCTCTCACTGCCAGGCAGTGAAGCGCATTTTCAGTTACCTTCGAGCTACCATTGACTATGGAATTTGGTACTCTTCTTCTTCTTGTTTGTCCCTTAGAGTCTTTTTCGATGCAGACTTTGCTGGCTGTAGGATAGATAGGAAGAGCATTTCTGGTACTTGCCAATTCGTTGGCACTTCTCTTGTTTCTTGGTCATCTAAGAAGCAGTTCGGAGTTACACAGTCCACCGTTGAGGCCGAGTATATTGCTGTAGCCAGTTGCTGTAGTTAGGTTCTCTGGATGAGATCGACCTTGCGAGACTTTGAGTTAGAGATAGAGAGTGTTCCACTTTTCTGTGATAACACTTCTGCTATTTGCATTGCTAAAAACTCAGTGCAGCACTCCAAGACCAAGCATATAGATATTAGATATCACTTCCTTAGAGACCATATGGAGAAGGGTGATATAGTGCTTCAGTTTGTAGAGAGTGACCACCAGTTAGCCGATATCTTTACTAAGCCTTTGGATAGCTCTAGGTTTGTTGCCTTGAGGGACGAGTTTGGAGTTGTGTGCCCCTACGGCTTATTGTGAGGGGGAGCTGGTTTGTATATTATGTATTATATATATTTTTTCTTCCAAAATCTCCTTTCTTTTTCTGGGTGATATTGGGCTTATTTCTAGATTTGTGAGTTCACTTCACTTAGACTTCTGGCATGCTTTGCATGAACCTCTCATCTTATGCTATAGGTTGCTATCATACACAATTAGCTGTTCTCTCTTCTCTCTAGGTTGAGTTCCCTCACAGTCTTATAAGTCTAGCAGGTGTTGGGCTCCCTAGGTAGACAGAGTCTGTGTGCACTCCTTAGCTTGAGATCTAGAGTCAGCTTCTCTATGTCAGTCATTGGGAAAGATGAGAGCGAGTCTGAGCCATAGTGTTCTCTACTATCTTTTTTATGCTCTATAGCCACCCAGTTTGCAGTTTTCTCGACTTCTTCTCCTCATTCTGTTTTTCTGGTTTCTATTGAGTTCATTTGGGTTTTTCTTGTGCCTAATTCTGCTAATAACTCATTTTAACCAGATTTATGCCTAAAATGGTTTCATTTATTGTGGGGGAGTTTGGGAATCTGTTCATGCATTGCATATAGACTTCATTTTCTGTTTAATGAGATTTTTCTATTATGCAAATGAGCTATTTTTCATGATATGCATCATGCTCTTCTATGAAGAAAAATGCTAGCTTAGATATGTCAAAGTTCATTTATCTTGCTAAGCTTGTTAAAAATTTGAAAAATTAAAGCCTTACATGAAAAACTTGATGAAGCATGTTGTTTTTACTTGCTAAGTTTCTTCTCTAGGAGTATTTGCCATGATTTGTGAAATTTTGGATTTCTCTAGTCCCTATAGCAACTTGGGTGAAACTTGTTTGATCCATACTAGAGTCATTCTTTTGCTCATAAATCAATGTGCTAAAATGAAAATTAAGCAAAAATGATTCTAGTTGTGCGCATTAGACTTAACACCTTACAGTCACAAGACAGCCTCCCATTGCACTTGGGATGAACTTGGAATGTATCATGTATGACCAAGACTATTCTCTTAAGAGTTCATCTTGAGATGGTCGAATATGGCTTGAGTTAATTGCTTTAAAAAACAATCCAAATATAAAAAAACATAAGTGGGTAAAGAATGCAAATAATATCAAACATTTGCACCCCGCTATGTCTTTCAAAGTCCTAAAGCAAAATTTGCATTAATTGAAAAATGAGCTCGAAGGATCTTGTATGCACTTCTAGATTCCCCAAAGTGTTGAGTAGGTTGAACTTTAGGTTTTTCATTTGATCCTATGAGTGGCTTTGCTTCTAGTTTTGAAACTAATGCTAAGTAGTGCACTTGTCAAATCTTGCTAAAAATGACATATTTAAAGCTTGCTAGCAAAATTTGTTCTTTGCACTTGTACATGTCTTAGTTTAGTCTAATATGAAATTGACTAGCTTGGTATCATATCTTGTCATTATGGTCACTTGGATAAACTTAAATGACGTCGACTTGGCCCTAGAAAGCTTTCCTAAAGAAATTCAGAATATTCTAGCCGTGTCTAAGGACATATCGGCCCAAGAAATGTCGGCTCCAGACATGCAGTTGAAGTTAAGCAATTTCTTCAAGCTAATCCACACCCTATCGACCAATCTCCTGGAAAACGCTCAGCCCCTCAGGGATGCCATGACAGCTATACGAGTCGACTTACCCAAAGAAGCCATGTTTGCATTACTGAACGTATGCCATCTTGATGAAAAGAAAGAGGCAATGCAATCGGCTAGGGCTAGACTTGAGCGTCGAGCAACACATGAAGACCAAAAGCTTCTCGACAAGCTAGTGGCTAACACCAAAGTGCTTAAGGCCCTAGACGATGAAGGAATGCAATCCCTAAAGTCCGCCAAGGAGATGACGCTCAAACTTGAATCGGCCAAGAAGTCTCTTAAAGAAGAATTGACCAAAATCAATGATTCCTTGGCCGAGGCCCAGAATGCCACGACATCTACCTTATCAGCTTTAAAAGCTCAAAAGGTTGACTTGGGTATAGCCATAGCATCAGTGAGAAAACAAATGACTAAGGTGACTCATGTGCCCGCCTCAGTAGAAGAAGACGAAAAAATTATTGATGATGTGGAGGAAACTATCGCCAAGGCTGCAGCGGCATTATTGGCTTTGGGCACCACGCTCAATAATCTTCAAAAGGATCAGCTTTGTATAAATGATGGATGTTTGTAATGGGTCTAGTTCCTGAAACAATGAATGTTTTGTAAGGATGTTTATAATCGGTTGTTTAACCAATTTAATGGTTTTTAATTTTATTTCTGCCATGACGTTTGTAATCGGCTATAGTTTACTTTACTGTTATAGTTCATAACCAAAATTAACCGCAATGAGTTAATTTGGCTTTCACAATGGATAGTCACCTTTTAGTCGATTAAGAGCAATTCCAAATACTTGGGTGATACTTCTTCAAGTATTTGCCATCGATTGCTTTAGGAAATACCACCCTTCCAGCGTTTCCAAAATATAAGAATTTCCATTCACAAGTAGATGAATTATGTATGATCCTTCCCAAGTTAGAGACCATTGGCCAAATCGATTATCTCTAGAGCCAACAGGCAATATATTTTTCCAAACGATGTCGGCTTCATAAAATGACTTAGGCATTACCATTTTATTGTAAGCCTTTGCAACTCTTACCTTATTCTTCTTAAGCCGATACAATGTATGTAAATGTAATTCCTCCAAGTCGTCTAAGTTATCAGACATTAAATCTTTATAATCATGAGCCAACAGTCCATATTGTCTGGCCACTCTTATTGAATCAATATTAATCTCTACAGGCAATACAGCTTCGTGTTCATAAACCAACTGATAAGGCGATAGTTTCATGGCACCATGGCAAGCAATCCGATATGCCCATAAAGATTTTGATAATGTCACTTGCCAATTCCTCGGTTTCTCTTCAATCTTTCTTTTCATTTACTTGATCAATGTTTTATTTGACGACTCGGCTTGACCATTGCTTGAGCATAGTAAGGTGATGAATTCAGCAGTTTTATACCCAAGCTTCTAATAAAACCTTGAAACTCATCGAACATAAACACAGTGCCCTGATCAGTTGTAATAGTTTGAGGAATTCCAAACCAATGGACAATATGTTATGTAACAAATCCAATAGCCTCAACACTTGTAACCTTCTTGAGAGGTATCGCTTCAACACATTTAGAAAAATAATAGGTCGCAGCCAAAATATATTTATGGCCTTTATTTGACAGAGGAAATATTTGTCTGATTACATTTGAACAGTCAAGGTTTGATACTTGGGTGCAAAGCCGATGCTCGAGCTAATTGCAAGTTACCAAATTTTTTACAAGCTTGACATCCTTTGTAATACTTGAAACAATCTTCCAACATTGTCAGCCAAAAATATCCGGTCCGCCTTAGTAGCCATTTCATCTTATGGGCCGATTGGTGAGTTCCACAAATACCTTTATGCACTTCACCCATTGCCAATTTCGCTTCTTCAGTTCCAAGACATCTTAGCAATAAACCCTCTAATGTCTAATAATAGAGTACATTATCGAGCAAGACATATTTTAGGGCATGTCTCCTAATTTTTTGATCGGTGGGATTTGAAGGATCGGTCAAACAATCCATTATTCCTGCTCTCCAATTGTCTGTAGCGATGCACATGATCATTTTCTCTATCAGCTCACATTCTTCTAATCAGCCGAAAATTTTGTAGCCTGATGCTTGTTGAGCTAATGAATTGGCCTTGCCATTCATCTCACGTGGAATATGGCAAATCGAAAAAGAAGTAAACGAGCCGATTATATTTAGGCACTGCTCTAAATATTTGATCAAAACTTCATCATAACAATTATACTCTCTCCTAATTTGCTGGATCACCAACAAAGAATCACCATAAGACTCAGCAGAGTCCACTATGATATTATCGAGCAACTGTAGGCCTTTAAGTAACGCTTCATATTCGGCTTGATTATTAGAGCACTTGCAATTTAGCCTGAATGCAAACTCAAAACAATATCCTTTTGGCGAAATTAACACTACTCCGATACCGTCACCTTCTCGTCATACCAATCCATAAAAAACAATTGCCAAGAGGCAACAGATACTAGATTGGCATTCATATCGGTTTCATTTCCAGTTATAAAATCAGCAATCGCCTGACCCTTGATGGCCTTAGCCGATTTGTATGTTAAGTCAAACTCGATGAGCGTATATACCCATTTGCCAGGTCAACCTCATAAAATTGGAGCTGATAGCATGTATTTTATAACATCGGTTTTATAAACAACTTTACAAGCCGATGCTAAAATATAATGCCTTAATTTTGTACAAGCAAAATATAATGACAAGCAAAAAATTTCTACAAAAGCATACCTAGTTTGTGCATCAATTAACCGTCGACTTAGGCAAAAAATATCTCGCTCTTTGCCAACAATCTCCTGTGCCAAAACAGCTCCTATTGTCGCCTCTTCAAGCGATATATATAATTTAAATGAGACACCTTTCCTAGGTGCAACCAAACTGGAGGCTTGGACAAATAGTCCTTAATGGTCACAAAAGCCTTCTGCTGATCGGCTCCCCAAACAAACTCTTGATATTCCTTCAATTTCAGCAATGGGGTAAACGAACCGATACGGCTAGACAAATTTGAAATGAAACGCCTTAAATAATTAATCTTGCCTATCAACTTCTGTAGATCCTTTTTGCGGGCTATTGGCTTGATATTGGCTATAGATTTGACCCATTCTTGATTGACTTCAATTCCCCTTTCATTGATTATAAAGCCTAAAAACTATCCAGCCAATACACCAAAAGCACATTTGTATGGATTCATCTTCAAGCTGTGTGCCCTTATTTTCTTGAACTCTGTCTCTAAATCGGCTAGATGCTGCAAATCTTCCTTGAATTTCACAATAACAACATCGATATAAATTTACATGATATGGTCGATTAAATCATGAAAGATTAAATTCATAGCACGCTGATATGTTGCACCAATATTTTTCAAGCCGAATGTCATTACCACCTATTCAAACAAACCTAGGGCACCAGAAAGCTATCTTAGGGATATCGGTTTCTGCCATGAATATTTAGTTATATCCGGTATTACCATCAAGAAAGTTAATAATCTTGTTCCCCAATGCAGCATCGATAAGCATATCGGCTATAGGCATCGGATACTCATATTTAGATGTGGCTTTAGTCAAATCTCTAAAATCAACACACACCCTGAGTTTACCATTTTTCTTCATAACAGGAACAATATTGGAAACCTACTCAGCATAACGGTAAAGCCTGATAAATTTAGCCTCCAACAATCGCTCAATCTCCTCTTTTATTATATTATACATGGCCAAATTAAATTATTTAGGGTATTGTTTAAACAGCCGATAACCCGCTTTTATTGGTAGCCGATGTTCAACTAGCTATCGGCTCAAACCAGGCATCTCACGATATCCCAAGAAAAACAATCTTTATAATTTCTCAAAAGCTTGACCAACTTTTCTTTATAACCTACTACTAATTTCGAACTAATAAAATTGATCTTTTTCTATCACCATCACCTATGTCAACTTTATCCAGTAAATCAGTCAACGTGAAAACTTGGCCAAACTTCTCGACTTCTTGAAAATCTTCAATGGCCTCATAGTTATCCGTTATCTGCTGATAGCTTTGCATTTTATCTTGTAAAGCCTTTACTGTCGATTTGGGCTCCATCGGCATAAAATCTCGCATATCCAATCAAGCGTGCTCAGCCTTACATTGATTGGAATGAGCCCAGTTTTGTTGATGCAAATAAAATCACAATCATCCAGGGCTTCACCCGATATGCACTTAGCCTCATCATGTTCCTAATTTGCGTCTGAACTGGCTATGGCTATATGAGCCGATGTATTGGTTTGAACCACTTCAACCTCATCCCCATTCCATTGCACGAGCATGTGATGCATGGTCAACGGGATGCAGCAGTTGGCGTGAATCTAATCTTGTCCTAACAGAACACTGTAATTCCCTTTAGCATCAACCACAAAAAAGGCGGTCGACAATGTTTTACTACCAACTGTTAGCTCCATCACCATGACCCCTTTTGCCTCCGTAGGATCGCCTGTGAAGTCATTTAAAACCATATTAGTTTTAATAAGATTTTCATTAGACTTACCCAACTTTTTATATGTAGTGTAGGTCATCAGATTGATAGTCGCTCCTCCATCGACCAACATCCTTGATATAGGCTTGCCATTAATATAACCTTTCAAATATAATGGCTTCAGATGCTAATGATCATCTTCAAGCTTATCAAAAATTGCATCTTGAGTTCCTAAGCATAACTGAGCGAAAGCTTCTTAGGCCGATGCAATGGTCGTTTTGAATTTGGCCAGCAAAGTGAACATTGTATTGATGTCCATTGGAGGCTGAGAGTCATTTTGAATCATGGGCGAATCTAAATCATCGGTTGAGTCGAATTCGTCCTCGACTGGTTCCTTTTTCCTCCACTTCTTAGCGATTTTTATGCTGGAGCTCGCTAAAGGTTTCATCCCTCTGTTTTTCCTACTCGGCCTCCCTCATTTCTTGGGTTCTCAGCCTTTGAAACTATCTGCGTTGAGATCAGCTAAGCTCCGAGGACGCCATCTAGGCTTTGGTTGAATCGGCTCACGTATTTTTCCTACCAGATCAACCTTACCCGTAGAACTTGACAGCTCGTCTAATCGCGTTTCCTTCTGGATCAGTCTAGAAATCATTTCATGGATCGGCCCCTTATTGAAGTGCTCACCACGATGATCTTGCATCGGCTCAGATATTCTGTCTTTAGCCAACCATCGTTGCCAGTCACCTTGACGCGGGTAATGTTCCATGGGACAAGTATGTGGTGACGGCAAAGCTGACCCCCTCTCCCAACAGAACTGCCAAAAAGGGAACTGTTGGTGAGATTTTTCAAGGTTGTTGGGCCAATACATATTATCTGGTCGACGTGCAAGATAACGCGACCTGTTGTTTCTCCTTTCATATTTTTCCAATAGTTGGGAGAAAGTTGGTTTTGGCTTGTGAATCGGCTTCCATGGTGACGATGATCTTTCAGCCTTGTACCACTTGCCAATTTGCAAGTCTTCCTTTGGCTTGATGGTCCTCGAATTCTTTTCTTCATGATCAGTTTCTATTTGAAGTGAGCCGACCGTGATTTTCAAGGTCTCCCTGCCACTAGAGCTTGACTTAACGTCAACATGACATGCAACCCTTGATCCCATGCCTTGTATCGGCTCTTTTCCCTTTTTGGAACATTGGACCATGTTGATCAGAAAGGGATTAGCATCCAATTGCATCGTCAGCTCTTCTGCGAATTTGAGTTGGACATCTTCTATAGCCAATTGTATATGCTGTCGAAAAATATTACAATCGTTAGTGTTATGAGAAAAAGAATGATGCCTTTTGCAATACCTTCACTTCTTAATTTCTTCAGCCGATGATATAGCGTGTTCTTTGGGCAACCGTATTATTTTTTCTTGCAGCTGTAGATAAAAAATATAGTTACATTTAGAGACATCAAAAGTGTATTTTATTTCTGACTTATTTTTAGTCGGCTTAAGCTACGAAGAGACTAAAGACTTTTTAGACCCTTTAACCCATTCGACTATATTTATTTCAACCTCATCGTCTTCTAATGAATCAATTGAACCATATTCGATGAGGTTAACTTTGGCTTTATCTTTATCCTTATTATTATTATAATTATTGAACTTATCCATAAAACCTCTGTTATCAGTAAAACGGCTTTCTTGAACCGATATCCAATGTACCAAATGATTTAAATCGGTGAACTCTTGTCCACTGATTTTTTTCTTCAACTGGGGTACCAACCTCTAGAAGGCCAAATCGGCTAATTGATTCTCGAGCAAGGTGACACTAAAATACCAATTTTTAATTTCCTTCAACCTCTTAATGTATTCTGTGACCGATTCACCAAACTTCTGCCAAACATAATTTAAATCAGAAATCCTAAGCTCCAAACTTCCAGATAAAAAGTACTCATGGAATCAGCTCTCCAAATCGGTCCAAATGTTGAACGAATTTGGGGGCAAAGTCATGAACCAGGTAAAAGCAGCCCCTAATAATGATAGTGGAAACAATTTTATCCTTAGGCTATCGGAGTGGGCTGCTTCGTCGCATTGTGCTATGAATCGGTCGATATGCTCTAAGGTGATGGTCGAATCATCTCCTGAGAACTTTGCAAAATCGAGGACCTTGAAATTATTAGGGTATGGAATCCTATCAATATAATCAGGATACGGCTTCCGATAGCCAGCTATCCTCACCTTCGGCTGTATGCCAAATTGATCATGCTGCACGACAGCAATCTGATCGGCCCAATTTGCTGTATTGGCCGATAATGTGTTAGGGGCTTGCCAATTAGGATCATAACTGACATTCTGCCCCCTTAGCGTAGGCTCGTGTTGATAGGTTGCTTGAGCCGATGGAAACTGATGAGGCTATTCATAGCCTATGTTCGGCCTTCTGGCCATCGGCTCTGGTAATGGAACAAAGGGCTCCGAGTAGGTCGTGACCCTGTACGGGGCTGGATTCCTCTGCGGAATTGTCTCTGCGTACTGTGGGCGCATAGGGGTTTCAACCAGCTGTGGAACCGATTGTGGGTAGGTGTAAAATGGAGCCGATGGTGTTAAGCTGGCTTGTGAATCCAACTTAGTGGCATCGGTATACGCTTAATAATGCGCAACCCCACTCACACGAGGATCCTATGGTAGTATTATGGTTGGTTGGGTTGGCATCATGGTAGGAGCTGGAGCCGATGGCTTAGGATCGGCTACTAGACTAGAACACTGTGCTTGCCGGTACCGAATAGACTGGGTAATTCGTTAGAGCTTGCATCAGATCGAGCAGACTCCCAGTAGATGCCAGCTCTTGAGCAATGGTCTTAACACTATTGGCTATCGTCAGCTTAAGAGTTGTTACCATTGCTGATGATTAGTTAATCAAAGCATAGTGCACAGATTGATTAATCATAGCAGGTGATTCAGCTTGTGCAGGCATGTATCGGCTTACCGATGCATCGACGGTTTGTGTATCACCAAAGGGGTTGACCGTCGACAGCGCTATCTTTTGCGTAACACTACGTCGAGTTTTCTGATAGCAGTTTAGCATCATCTCCTCGAGCGTGGCTTTCCGATCTTCGATTTCCTTGCGCTGCTTTGGCGTCAAATTGTACATTGTTGGAATGATTATGGCATCGGTGTTGACGTCGGACGGTGGAATTGATTTTTCTAAAGATAACGTGTCCCGCCGGGCATACCAAAAGTGTGTTGGCGCTGAAAAATATGACGAAGGATTGATCGACTCAAACACATACAAACACCGGGTTTAATTCTAGTTCGGAGCATGCTAGCCAATTTGATCCTGCAATCGGCAAGATAAATTGAAAATAACACTCAAAGCCGATTTGATGTTACAATCGGCAAGAAATCCAAACAGCTATTCAAAGCCGATTAGATCGCAAGTAATAACAAATCTAAATAGCTTGTTATGGCTGATTAGATGGTTTGATAAAGGTATATTTTCCCCAAAAAAGCGACACGCAGCAAGATCGAAGAATAGCAAACCTAGGAATATGGCGTAATTGAAGAAGATCAATAATTGACGATGCACAACTTTATTTATCAACAACAAATTACAAGAAGATTCTAAATTACAAGGCTACTCCTAGTCGACAGGAAAAAAAATAAAAAAAGTAGATGCGAGTTTTTTGATTGATTGTTGTTCTTGACTCGCCTCTGGTCCCTTTTATAGTATGTAGGCCGATCGTATCATTTTCTGATGCGTTGCCAATCATGATCTGTATCAGCCTCCATCTCTTGCAGATAAGACTCCTTATTTAGGTCAACATCGGCTAGATATCCAAATTTAACTTATTTATCTAAATCGGTCATATATTTTCAAACCCCATAACTTTAACTTCCATATTAGAATTATCTAGATTTAAACTCCACCTTCCAAATCAGCTATACTGACCAAATCTTGGTGATAACTGTTGGGAAACCTCATGGCCCATGTTGGTCCCTTAGCCGAAACCCTAGATGACTACTATATAAGGAGGAGGGGGGTCCCCCCTATGTACAAGCAACCACAAAGCAATAAAGAATTCAGTCGTCGCTCTCCCTATACCTGTGTCTCTCTCTCTCTGTTCTCCAATTTAGATCTGTCAGGGAACCCCGGACTATTCTATAGCGAGGTTCCTTAACAAGTTATCAGCACGAGGCTCTACCGGCGAACGGATTGAAAAGGTGAGAAAAGGTGGGAATTCGGCGATTGAATCTAATCGCTGTTGTTGTTTTCTATGCATGCATCTAACCTACGCATCGGTACTGCGTTCGTCACGTGGCAAGAAGCTACAACGACATGAAGCAACAGTACACATGAAGCAATTTTACATCCAGAAAAGAAAAAAAAGCCGTCACCTCGGTTTTCGCGCATGAAGCGCGACGATGCCGCCGACGCCATCCGGCCCGGCCTAGGAGCCCCTGCCGACGCGCATGAAGCCACGCCACCCTAGCGGCCACACCCGCCGGCGCGCATGAAGCCACGCCGCCCTCGCCGCGCGCCCGCCGATGCGCATGGAGCCGCAGCCGCCCGATCTCGGCCGTGTCGCGCGTCGTCCGCCCGACGCTAACGCCGCGTCGGCCGCTCTTCGGCTTCGCCGCGTCGCGTCGCCCGCCACGGCACGCCGCCCGGCGCAGCTAAGACGCGACCCGCCGCGGCGCCTCGCCGTAACTTCAGCGCGTGTCGTTCAAGAGCGTGCCGCTTGCCGGACACGCCGCACCGAGGAAGTCGGCCGCCGCCCGGCCAAGCCCCTCGCCTCGGCTGGAGCGCGCGCGCCTCGCGCCTCAGCGCGCTCCACCGCCCGCCACGGGTTCGGTTGACCGCCGCCGCCATCGCGCCGCGTCGCCTCCGCCACGGCGGTGCCCCACCTCCGGCTGGCCGCCCGCCCCACCTCGACGGCGGCGGCGTCCGCCCTAGCACGGCAACCTCGCTGCGCCACACGGCCCTGCGCGCCGCCTGCCCCGCCACCTCGGCGCGCCTGCGTCGATCGCCGCCGGGCCTCGGCTCGCAGCCACCGCAGCCCGGCCGCGCCCACGCCCGGGAGCAGAAGAAGATGGCGAGGCAGCGCGCGCGTGAAGAAGAAGAAGGTGGCGGCGGCTTTCGTGCGGTAGGCGCACGCCAAGAGAAAAAAAACGGCGGGGCAGGCTTGCGGTGGCTAGGGGGAAACCCTAGCCGCACGCACTTATGGGCCGGAGCGAGCCCAGCTGGCAGTTCGGCCAGAAAGAAAGAAAGAAAGGAAAAAGAAAAAAAAAGGAAAAGAGAAGAAAGAAAAGAAAAAGAAGAGAGAAAAAAAGCAGAAAAAATTGGAAAATTGTTAGAAAATTCTAGATAATTTTCTGGCTCTGTTTTAATTTTTCTAGCTTTATTTCTCTATTTTATGAATATTCTTTATGAATTTTGAATTCATTGCTTTATTTTGTATACTGCAATGCATAGCAATTTATTTTTCTGCACTTTATGCCTTTTGCAACCATTTCCTATTAGATTACACGCAGTAATCTAATGTCAGAATTTTGAAATCATGCAGATGTCCGGTATTGTGAATCGTGAGTTTGAGGCGCCCCCCTTGCGGTCGAACTACCTCACTTGGGCATCGGACGTGAAGATCGTTCTTGGGGGCAAGAAGCTCCCGTCGCGATTGGTCTAGGGTCCTCGTGGGGACGCAAAACCTCTGCCGAAAGCGAGCGATCAAGCCTTGCACTTTCTCAGCACCACCTCTCACCACTTTGAAGAATGAATACATGGTGAGGAGAGTGCACTTGAGCTTTGGTGCACTTGAGCGGTTCGAGAAGCTCAAGTACACCATCTTGCCCCAAGCACAGCAAGATTGGGTCCGCCTGAGGTTTGCAGACTACAGAAGAGTGGCTGAGTACAATTCTGCCTTGCACAGAATTTGTACTAATCTCTCCCTATGTGGCAAGAAGATCACTTATGAGGAGAAGATTGAGAAAACTCTCTCTACCTTCCACCCAGATGCTATCCAGAGTGCACGCAGCTATCGTCAGGACGCATACAAGGAGTATAGCGAACTAATTGATGTAATGCAAGTTGCGGAATCGCAAGACGATGTTCTACGCAAGAACTATGTCTCACAGCCACCTGGAAGGGGCACCGGCACAGAAGTCAATGCCAATAGCTATAAGGTGAGAAAGCCCATTCATAGAAAGAAGGGCAAACAGGGTGAAAAAGAGAAGTTTCAGGCCAAGGGAAAGTCCAAAGCCCGTTAATGCATGAATCACATTATTTTGTTTAGATTATGGTTGTTAGCATTTTTCTTTTGAATAATGAATTGTAAGCTCTAGAAGAGCATACTTCTCTCATGAATAAATATGCAATTTATTCTTTATTCCATTATTCTTCCATTTACAAGCAATATTTGAATTATTTTGCCTCTGTTTGATTGGAATTATATTTCTTTTATCTAGAAATCGTGTAGCGCCCAAATGGAAGAGATATGCATTGTTGATAGTGGCATAATAAATACCATCTTAAGAGAGTCTAAATACTTCCAGTCGATCACGAAGAACGCTGGAAAGATTACTACGATCGCAGGAAGCGATTCATATGTAATAGGCTCAGGAAGAGCCACTATTATATTACCTATGGGTACAACTTTGGTAATTGAAGAAGCCCTTTTGTACCTCGAATCAACGCGCTCTCTTAAGCTTCAAAGACATCAGCCAATGGGTTTCATGTAGAAACCAATGAAGAAAATGGCAAAGAATACTTGTGCATTGTGAAGCACGCGGTATGTGGAAAAATGGTATTAGAAAAATGTCCCTCATATGAATCAGGTTGTACTACACGAATATTCATGCACCCAAGTGTATACTTCCTTGAAGACTGCTTTTAGAAGCTCGAGTTATTTTCTTTATGGCATGGTAGATTAGGTCATCCTGGTCTTAGAATGATGAGAAATATAGTGAACAACTCACAAGGTCATGGCATTAATGTTAAAAATTTTCCGAATCATGAAGATTTCGTGTGCCCTACATGTGCCACCAGGAAATTGATAGCTAGACCCTCTGTCATGAAAGTGCAAAGTGAAATTCCTGCATTCCTGGAACGCATCCAGGGGGATATTCGCGTTCGATTCAGCCCTTCGGTGTGTTTCGATACTTTATGGTGCTCATCGATGCTTCCTCGAAATGGTCGCATGTATGCTTATTGTCAACAAGAAACCATGCTTTTGCAAAGTCGATCTCAGATCATAAGAATTAAGAATGCTTTCCCTGATCATCGCATGAAGTCCATTAGAATGGACAATGCTGGAGAATTTACTTCAAAGGCATTTGATGATTATTGCACTGCAACAGGGATAGCAGTTGAGCACTCCGTACTGCACGTCCACACGCAGAATGGACTAGCTAAAGCACTAATAAAGACGATTAAATTCATTGCCAAACCGCTTTTGCAGAGTTGTAACTTGCCCAGCACTTGTTGGGGACACGCAGTCCTGGACGCAGCAGCTCTCATCAATTTCAGACCTTCGGCCTACAACATCCATTCTCCTATGCAGCTTGTGCACGGGATCAACCCAAAGATCTCCCATCTCAAGAAATTTGGGTGTATGGTATATGTTCCTATACCACCCCCTCAACGGACTGCAATGGGCCCTCTCCGCAAGTCTGGGATATACGTTGGTTATGAGAGTGCATCCATAATTAGGTATTTGGAACCCATCTTTGGAGACTTGCATACACCCGATTCATCGATTGCATTTTTGACGAGGATCGCTTCCGTCATTAGGGAGAAATCAACCTTTGGATGAAAAATGCCAGGAGTCATATGGCATTCCATCGATCCTGCGCATGACCCCGCACTAATGAAGCAAATCAAGAAGTCGTAAGATAATTGATTTGCGAATTTAGCAAATGAATCGCTGCTGATCATTTTGTGATCGAAGGGCGTGGTTAAGTCGTATGTACCCGCAAGAAATGCACCAGAGAGGGTGGAAATAGCAAAGAAAATAGAAGGTATCCTCATCCTGTTGAGGCCTCAAAGAAAAGAACAGAAATCGGCTCCTCAAACCCAAAGTACCGGAGGCGTCTGGAGAAAAATCAAGAGAGGACTTACCACAACCAATCACGAAAATACCCCAAGGAAAGAAGGGAGCAGTTGAGACTTGGGGTGGAAAGAAGCCGATGAAAAGGCAATTCGGACTTGAATCTTCCACTGCAGAAGCGCGGAAATAATGTGTGCGCACACATAGGCGATGAAAAGCTAAAGGAACTTGCTCCTGCGATAGGGAATAGCAGCGAAGAGCAAGTAGAAGTGCATGAAGCACCCCATGATGAAATGGCCATAAACTTTGTAATAACAGGAGAATCACTTAATAGAGCAACAACCAATATTGATGCATACTTTGCAAAGAAGATTGCCTCGATCAATGATCATGATCCCGAGCCTGCATCTCTAGCAGAGTGCAAGAAAAGGCTAGATTAGGAAGAATGGAAGAAGACAATCACTGCAGAGTTAGTCTCTCTAAACAAGAGAGAGGTGTTTGGGCCCGTATGCCGCACACCTCCCCATATAAACCCTGTAGGTCACAAATGGGTCTTTGTTCGGAAGAGGAATGAAAACAACGAAGTTGTAAGGTACAAAGCAAGGCTTGTAGCTCAAGGTTTCACTCAACGTCTTGGAGTTGATTATGAAGAAACCTATTCTCCGGTCATGGGAGGAATTACCTTTAGATATTTGATCTCAATGGCAGTCAGCTTGAAGTTGAGAATGAAGCTAATGGATGTTATTATAGCATATTTGTATGGAAACTTGGATTCGGAGATATACATGAAAGTACCGGAAGGAATTCCTATCCCGAACCAAGACGGAGCAAATAGAAACCTTTACAGTATGAAATTGGAGAAATCACTGTATGGGCTAAAGCAGTCAGGAAGAATGTGGTACAATCGCTTGAGCGACTTTCTCTGCAAGAAAGGCTACACAAACAATGAAGATTGTCAATGTGTGTTTATACAGCGATCCCCGAATGGATTCTGTATAATCTCCGTCTATGTAGATGACTTGAACATCATTGGGATGGACGAAGAAATTGAAGAAGCATGCTCATACTTGAAGTCTGAGTTTGAAATGAAGGATTTCGGTAAAACCAAGTTTTGTTTAGGCTTGCAGCTTGAGCATGTCCAAGGAGGAATCTTGGTACATCAATCAACCTACACGCAGAAAGTGTTGGAAATGTTTGGTTTTGAAAAGTCATATCCTGCAAAGACTCCAATGGTCGGAAGGTCACTCCAAGCAGACCTAGACCCATACAGACCTAGAGAAGAGGGGGAGGAAGTCCTGGGAGCAGAATTCCTATATCTGAGTGCAGTTGGAGCGCTCATGTACCTTGCGAATAGCACCAGGCCGGACATTGCGTTCGCTATGAATTTGCTAGCCCGGTACAGTGCAGAACCCACCAAAAGGCATTGGAAAGGGATCAAGGACATCTTCCGTTACCTTCAAGGAAGCAAAGACCTCGGTTTGTTTTTCAGAAGAAACAATGAATTGAATTTGGTTGGCTACACCGATGCTGGGTACTTATCAGACCCGCATACGGGTAAGTCCCAAACTGGCTATGTTTTCCTATGTGGAGGAATAGCAATTTCTTGGAAGTCGTCTAAGCAGACTTTCGTCTCGACGTCGATAAACCACTCGGAAATCATCGCTTTGTATGAAGCATCTCGTGAATGTGCATGGCTCCGAAGAATGGTTCACCACATCCAGAAGTCATGTGGCTTGAACATTGAGCAAAATCCCGCGATCATCTATGAAGATAATGCAGCTTGTGTTGCCCAAGCACAGATGGGTTATGTGAAGAGAAATCTCACGAAGCATATCAACCCCAAGTTCTTCCATGCTCACGAATTGTATAAGATGAACGAGATCAAGATATTGCATACTAAGTTATGGGAAAATCTTGCAGATTTGTTCACTAAATCACTCACAGCATCTACTTTTGAAAGATGCGTAAAAGGGATTGGGATGATGAGACTTAGAGAAATGCAGATTTCAGGGGGAGATATTTCACATACTCCCACATGAATCTCGAACATGAATTATGAATACCCAATATGAATCTCGAAGATTAGCGATTGAAGTTTGGGTGAATTGTACTCTTTTTCCTTAGCAATTTTTTCATGAAGTTTTCTTGCATAAGGTTTTAACGAGGTAATTCGTGCAACATAGTAAGTGTATGCTATGTACTCTTTCTCCAAGTATTTTTCCCACTGGGTTTTTCTGGAGTTTTAATGAGGCATATGCATCTCGTGGCAAAGGGCCCAAGGGGGAGTGTTGGGAAACCTCATGGCCCATAGAAGGCCCATGTTGGTCCTTACCAAACTCTGCAGCGACTACTATATAAGGAGGAGGGGGTCCCCCTATGTACAAGCAACCACAAAGCAATAAAGAATTCAGTCGTCGCTCTCCCTATACCTGTGTCTCTCTCTGTTCTCCAATTTAGATCTGTCAGGGAACCCCGGACTATTCTATAACGAGGTTCTTTAATAATAACAATTTGTTAAGAAGAAATATAACATGTAAATTTGGACGAACGGAGTATAAGGACCATGAAGGCCAGATAAATTCTACGTTCCACGTTTAAGAACCTGTTCACAATTTCACAAGAATCGACGTCCGTATGGGAAATAAAAAAAATCCAATCATTTAACATAGCCTACTTTTTTAGACTAGATCAAATGCCCTAGGGGAATCTCACGGAGAACCCCACATCGGCTTTAACAACAAACATGCTCTCGCCAAAAAGGACCGATTCCATTGGGGAGGAAAAAAAAGTACTTTCCCATTTCCCTGTCTCGGTGTCTCCACTACAAATTCTTAGGGGCAAAAAAAGAATGCAATCATCCATTGCTGAATACCCAGCCTCAACAGATTTTTGCAGAAAGTGATGATGCTGCAAGAGAAAGGCTTCGAGTAAAGAGAACGCTAGAAAAGAATCAACGGTCGCAAGCCTGAAAGAAAAGGAGAACAGCAAGGAAAACAAGGGGCCAAAGCATTTCAGGCAAAATGGCTCAATCATGGAAAGTGCCAACAGATTCTAGGCTCACAGAAGCTATTGCTATCTCTGAGACTGACAACGCAAACCAGGAATGAAATCAAGAAAAAGATTGTTAGTTTAATTTTGAGCATATCAGGTTTCGTTTTAAAAGAACTTGGGCCCATCATGGCATCATCCTCAGCATTTGGTCATCTATCCTAAACAGAAACCAAATTGTTTTCTTCTGGCATTTTGAGTGAAAGATGTCGGGTAAAAAAAAGTAGTTTTGACCTGGGAAAAGGTTTCCTCATCTCAAGTGGAACTTTTAGAGCAAGGAAACAAATGAAGTGGCGTAAATGCACAGTTGCAGATAGCTACTACCCCAGCACTTGAGATCAGAACATGATAATTTCAGACTGGGTAGAAATTCAGAGAACCGCTCACTCTCTGTATTGCATCATCCTTGCAGTGTTGCATCAAATCCATACCTCATACTAGCTACTAACAGCAACAACAAGATTAACAATAGCTACAAGAAGATAATTATAGAGGCATTGCTCTTGCTCGTATGTAGAGTAGTATGAGGAGTAATTAATATAGATAGATACAAGAAGAGCACAGCAGCAGCTAGCAAAGAGCTCCCTGGTTAGTCCAGGCCGGACCTGATCCTCTTGTGGCCAGCCTGCCGGACTGTGCCGACCGATCCCCCCTCGGACGCGGCGCGGCCGCCGCCCGAGGAGGCGGCGAAGAGCGAGGAGAGGTCGGCGTAGAGGTCGACGACGCGGCGGATGTTGTTGTTGAGCTCCCTAATGAGGCCGACATTGCGGGAGAGGTCGCCGGGCACCTTGGACTCGTGGTTCTGGTTGATCTCGTTGATGAGGACGCGGTTCTGGTCGAGCAGGCGCTGCACCTGCACGAAGCTCGTCTGGAACGCGTGCAGCACCTTGGTGTCCACGCCGGCGGCTGCCGCCGCGCCGCCGAACGCCGACAGCGTGTCGCCCTCCATCGACTCCCTTTCCTGGCTGCTCGCTTGCTTCTGCTCCTAGTTCTTGCCTTCTTCTTGGTGTGGTGTGCAGCCAGCAGCAGCAGCTACTAGCTGCTGCTGCTCTCGAGTGAGTGGTGTTGCAGCCACTGGCTTTCCTTGCTTCAATCCTGCAGAATGTGCAAATGGACCAAATGGTGAGATGGATGAAGCTGAATTGAGTTCTTGGAGGGGATGGCTATGTTCTACATATAAAAAGATTGCTTTTTTATTTGGTAGCTGTAGCTTGGGTCATCAAGATTTGGGTTTTACTACTGGGCCGAGCGAATTTTGCGAATGTAGCAGACTGTTGTTGGAAAATTTCACTGTTGGGAGATGGGAGGACAAAGTACTGTGGAACAAGATCAAATGTACTTGGCGAATCTTTCTTGCTTGGACCCAAAAAAAACTTGATAAAAATATTGAAATCAACGCAACCTTTTTTTTTAAACAAAGATAGAGAACTTCATCCAAACAAGAATGAATTCCAAGAAATACAAAGCGTATCAGATTTTGGGGGAAGAAGAAGAGTATAATAAGGCGGAGGAAGGTATGTGCTTCAGTGCTTGTGCAAGAAGGGATGGTTTGGGGAATTGTTGAGATCCGGCGTTTGCCACGGAATTCTCTCGGGAGCAACTCGAGATGAAAAATCGCGAGGAGGGCGTGAAATGGAAGGTGAAGAGAAAAAAAAATCCCGTTTTTCAGATGTGAGATGGGGTTTTCAGCCAAAATCCGCTCAAATGGCAACAGAATTTGCAGAAGAAATATATCCGAATTGACCAGAGAAAGGGGAAAGATGTTGGATTGAAATATTCAGGAACGCACGGATCAAAATTTCTGAACCTGCGACAAGAATTTGCATGGGAAATGGAATGAAAATCTATGCACGGGGGGAACGAGATTTTTTTTTCTGTTTCTCTCGGTCCGTCTAGAGTCCAAGAAACAGCAAGAAATCCTACTCCAGTCAACCCAACCTAGGAACAAAACCAGAACAAGAAGTAAAACAGCTTTTCCAAGGAAAAAAAAAGAGGAGAGAGAGAGAGAGAGAGAGATCCTAATACCACAAGAAATCAAGAACAAACCAGGAACAGGAAGTGCACCCAAGAACACCAGGTTCTTGCAAGAGAAACAGGAGATCCCACACCAGAATACCAAACAGGCTCTTCTCGAACAAGCCCAATTCCCTTCTACCTCTTTTCGTATCTATCCAGAGAGAGAGCAGGCGGTGCTTACCTCAATGGCTCCGTAGCATTCCTGCGGAGCTGATCAGATCATACGAGCATGAGAGAGAGAGAAAGAGAGTAATGATAAGGGAGGAGGGAGAAAGGAATGAAGTAAAGTGGGGAAGGAGATGGATGACTGTGGATAGATAGAGAGGAAGGGGAGGGAAGGAGATCAGGACTCAGGAGATCCTCAGACACACGAAACAGGGCTTTATGCCCCTATGACAGCCTATGTCATGCTCATGCCTATGGCCCTCTCTCTCTCTCTCCCCTGCTTTCTCTTTTGTTATTGCTCCGTTGATAGAATCTTTTCCTAGAGAGAGATTTGTGGCACGTTCGGACACGTTTCTCCTCCTCCTGTCTCCCCTCTCTCCCCTCGCCTGATATTACTCTGTCGGTAGTTTGGCAGTTTGGGATTTATTTCATATTCTAATATAAACTAGTATAGTGCCTGTGCTAACGCTACGACGGTAGTACACCCGCTTATCAATTAAATGAGAAGATAAGTATGAATACAACACTTAATAATTAAAGAGAAATGAATTTAGAAAGAGAAACAGAACTAAATGGAGATCAAATGGGCGAAAACGGGCTTCCAAAAGATTTTAAATCAAGAAAGAGAAAGAAAAAAGAATTTTCTGATTTTAGATTATTTTTTTTGCAGCTTCCACAGAGAGCAACTGGGCTTGGCCAGTGCAAGGGGAGGAAGGCGGTGGCGCCGGTCATGATGGGTCGATGATGGTGCAACGAGATCGCCAAGACCGAGCGCTGCGAGGGAGTCACGATTGCGATGAATTTCAGGGAAAGATGACGGTGATGGCTTAGGTTACCTCCAAAATCCGGCAATCTTTACAAGAGGGAGCACTTGAGGATTTACGCAATGCGATGGGGTGGAGGAGAGCTCGCCGGCTTTTATAGCCCCCAAAAAAGCATATTTATGGAAACCATAATTTGGGATCAAATCAGATTGGGAGGAAATTTTAGCAATAGAGCATGAAATTTGGGGAATTAACACCATAGATGGAAAGAGGAGATTTGGTGCGGAATTGATGAAGCTTTGGAGCTTCTTTGTTGCTTTAATGGAGGGAGGGAAGAGAAGAAGCTTCTCTGGTCTGGGCTGCAGCCAGAAGAAGCTACAGGTGGGTTGTCTTCATTTTTTTAAATATAGAAGGATTTTTGAAAAGATAGCACATTAGGTTAAAAAATTCTTGAAAATTTTTCAAAAAAACTTTCGATTATTTTTTACTTAATAAAATTATTTTCAAAAAAAATTAAATTATAAATTTACCAAGGCACGGCGGTCGCGAGGTCGTCGACCAGTAAACTCGCCGCGTCAGCAAAGCCACCGATGGCGACCGTGGAGCCATTGCAGACCTGCGTTCTCCCGGCCGCGCTGCCCCGGCCGCCGCGTGCAATCTCCCGGTTTCATTTTCCCAGCACGTAATGTATGGTCCTTTCCTTTTCCAGGACGTTTGTTTCCTTTTCTTTGATTCCAGGACGTTTGTTTCCTTTTCCTTGTTGATGCTGGAGGTGAGGGAAGGCCTGTTGTGGGCCACAGGGATGATTTCGGAAAAATATGGAAAAAAAATGTGCTCGCCGATCGCTGGATCCGCAAGGGAAAAAAAGATAAAAATTAAACAGTGCTCGTCGGCCGCTGGTTCCGAGAGAAAAAATTGAAAAAAATTAAGCAGTACTCACAGACCGTTGGTTCCTTAGATTAAAAATGAAAACAAAAAATCAGCGCTCTCCGTGCGCTGAAATTAGATCCGTAAAAAAGTCTCGAGAAGGGTCATATTCAAAAACAAATACGATCACAATGCCAGGACAATAAAAAATTCAAGTCTTGTTTCCTTGCATGCGGATCCTCCCTGTTTATTTCCTTGTTTGATTCGCCCTCCTTCCAAATATGTAGCACGTACAATTTTGGCCAGTAAAAAATTCAAATCTGGTTTCCTTCCATGCGGATCCTCCTTATTTATTTCCTTGTTTGATTCGCTCTCCTTCCAAATATGTAGGTGGGGGAGGTCTGTTGTGGGCTATAGGGATGATTAGACACACTAAATAATGGCCATCGGATGTGGGTGAGTAAAGCTGAGGAAAGATCTGAGATGTTAATTTTGATGGAGGCAAGTTTCTGGGGACGTTTCGTTGGGTGCACGAATGTTGAGCCATCTCTAGTGGGATGCACTATTTGGGGTGGACATAAAAAAGAATGTTTACGTGCATTATAAAGGAGTATAGATTTACGTGCATTATAAAGGAGTATAGACTAGGTAAGTGTCCGCGGCGTGCCACGTCGCGACCATCGTCTTCCACGTGAGCAAATTGAGAAAACGTGCGCACGTCGCTCTTAACGCGAGCAAATCGAGGAAACACATGATGCAAGCGTTTTTTTCTGAGAAAAGACCTAAACGTAATAATTTAGAAAAACGAAAAAGGACCTAAACGTAGCGCCTGCTTAACGCTAAAAAAATGCAAAAAAAGGACCTGAGCGTATTTTGTTTTCAGAAAAGGACCTAAACGTAGCGCGTAGTTTTTGTTTCCGGAGAAAGGACCTGACGGCATTTTTTTCTCGAAAAAGGACTGAAAATTAATTTGAATTTTCCAAAAAGGACCCGAGCGCTACGCCTAAAAACGCTAAAAGGGCATGAACGTAATATATATTCTTTTTCAAAAAAAGGACCCGATCGTATTTTTTTTCCCCGAAAAGGACCCAAACGTAATTTTTTTCGGAAAAGGACCCATCGTAATTTTTTTTCGCCGGCTCGGCTCGAGCCGCGAGCCGAGCTGGAGCTCCCACGGCTCAAACGAACGAGGAGGCCGAAAACTTGCAGGGATTACGAAAGGTAGTATTAGTGTCATATTTTTTTATATTTTTAATAAATATCTAAATTTACTTGATATTTCTAATGCATGTATTGAATGCAGTGCTTAGAGATAATACTTTGGTGTAGTTTAGTTATTTTTAATATTTTCTTGATCTATGTATCATGAGGACCTAGGAAGAAATTAGTTAGGTAATCTGATCTAGAGATATTTTCGACGATGTGGTAAATTTCCTGGTACGACCTTCGAATGTTTTACTCTGCCAAGGTAAGAAATGCCTTAGTAGGCATCCTATGATTCTACGGCTGCTTTGGCAATTTTTAGTAAGATAAGAACAGTGTTGTCAAAACTCAAAAGACTTCAAATAGTGGGTGGGATAATGGATTGTGTCTACATTTCATAATTATGCTTTCTATGACGATTTATCGATGATACGGTATACTCCTCCTAAGCATCATATCCATTAGGTCGCATGGATTTACTAAGAAAACAACTGCTTGTCCATCAACCTAGTTGGCTGTCAGTAAACTTAGCATGGCACTTTTTCACAGTTATTTAACTATTTACTAGTTAAATACTCATACATTGCTACAGAACAATAAAAAGCCAAACACATCATTTTTTTAGTTACATTAGTGCATCCATGGACTCCTTTGTCCCTGACCATGCGATTACTAACGTTGTTCACAAGATGATTTAGTCGTAATGTTGTGGGCAAGGCAACTACACCTACGACCCGATGAAGGGCTAAGACCAACATACCCTTCGTAGAGAGGCCGGTAAAAGACACCACAACATCCAACCCTTCTTTCTGACCCTGAGGGCCTGCTCCTGATGTCGAAGAGGGCCTACACCCCTTCGGCCTAACCCCGAGGGCCTACTACTAATGCCAGAGGGGGACTTGCACCGCTTTAGCTTGACCTTGAAGGTATGCTATAGATGACCGAAGGGGAACATCGTCGAAGGTGCGAAGCCTCAAGTGAAGTCTCTGTGCCAGTAGTCATCATGAGGCCTATGGGCTAGCTAGTGTAAATGGAAAATACCTTGCAAACCCTAGCAGCTAGGGGACTTGTAGGGATATATTTTTAATATCAACTCAGACCTTGGCCACTGTCTTCCAAGAAAGAAAGAAAAAAGAGACTGGGAATCGAAACAACACGCTACTCTCACTTGTCTCCTCTTATACTCATTGGGTCCCCGAACACACCCACTTCACAGAGTGTAGCTTCGGGGTCCTTCCTCTTCGTACTGTTTGGTTCGTAACCACAACAGTTGATGTCGTCCTTGGGGACTCAAAGTGAGATGGCACCACCTAAGAAATGGGTGTCTCCGGCGGGCGCCTCCGCTATCGAGGAGGCTGCCACGGTGGTAGGCCTCGGAGTGCCGAGGGCTAGACGCACCCGAGCCTCAGTGGCTGCAACCGCCACAGCCATCGCAGTCGTGAAAGCAACTACGCCAATGGCACACTTTATCGAGGCAGGAATAGTCGATGGGGAAACGCGACCAACGGCCACCCAAGGGTCCCTTTGATCCAGACTAGGGCACTCACCGAAGGCGGTCGCCATAGTACCATGCGAGGTCCTCAACAGGGAACTCACAAGATTGTGGGATGAAGTGGAGGTCGTCCGACAAGGTGCTGCCGCTACCCCTCAGGGGCCAGCTCTGTTTTTGCCAACCCTCGTGGATCCTGGGACCTCCGGGTCCCCACACTTCATGACGGCTGTGGATCCCGCTGGAGCTAAGTGTGTGCTCCAAGGTGACCTTGGATCCCCCCTAAGCATGGGGTTGCAGATGGCGAGGTGGCCCGAAGGTTTCAAGATGCATGTGGTAAAAAGTTACATGGGGGACTCTGAACCGTTGGAGTTCCTCCAAGTATACGAAACCGCCATAGAGGTGGCCAGGAGCGATGATACGACAAAGGCCAAAGGAGTAGCCCTCGCGTTGATAGGGGTGGTGGCCCTAACATGGTCCAATACCCTTGAAGTCCATATATGCCTAAGAGCAGCTTCAGGACCTGCTTAGAAACAACTTCCAAGGGAACTACACCAAGCTGAAGGACGAGGGGCACCTATTCGCAGTAAAACAAGCCCCAGAGAGTCACTACGAAGTTTCTTCAAGAGGTTCACAGGAGTAAAATGCCCGCTAAAGGGGGTTAGCGACTCCACGATTATCAATGTGGTCTGATGCTGGCTCCAAGTAGGACCCCTAGCAGAGAGAATGGTGAGGAAGACGATATTCATTGTGGTGAAACTATTTGACAAGATGGAGGAATACGCCCGAGCCGAGGAGGACGATCTTCGACGTGCAGAAGAGGTGGTCGGGATACGCGATCGCACCATGGAGCATATTCCAGAACCTCGCTCAGGCCTGAGCCACCCCCGATGAAGGGGGCGACGCATATATCACGTTGAGGGAGGAGCCAACAAAAGTAACGAAACAGGGGGACGGTGAGGATCTGGTCACCGATGGGCGAATGGCTCTACCACCGCCACAACCACGACAACAACTATGCATGAGCGAGGGGTCCGGGGACCCCCTCGAAGGATCATCAACACCATCACTAGAGGGTCAGCATCAAACCTGGTGTCGAAGCGGTAGCGACGCGCGTATGTCCGGCAGCTACAACACATTGCTACACAACTAGCCGATGTTCTACCCACTTACGCTGATGTCCTTCCCTCACCAGGACGCCCTCATCATATCAGCAGGCATCGATAGCTATGATGTCAAAAGGGTGCTGGTGGATGGAGGAAGCTCGGCTGATGTCATCTTCGCTCAAGCCTTCGAACAAATGATGATACCTCGAGACTGACTCTCCTCGCTAGGCATCCACTTGGTGGGCTTTGGGGGAGACCAATAACTATACTCGGCCAAATCGACCTCCCCGTGACCTTTGAGGAGGGATTCGCATCGAGAATGAAGTGCATCACATTTGATGTGATCGTCATCACCTACCAATACAATGCTATACTTGGGATGGGCCACGTTGAACATCTTCGGGACCATCGCCCATCACAATTATCTCTGCATCAAGATACATGGTCCTCAGGAGGTGATCACCATACGAGGAGACCGGGCGCTGGCCAGAGACCCCGAGTACGGCTTCGAGGCCCAAGTATGGCATGTGTAAGCTATGGATGCTAGTAGCAAGGACACAGGACCGGCCACACCCTCCGTGGCTAGATGGACCCCAAAAGCAAGACTAGAAGGGGACCTCAAAAGGATCCACTCCATGAAAATACTTATGAGGAGGTAATAATCGGGGGAGGACTGACCCCTAAAGCCAAGCTGGCAATCCTCGGGACCCTGCGACGGAATGAGGACATCTTTGTGTGGGCGCTAAAGGACATCCCAGGCATCTCCTGGGCAACCATACAACACCGACTCACCATTAAGGAAGGCACGAAACCTAGAAAACAAAAACCTCACCTCCTGTCCTCAGATAAACATGAAGCCGTGAAGGTATATGTGGCCAAATTACTCAAAGCCAGCATCATACGTGAAGTCAAGCACCTGGAGTGGCTCACCAATCGGGTCCTAGTAAAGAAAGCCAATGGGTTGGCGGATGTGCATCGACTTCACTAACCTCAACAAAGCCTGCCCAAAGGATGACTTCCTGCTCCCTCGCATAGACCAATTGGTCGAGGCCACCTCAGGGTGCGAGCTCATGAGTTTCCTCGATGCCTACTCTAGGTACAACCAAATATACTTGGTGCTCAAAGACAAGCAAAAGATCGCCTTCATCACCCCCTTTGGCACTTGCTGCTTCGTTCGGATGCCCTTTGGACTGAAAATGTGGGGGCCACCTTCACACGGCTTACCACAAAGGTCTTGGCCACCAACTCGGGCGGAACACCGTAGCCTACGTAGATGACATCGTCATAAAAAGCCACCAGGGAGGGTACACACTCATAGGATTTGTAGGAGTGCTTTGACAACCTTAGAACTAAAGGTATCAAGCTGAACCCTAGCAAGTGTGCATTCGGCGTGAAGTCTGGCAAGCTCCTAGGATTCCTGATCTTGAAGCAGGGCATAGAGGAAAACCCTAAAAAAATTATGACGTTCTGTGAAACGATGGCCCCGCACAATAAACGAGAGGTGCAAAAACTGATGGGATGGTTGATGGCCCTCAGCTTCTTCCTCGCCTGCTCAGCCGAGTGGGCACTACCCTTCTTCAAAACCCTATAGGGCTCCACAACTTTCAACTAGTCTGTCGACTGTCAACGAGCCTTCGATGACGTCAAGAAATACCGTGCCAACCTACCCAACCTCAATCCTGGAGTAGAGCTCCTCCTGTACTTGGCTGCCTCGACCACTGTAGTGAGCGCCATGCTTGTTCTAGAGGAAGGAAAGGTGCAACACCCTATATACTTTGTATCGGAGAGGCTCCAAGGTTCCAAGACCTAATACACCGAGCTCAAAAAGCTGGCCTATGTGCTGTTGAACGCTTCACACAAGCTTCAGCATTATTTCTTGGCCCACAAAATAGTTGTCCCTTCGTCATATCCTCTGGGCGGCCTCCTCCACAACAAGGACGCCACTAGGTACATTGGCAAATGGGCTGCCAAGCTCGCCCCCTTCAACATCCAATTCATGTCTAGGACGGCCATAGAATTCTAGGTTTTGGCTGATTTTGTGGATGAGTGGACATGTCTGGAGCCTATATGCAGTTCCACGGAACCCACATGGACCATCTCTACAAATGAGTCATGGTGCTCCACTAGGGCCAGAGTTGTGGTAGTCCTCGTCTCCCTGGAGGGTCACGAGGTGTCATACGCGACCCAGCTCAAGTTCTCAGCAAAAATAACATTGCGGAGTATGAGGCTGTCCTCCTCAGCCTCCCCCCACACTTATTCTACGAGTTCCACCAAACACAAGGGGTTGTGGCGGAAATCGTCCTCATTGACAAAGGCGAACTGGCGAAGTGACATCATCTCATTCATTTGCAACAGGGACCTACCCGAGGAGCAAGCCAAAGCCAAGCGCCTGAAACAATGGGCACAGAATTACACTATCATCGACAAGACACTATACAAAATGGGCGTGTACACACCAGCACTATACAAAATGGGCATGTACGCGCCCCTTCTGCAGTGCATCTCAAGGTCTAAGGGGCATGACATCCTAGAAGAAATACACCAGAGGCTGTGTGGAGCTCATAACTCTCTGAGGAGGTTGGTAGCCAAGGCCTTTCGACAAGGCATCTACTGGCCTACAGCCCTTTGGGACGTGGAGGACCTCATGCGAAGGTGCCAAGGATGCTGGTGGATGTCGCGTAGACCAAGTGTGCCACCCAACCTCTGGCCCCCATATGGCCCTTTGCTCGTTGTGGCCTAGATATCATAGGCTCATTCCCTTGGGTCAGGGGAGACCTTCGGTTTGCCTTCATCACCATTGAATACTTCACCAGGTAGATTGAAGTTGAGCCAGTCGCCAAGATCACCACAGCATCCGTTCAAAAATTCCTATGGAAGAACATCATATGTCGGTTCGGCGTGACCTACGAACTGGTGACCGACAATAGGAAACAATTCATCATCGAAGCATTTAGGGCATACTGTCGAAGCATGGGCATCAAAATCTACTTCACATCAGTTAACCACTCGAAGTCAAATAGAAAAGTCGAGTGGGCTAACCGAACCCTCCTCGAAGGACTAACAAAGTGCCTCGTCGACCTTCCAAAGGGGGGCTAGCCGGAGGAGCTCAACAATCTGCTCTGGTCAACAAGGACATCCCTAACACGCCCCACAGGATTTTCCCCATTCAAACTTCTCTTCAGAGATGAAGCAATGACTCTGGCAGGGCTAAAAGCATGCCCTCTACAGGCGGTCACAACTGAGCCTGGGGTTGGCAAGTATCCATCGAGCTGATCGAAGAAAATCGTGATGAGGCACTTCGCAACATGACAAAGTACATCTAGGACATGACGGCCATCTACGACAAGAAGGTACGATGATGAGCACTTGTCCCAGGGGATTTGGTCCTGAAAAGAGCAACAAATGAAATAACAAGGGAGTTGAATTCGAAGTGGGAGGGACTGTACATCATAACCCGGATCACCAGGGCAGGAGCATACTACCTCAAGGCAGTCGAGGAGCAACTCATCGGCCACATATGGAACGGGAAGACTTTACGGAAATATTACCCATAGGCTACAAATATGGAACCCCCATCTTTTGTAATGATACAGTGAAGGAACAGCAAATCCTCGCTCTCTCCTCCCCTTTGCACGTTCCCTTCGCAACACTAGGGCATGTCTAAAAAAGGTTAAGGGACGGTGCTCGGCTATGCCGCCTCCCCTTTGCACGTGCCCTTCGTAATGCTAGGGCACGGCTAAAAAATGTTAGGGGACAGCGCTCGGATATGTCGTCTCCCCTTCGCATGTGCCCTTTGCAACGCTAGGGCATGGCTAAAAAAGGTTAGGAGACGACGCTCAGCTATGACACCTTTCCTTCGCAAGTGCCCTTCGCAAACTCTAGGGTTCAGCTAAAAAAGGTTATGGGATAATGCTCGGCTATACTGTCTCCCCTTTGCATGTGCCCTTCGCAAAATGCTAGGTCTTGGCTAAAAAAGGTTAGGGGGTGGTGCTCGACTATGCCACCTCCCCTTCACATGTGCCCTTTGCAACGCTAGGGCACGGCTAAAAAAGGTTAGGGGACAGTGCTTGGCTATGTCGTGTCCTCTTCGTGTGTACCCTTCGCAACACTAGGGCATGCCTAAAAAAGGTTAGGGGACGGCACTCAGTTATGCCACCTTCCCTTTGCATGTGCCCTTTGCAAATGCTAGGGCTCGGCTAAAAACATGTTTAGGGGATAGCGCCTAGTTATAACCCCACCACTTCGCACGTCATACACCCCCTCGCAGCAAACAAGTCTGGTTCACTAGCGCACCCACGTTATGCAATCCAGACAAGCAACAACCTTTATTACACTATTTATTCACAACTACAACAAAGCAACAATGGAAAAACTTACATGTCCACACGAGCACTATAGCGAAGCACCAATAAAAATTTTCTACCACAAACAATAAAGAACATACGTGGGGAAAGAATGCCCCTCTGTTAGAACTCAATCCAAGACCAACCCAATACCCACTCTATTATTTCCTCCTCTAAGGGATTACAAGACATAAACCTAACTAGCTCATCATTTGTAAAAAACCAGACACGCTATGGTGAAGTGGCATGATTCACCCCCTCGACAGGTGATGTCGGAGCACTATCAACACCATACGCATCACGGACAGGAGTACTCAAAGAGGCCTCTTCAGGCGGCCTTCAGCCACTACCCACCCCCTCGCTGGCAATCTAACACCGCACGTGGTGCCACTCTGTGAATTTAGCCATTCCACCTTTGGGATGGGATAGCTTCCACTTCTGCCACTTTGCCCCATAATGCATGACCCCTTCAAAACAAACTTGTAGGGGCCATACTCGTCTCACCTTCCTCGGTGCCACGGACCCCTGAGGAGGGGCCGCATGCTTCGAAACAAAGGAGATTCAAGGAGCCATGCCACGCCCCGCACCCCTCTTAAAACCAAATCGATCACCCTGAAACGGCCTCGTATAAGTCCAAACAGCATGACCTGTAATGAATAGTAAAACTACTACCATTAAACTTCAAAAGTTTTCAAATATACAAAAGTATCCCAACCCCCTCCCCAACTTCCTAGCCTAACCTATCCTAGGTCAAAATGCGCGCGAGGGAGGGGCAGCAACACATTGCAAAATCAACACCTCGGGAAAGTAATCCGCACCTCACACCTTGAGACGGGACGCCGGATCCGCATCGTCGCCAGCCTCGGGCACTAATGGACCAGCATCCTTCTTTCGGGCTACCAAGCTCACCTCAATAGATGACAGGGCGACCTGCCACCCACGAACGGCCCAAAAGTCATTGAGGAAGATGTTGTTCACCTTCCAGTTTGCCCGTCGTAGCTCTGGCATCTCTTCGACCGACGGTGCCCCAATGGTGAGGTAAAGATTCTGCAAACTAACTCATGTGAAAATCTAGCTAATTTATTCACTAGGTCTTTGCTAACATCTAGTTTCCAAATATGTGTTCGTGGCATTGGAATGAGACGACTTAAAGATATGCATAGTTCAGGGGGAGTAAATCTTTGAACCATAACATATAGTATGAGTTTTTCTCACATGAATGTTTTTAATGAGGCAACAAGTGTAACACAGTATGCGGGTGCAATGTACTCTTTTCTCCATCATTTTTCCCACTAGGTTTTTATAGGAGTTTTTGATGAGTCATATGAATTACGCGGTATTCGCCCAAGGGGGAGTGTTGAGATATAATTAGACTCTTGGTCTTGATTGTTGAGATATATCCAGATTATTGGTTTTGGTGAGTGAATTCCGAAACTACCCCTGAGAGGTTATTGGCATAAATATAGCACCCATTGTATAAGAGAATCAATCAATCAATAAAGAGAAAAGAGTTGATCTCCCTATATCTTGCATTCATCTATTGTGATTGTTCTTATCTATTCTTGATTGGTATTAGGATTGCTCTACGACAATCGTCATTGTTTTACAATAGGTTCAACCCCACCGGTCCACACTGGTGGATGACGTGCCCTTCCTATATAGAATGACAAGTTGATCCATGTCAACAAAACGCCGACGTTTGGAGAATGTGGTACTGACTAGGGGACCCAGGTTGTCGATTCTATTAGATTCGATGGAAGTACGGTTTTCTGACATGTTTGGGCAGAATTAGTGTGGTTTTGTGATACCGGTCCTTAAAAATGTGGTTTTGTGATAGTTTTGTCACAAGTAGTGTGGTTTTACGAAATTTACTCAAAACGTTACTCCCTTCGTTCAGAAATATATGACGTTTTAGAAAGCATGCAGTTAACATCATTAACTTTCACTACTAATAAATAAAAAAATATTTATATTGGTTGTGTGAAAATGGTATTATTAGATTAGTCATGAAAAATATTTTCACAATATAATAAATTTTTTTAATTATTGTATGACCATCTTTATATAAAATGTAGTGGTCAGAGTTGCATGTTAGAGAACGTGTCATGTCCAAAATGTCATATATTCTTAAATAGAGAGAGTACATATCTGATCATTCTATTATTTTTGGATCAATTGTAAATTACTGTGAGTTCAGTGTCTTAGGCATCACACTATTGTAAAGTATGTATCCCTCTATTTTCCCATCAAATGGGCTCTCTCTCGTACACATGGCATCACACAGCTCATACACAATCTGTTCGCTATTTTGTTAGTTTAATAAATTTAACCTACAAACAACTCATGGATGCTCCCTTGCGCGCGCGCGCATATATATATATATATATATATATATATGAAGACTAGTTAGGTGGTATTTATATTTTTTCAGAGGTGGTATGTATATTGTTTTAGACATAATCATTTTTATGTGCGTATATGAAGGTATTTACAAAATATACTAAAAACCATGGACTCTCTTGTAATTTTTTCGCGTGGTTCATATTTGAGTATCTTATAATTATAAGTATATGAGTGTACCCAAAGTGATAAAGTAGTATTTCAAGTTTGTTTTGGAGGTATTTCAGATGTGGGAATAACTACTCCCGGGAGTAGAAGTACTTTTCATATATATATATACACATACATATATATACACACACGGTACCTTTATTTTACTCCTAAACATATAATAGCTATTCTGCGCTTCAGTCGGAGAAGAGCATGCAAAGCACACCGTACTGATTGCTAGCAATTCGGTAGTAAATCACGAATACATTTTACTATAGAACAACAGATGCAATTACTACTGAATCTGTTACGTGGTGAACCTAACTAGTTAATGCGTTTTGTAGTTTGTATATGAATTTGTTTCTTCTTTATTTTAGCCACATCTTTTTATTGGTAGTTCCGATTTGCAAATGGTTTTCACCAGTAGCTTACTGACGACGAGAGGAACAGAATGATACAAGTCTCGCTATTAAACATAATTTTGTTGATTGGTAACAGAAATTACTACATTTACAACATGAAATTACTACATCTACAACTAAAAATTACTAATAGTGAGACTTATATCATTCTGTCCCTCTCATCGTCAGTAAGCTACCAGTGAAAATCATTTGCAAATCCGAGCTACTAATAAAAAGATATAGTTAAAATAAAGAGAAAACATATTTGTGTACAAACTACAAAATACATTAACTAGTCGGTTTGACTACATAACTAATTCAGTGGTAATTGCATCTGTTATTCTATAGTAAAATGTATTCATGATTTACTATTGAATTGTTAGTAATCAGTACGATGTGCTTTGCATACGCTTCTTCGGCCGCTGTATGGCTCGATCGGACGAGGTTAAATGGCCCACGCGTAGACTACACACAGCTGCAGAATAGCGCTTCTATATACATATATACACACACTGCGAAAAATCAAAAATTACGAAGAGGTCCTCCCGCCAGCTCTTTTGCAAAAACAACCTCGTGGTTCCACAGATTTGCACCCGGATCCGGACAGAGCCATTTCACAAACATATCCACGCGTTTTCGAAAAATTGAGGCCGGACTCGGCCAGTCCTATTTTCCAAAAATGACCCCGTGGTTTCGTAAATTCACACACGAGTTCGGACTAAGCCCTTTTGCAAAAAAAAAATCGTCGCAGTTCCAAAAAATTGTGTCGATGTTGTTCTTGTCATCCGAGCACTATATCAAAATTCACCCGGCAGAATAGAGCGTGCAGGTCTATCTAGTCCTTGTAATGAGTGCAATTATTCAAGGCCAATATTGAGTATATTTATAACAAATATTTTATTCTTACTTACGGAGATTAAAACCAAAGCTTTATTTAGTCATATATGGTCTAAACTCACGCTAAATTAGCACGACATATTTTATGAGTTAATTTGTAAAGTGTTGTAGCGTCATTCAAAATTTCAAATTAAATAAATGATTCTAGAATGAAAAAAATAAAAAGTTTTGATGCAAATAGTAAGCACTATCTTTTTAAATTTAGCTCTCCGTTTTAATCCATCGTTTGTAAATTTATATGGAAGTACACTAAATTGAGAAGTGTGTCATAATTTTTATCGATTTTGTCGTGCATGCTGATTTGATTTCAACATTCAGTAGATTCCCATTATTGTATCCAACAATTAGTTTGCATTAGATATGTTCTCTAAACCAAATATTACAATCATGGTGTTCAAATTTTGTGCGCCTCCTTGCCAAATTCCTGGACCATTGACACCGTCCAATTAAAATTTTGTATGCCGAATCTCACCAATAAATCCTAGGCCTAAGATTTGATTCCTAGGAAATTTCATAAGACTTCCAACATTATACACGGAGCCTTAGCATCGAAATTCAGATGTGACAAAAAAGAATCAATACTTAACATCAAGGCAATAAATGGTAGAGTATGTATTGAAACTTTTCGAATATAAAGTTTTTGAATTGAAATTTTTCGTAGTTGAAACTTTTCAAGTTGAAACTTTCTAATTTGAGAATTTTTTATTTAAAATTTTTCGAGTGAAATTTTCTAATTTAATTTTTTCTAAGTTAAAACTCTCTGATTTAAAGCTTTTCGATTTGAAATTTTTCGAGTTAAAACTTTCTAATTTGACATTCTTTGATTTAATTTTTTTTCGAGTTAAAAATTTTGTGTTGATTTTTTTCATGTTAACATTTCCTATTTGAATTTTTTAAAGTTAAAATTTTCTAATTTGATTTTTTTGTGTTAGGAAGGAAGGAAGGAAGGTAGGAGCTTGAGAAGTGTGTATGGACTATGTAAGAGGCAAGGATGGAGGTAAGCTCAAACAAGTGGTACCCTAACTGGTTGAGATACCCTTGAAGCAAACTGGAAGTTAGTTAGATGGGATTGGGAACATAATCGACACCCGGCAATGGCTCGAAGAAATCTTCCAACCATGAAACAGATATAAGCAGGCATTGACAATGATATGTAGTAGCGTCGTATAAGCCTTTATTATATAGTTGGATCTGTCATTTTCTTCTGGGTCTGTACTTCGGCATGGGATGGGAAGCTTCCGATAAACGCCAAAACGCTTGCTAAATAAATATCCTTTGTTAGGTCAAATCTCATGGGGAATAGGTGGAGATGCCCTTTACCCCTTAGCATGCCGGTAGGGCAGCTAGGCCATCACAAAATCAGATCTCCATCCCCCTCTCTGTCTGTCTCTCTCCTAAGTCTCCTTCCTAGGTTGCAACCAAATCAAGGAGCAGAAATGCTTCGGCTACAAGAAACACCAACACCAAAAATAGTGCTTGGTTTGGTGTGTCGCTTGCCAGTGAGCTGAACACGCTAAACTGCTGATCTTTTTTTAGCTTATGACAAAAAGATACCCCTGGTTTGGTTTCTGGCATAAAACTATGCAAGAGTCATCTAAACTTAAGCATCCTTAGGCTTAAATGCAATCGATGGGTGCCCATACTTTGGTTATACACAAAATATTTGTGAGTAACACGTGGTGTATTGAAAATGAATATGGGTGCCACGAAAACAAAGAACAAATACAGAAGCAAAAGTGTTGGTAAGAGTTAGGAAGCGAAGCTCTAACGCTATGTTGTTATTTGGGCAAGTTGGATAAACCGATGCAAACGGTTAAATCTTAGAGCAGTCAATTGCTTTTCCAATGGTGCTTCTAGCCCCCTCCAAGTGGAAATTATACATATATTAAAGCATTTCTCATCATCAAGGGTTGTCGCAAAATAGCTCCTCAACTCTTGTGTGCTTTATATCGAAATCTGTAAATTTTTCAGTTCTTTGTGTCCATTGACGCCCATAGTTTAGTTGTACAAAACATATTTATGAAAAATACATGGTGTGTTGAAAATGAATATGGGTGCCATAAAAACAAAGAACAAATGCAGAAACAAAAGTATACATAAGACTTAAGAATCTCTTGTTTGCTTTAAATTAAAATCAGAAAATTTTCAGCTTTTGTTGTGTGTGCGTCTGTAGCGTGATGCAAGTGTTTGTGATTAGGCTAAGTTTTCTGGGAGAAAATATGAAAGCAGGTGCACATGATCTGCAAAAGGTCAAGTGACGTATGTTTTGAATATTGCTTCTCTTAATCAGGAACCCCAAGCTTCAAGTTGACTAACATGCATCTTAAAGTCAATTCGGCTGTAGTTTTAGACTTTCAATGGCCAAAGAATGATTTCTTTTGGACAAAGGGAATAGCAAATGTGGAACACCACTTCTTCAGTTCCAACCACATCACCTGCTGCTACCACACCTCCAGACATGATTCAAGGACCAATGAATCGATCCCGTGCACGTGGACTGAACTGTGTGATTCTCCTAAGGAATGAAGGTCAAGAAGATGGCAACAAATAAAAGGGGTGCTGCGCCACCCATCATTTGGGCTGGACCCATGTAATAAAATCTAATTTCAGACAGATTATGGAAGGATGGGAGGAGATTTCGACCCTTCCATAGTGCTGGCCGAAATTACCTCCCCCTCCATCTATTTAGTTGGGTCCGAGTTCCTCTTGTAAGGCGGGTTTTTCTTTGTGTTAGTTTAGCCATTGTGCAAACTCGCTCTTGATTGTGTCATCGACCACTGCGAGATAGCCTTTGAGAACCCCACTTTGAGTTGAATAAAATTACTATTGCGATTCATTGTTGCCTCTATCTTATTCTTGCTAGTTCTTCGATTGCTCGCAGAATTGAACCTCGTGTTCAGTTGATCGTGCTACCCAAAGAAGGTCAATAACCTTCGGAGTTGGTTCAACGATTGCTAAGGCGCACACACTGCTCGCTTGTAGTCGGATCGCGAGAGTCACCTCCACCGAATCGAAAGTTATCTTCTCACCGAAAGATCGGGCACTCCGACTCTATCAAGTGGTATCGATTTCGAGTTCATCGGTGAGAGTTAGTAGATCATTTCTTTTCAAACCTAAAGTCCGTAAAAGGCCAAAAAATAGTAGTAGATCATCCGTCCAAAACCATCTGCCTTGCATCTTTCTTATCGATTTTGCATTGTTGAATTTTCGGTTGCATCGCCATGTTGAGTTGTCTGGTCTTAGTTTAGATTGGTGTTTAGTTCGTCTTGTCTTTGCATCTTGCTATCGCCTTTGCATCTTCGTTGCGACCTTGACTGCTGCAGTTCATCATCATCGCCTTTGCCGACCCGACCCTACCACCCCATGCCACTTTGCTAGCACCTCCCGCCTCGCACAACAAGCCAATCGCGGAGAAAAAAAAACGAAAAAAAGGAGAAGAAGAAGAACAAAAAAAAGAGAGAAGAAGAAAAAAAAATATAGAGAAGAAGAAGAAGAAAAAAAGAGGAGAAAATTTGAGCGAGACCTTCCATATATTAGTTTGGTTTGAGGATCGGAAAGTCCGGATCGATTTGATTTCGGTTTGGAAAGGATCAGAGGGAAGAATAGGGAAAGTATAGCTATTTTTGGTTTGGCTTGGGTTGGTTAAGAAGGAAAAAACTGCAGCCTCTGTGGTTTTGAATCAAGCTTTCCTTTTGAAGTGGATTCGGAACCCTTCCGGACACCCTGCACGAAAACTGCCATAACTTTTGCATACGACGTCCGTTTGGGCTGTTCGAGTACTCAAAACGACCGGAACGCAAAGCTACATCCGAAAATCGATAACTCCAGGTCTAATTGAGTTCCCGTGGCTCCGAAAAATTCGTTCGACTCCAAAAAACATCGTTTAGGGCCTCAAAACGCCCTCGGAAGTTCGGCAAAATTTAACCTTTCTGTTTTGCCTAGAAATTTTTGCTCTGTGTCTGGATTTGTGTACACCACGCCTCGCAGCCCCACCCCTTTCTCGAGCCTTTTTGCTTCGATATTGATTAGCTTTTCATCGGTTTGGGCTAGGATCGCAATTTTGACTAGTACTTTGAGCGAATTTTCAACTTGCATTCTTGATTTGAATTGTGCTAATCCTTGCTACATATTTGAACCTTCCAAGCTCCACATCTCTACAATGAGCAGACTCGTGTCACCGGCAATCGCTCTATCCAATCTCCATCCGCCGTTGCCGATCACCGTGACTTGGTAAGAATTGGTAAGAGTTCGATACCGCTTGTGAGGGTGTGTCTTGACATAACCACAACCTATTAGTTGCACGACATATACTTGTGTTTCCCTTGTTTCTGTTTTCTTTCGCTAACAATGGCGGGAACTTGAGCATTGTAATCCACCACAAAGACATTCTCCTCGTACTAGGGGCATTATTCAACACTTTGAACGTCAAATGCGCCTACATACGAAAGGCGTTGAGGAGGACATGCGACAAACAAATGCACATCTTGCTCAACTTGAGGACGTTGGATCAAAACGACTACAACTCGATTTAAATGCGGACGCCCAAGGCGCCACCAACACTAATCTGGCCACAATAGTGACACGTCTTGAGGAGCTGTCACGCACACTTGCTACTGTTGTTCAAGGCCAGGCTGCCCACAGCGACATTGCAGATCAAGTTGAGGATGTTTATGCAGGTGATACCGAGTATGATGAGCGTGATGACTACAACGCAGCTCGAGGTCGTCGACAACCACGTGCCCATCCACATGGTATGTACTGCATGCAAAGATCGCCGTGAGGTACGTGCTCAGGATGATTCATTTGCTAAGGTTAAGATAACCATTCCTGCGTTTAATGGAAAATATGATCCGGATGCTTATCTTACCTGGGAATTAGCTGTTGATCAAAAGTTTGCATGCCATGCTTTTCCTGCACATAACCAAGTTAGGGTCGCCACTAGTGAATTCACGGACTTTGCATCTGTTTGGTGGAGAGAACACCGCCACACGCGTCGAATAACATTCCCACAACCAGGAAGCTTTGAAACTACTCATGCGACATCGATTTGTTCCTCATACTATGCTCGTGACATGCTTAATAAACTACAACGCTTACGTCAAGGTACCAATTCGCCGAGCAAGACTTTCGGGACTTGCAAATTGGTATGTTGCGTTGTGGTTTAGTTGAGAATGAGGATGCGGCTATGGCACGGTTTTGGGTGGGTTGAACCGTGAGATACAGTGACATTCTTGATTACAAGGATTACAATTCTATTACTCGATTGTTCCATCTTGCATGCAAAGTCGAACGAGAAGTGCAGGTCGTCAAACGAGAACACGAGCTAACTTTTCTCGCAGTCGCACTCACTCTTGACTCCAAGTGCTTCGCCTTCATCCGGCTCCCATTCGGCCGCGCCGTCTCCATCCACCAACAGACAACACACCGCGGACGCCGACTCCACATCACACCTTCTGCAGCAGGTGGTCGCACCCGTGGATCAACACAAAGTGCTTGGTTGCTTCTACAGGACGGACCAAGGACGTCCAGTGTCACCGCTGTAAGGGCCATGGACATATCATGCGTGATTGTCTAAACAAGCGAGTGCTGGTTATACGTGATAATGGTGAGTATAGTGATTTGGATGATGAAAGGTATGCCATGCTTGCTACTGACGTTGCAGAACAAGACACTGCATTCGATCATGAAGTACATGTTGCTGCTACTGATGTTGATAAGTATTTGAGTATTGTGGTCCAACGTGTACTCAGTACTCAGATTGCTACAGCAGAGCACAATCAGCGTCACAATCTTTTCCAAACCAAATGTGTTGTCAAGGAACGATCCGTTCGTATAATTATCGATGGTGGAAGCTGCAACAACTTGGCTAGTACAGATTTGGTGGAGAAGCTTGCTTTACCTACACGACCACATCCCCACCCCTACCACATCCAGTGGCTCAATTCGAGTGGTAAATTGAAGGTAACACGTTACATGCGCATTCACTTTGCTATGGGTTCGCACCATGATTATCTTGATTGTGATGTTGTGCCTATGCAAGTATGTTCCATGTTACTAGGTAGACCTTGGCAATATGATACTTGATTCTTTGCATCTTGGTCGAACTAATCAATATTCCTCATCTTTAAAGGAAAGAAAATTGTATTGCACCCAATGACTCCTGAACAAATTGTTAAAGATGAACTTGCTAGGACAACTAGAGAGAAAAACCAGAAACATACTCTAAGTGAAAATCAAGTTGTAGCTACAGAATTCTTGCAACAAAACGCCCAATATCAATTTGCTCAATCTGATTTGAAATTGAAGTCTCCTGTGTTGCTAGCTACTCAAGCTGAATTGGATGATTGCCTTGCTCGTGCTTCCGGTTGCTTTGCTCTCATGTGCACATGTGTTCTGTTTTCGTTGGATGATATGCCGCCTTCTTTGCACCCGTCCGTCACTAACCTTTTGCAGAATATTCGATGTTTTCCCACAAGACGCACTCATTTGGACTTCCACCTATCCGGGCATTGAACATCGATTGACCTTATTCCAGAGCATCATTGCCCAATCGCGCACCGCATCGCACCAATCCCGAGGAAACAAAAGAAATTCAACGTCAAGTCCGGGCATTAATAGATAAGGGTACGCGTTCGTGAATCTCTTAGCCCATGTCGTTGTTCTGTGCTCCTCGTGCCCAAGAAAGATGGGTCTGGCGTATGTGTGTTGATTGTCGTGCCATTAACAACATTACAATCCGCTATCGTCATCCTATTCCCAGATTAGATGATATGCTTGATGAATTAAGTGGTGCTCGCTTGTTCTCCAAAATTGATTTGCGTAGTGGATACCATCGATTCGTATGAAGCTAGGGATGAATGGAAAACAGCTTTCAAAACTAAATTCGGGTTGTATGAGTGGTTAGTTATGCCTTTTGGGTTAACTAATGCACCTAGCACTTTCATGAGACTTATGAACGAAGTTTTGCGTGTCTTCATAGGCAAATTTGTGGTTGTCTATTTTGATGACATACTCATTTACAGCAAGTCTTTAGAGGAACATCTCGATCATTTGCGTCTTGTTTTTACCGCTACGTCATCGCACGCTTGTTTGGCAACTGGATAAGTGCGTTTACGCACAGATCGTGTGTCTTTCCTTGGCTATGTTATTCTATTTCAGGGTATCGAAGTGGACCAAGCCAAGATTGAAGCAATACATAATCGCCAACTCCATCAACGGTCACGCAGATTAGGAGTTTTCTTGGGCTTCTTGGCTTCTATCGCAGATTTGTGCGTGATTTTGGAACCATCATTGCTCCGCTCAACGAACTCACAAAGAAAGGTGTTCCTTCTCTTGGGGCGCAACAAGAAACGGCCTTCACGATTTTGAAAGATAAGTTGACCCATGCTCCTTTACTTGACTTCCGATTTCACAAAGATGTTTGAACTAGAATGCGATGCTAGTGGAATTGGGTTGGGTGGCGTGTTGTTGCAAGAAGGAAAACCGTTGCGTATTTCAAAGTGAGAAGTTGAGTGGTCCTAGTTTGAACTATTCAACTTATGATAAAGAATTATTTGCATTAGTTCGAACTTTGGAAACATGGCAAGATTACTTGTGGCCTAGAGAGTTCATTATTCATTACGATCATGAATCTTTAAAGCATATTAGAAACCAAACTAATCTGAATCGTCGGCATGCAAAATGGGTAGAATTCATTGAGTCATTTCCTATGTCATCAAACACAAGAAAGGGAAAGAAAATGTCATTCTTGATGCTTTGTCTCGCCGATACACCATGCTCTCACAACTTGATTTTAAAATTTTGGGTGCAAACATCGAAGGAGCGAGACGCTCTTGATCCCGATTTCAAGGACGTCTTCTTTGAATTGTAAGGATGGGCGAACATATGGCAAGTTCTTCATGAATGATGGTTTCTTGTTCCGTGCTAACAAGCTGTGCATTCCAGCTAGTTCTATTCGTCTTTTGCTATTACAGGAAGCACATGGAGGCGGACTTATGGGGCACTTCGGTGTCAAGAAGACTGAGGACATCCTGTCTGATCACTTCTTTTGGCCAAAGATGCGACGCGATGTGGAGAGATTTGTTGCTCGTTGCTCCACATGTCAACGAGCTAAGTCCAGACTTAACCCACACGGTTTGTACATGCCCCTTCCTGTTCCAAACACTCCTTGGGAGGATATCTCGATGGATTTTGTTTTGGGATTGCCTAGAACAAAGAAGGGGAGGGATAGTATTTTTGTGGTTGTGGATCGCTTTTCCAAAATGGCTCACTTCATACCGTGTCATAAGAGTGATGATGCTACTCATGTTCTTGATTTATTCTTTCGTGAAATTGTTCGCTTGCATGGTGTTCCTAATACGATAGTCTCGGATCGTGATACAAAATTTCTTAGTCATTTCGCGCACTCTATGGAACAAATTGGGCACTAAGTTACTATTCAGCACTACATGTCATCCTCAAACAGATGGTCAAACTGAGATTGTTAATAGAACTTTGTCTACCATGCTTAGGGCTGTTCTAAAGAAGAATCTGAAAATGTGGGAGGAATGTTTGCCACATATTGAATTTGCTTACAATCGTTCATCCATTCCACCACAAAGACGTGCCCTTTCCAAATTGTCTATGGCTTTATTCCTCGTGCACCAATTGATTTGATCTCTGTGTCCTTTTCTGAGGACATGAATCATGATGCTAACCAACGTGCAGATCTGATATTGCAATTGCATGAGCGGACCAAGGAGAACATTGAGCGTATGAATGCAAAGAACCAAATTGCGGTAGTAAAGGACGACAACATGTTACCTTTCAACTGGTGATTTGGTTTGGTTACACTTGCGAAAAGACCGTTTCGCTGCGCAAGTCCAAATTGATGCCACGTCTTTGATGGACCCTTCAAGATTTTAAAACAAATAAATGATAATGCATATATACTTGACCTTCCTGCAGACTATGGTGTTTCTTATAGTTTCAATGTTGCGATTTAAAGCCCTATGTAGGTGAGGAAGAGCAGATCCGTCGAGGTCGACTTCGATTCAAGAAGGGAGGACGATGAGGACACCACTTCTTGATTCCAACCACATCACTGCCGCTACCACACCTCCAGACATGATTCAAGGACCGATGACTCGATCCTGCACGTGGGTCGAAGCGTGTGATTCTCCTAAGGAATGAAGGTCAAGAAGATGGCAACAAATAAAAGGGGTCTGCGCCACCCATCATTTGGGTGAACCCATGTAATAAAATCTAATTTCAGACAGATTATGGAAGGATGGGAGGAGATTTCGACCCTTCCATAGTCTTGGCCAAATTACCTCCCTCCATCTATTTAGTTGGGTCCGAGTTCCTCTTGTAAGGCGGGTTTTTCTTTGTGTTAGTTTAGCCATTGTGCAAACTCGCTCTTGATTGTGTCGATCGACCACCTGCGAGATAGCCTTTGAGAACCCCACTTTTGAGTTGAATAAAATTACTATTGCGATTCATTGTTGCCTCTATCTTATTCTTGCTAGTTCTTCGATTGCTCGCAGAATTGAACCTCGTGTTCAAAGTTGATCGTGCTACCAAAGAAGGTCAATAACCTTCGGAGTTGGTTCAACGATTGCTAAGGCGCACACGACCTGTTCGTTTGTAGTCGGATCGCGAGAGTCACCTCCACCAGAATCGAAAGTTATCTTCTCACCGAAAGATCGGGCACTCCGACTCTATCACTTCCACTGTATAAAAACAAATAGATTGCATTGTAGAATAGACAATTATCCTCATAATTGACAATTTCAAATCAACAGAAGTTTAAATCATTCAGTAGAAAATGGGTATGTAGAAATATATATCAGATGTGTGTGTGCACGATAATATTCACAGTTCATTGGGCGGTGTCACAACAAACGAATGAGTTTTAAGTATTATAGGGCCGTGTAGATTGCAAATTCAAAGTACAACCAAAAAAAAAGTAAGACATCTTGCTGTTGCTTGTGGCCGTCAACCTGTAACCGATTTGATGATCACAGCAACGAGAACAGCTTCAGCTTCAGCTCAACTGCACTGATGCAAAACTTTCTTGGAGACCAACCACCTTTTTTTTGTTCAGATATATTATTAGATTTTCATGAGGGCCAATGACTCCAATGTAGAAATGTTGAATCTCTTTCTTTTGGATTCTTGTGTCTTTCCACAATGCATGTTTACTTTAACTCTTTGCCCCTTTGCATCCGCTCATCAAACCATGCTTTCCAGTCTGTAACCTTTTCGTCACCGTTGGCCACCTGAAGTAAGGTAAGAAGATGGGCCTAAACCTCTTTTTTTTTTTGCGCCCATAAAAGAGGTACAAGGCCCATAGAACTGTTTCTTTCGTTCTCTATTATCATTATAACAACATTTCGGAAATTAATCAATAAAGCTAGAACCCTGAAGCTTGCTTGAGCTAATTACCTCAAAAATGAGCGTTGTTTGGGGAATGGCATCCAGGGCCTCCACACAGATTGTAGCAGCATCCTCTTTGCTTATTCTGCCCTTGGCTGCTACACCCTACATATTTCAAGCAACATATGAGAACCTACCAAAAGTGAAACATCATATGGAACAACACACTTGATGTTTCACAAAGAAGAAATTCCTATCAGTTTGCCAAGAAAACAAAAGCATGTGTATATTCAACTTGTTGGGTGCAAATTACATCATACTTCAAATGAAGGGACCTAATGGATTAGTCTCGCGTAATGAACACAATGCTGTCCAAATGTATTCGCCTGGCTCATTTCATAATAGCACCTTTATATATATGAAAGTTCTCCAATTACAGAGCACTAGCACTGCTGCATAAGTACGGAGCATTCATCAGAAGTAAGGTAGCTTCCGTGCTGATACCTCTGTAAAATCGAAACCTCTTTCACTACCAGGAGTACTTTGCATAGAGCCAGTCCTGATTATCGTAGATTGGATGCCAGATGCAAAAACCACTTCTTCATCCCTCTCTGCTAGCTTCCTCAGTTTGCTGTTCGCAATAGCTTGAAGCCCACTGCTATTTCTGTAGACAGATAGCTGGATGCTTATCAAGATCTCATACGGGTAATGACTGAAACTAAGCTGAACTGGATAATACAAAGTTACAAGAGCATTGCCAACCTGGGATAGCAGAACAATGTGTTTGACACCCTTGAGGTCAATCAAGTCAGAGAAGAAACCATCCTATTGAAATATCAAGTTCAAAGCAAGCAAAGTTTAGAATGCAGAAGGGAACTCTCGAAGAAGATATTATGTTCTCATGTAGGTATGGAGGACAGAACTATATTGCACAAGTCAGCATTTTGATTATAATGTGGTTAGCTATAATGCAAGAAATTAATCCATAAGTAGTACAGAATACATCATATAGCTTTGGGTACAAATGCGTCTAAATGGACCTCATGTCATACTCAAATATCCAAGCATAAAGAGCATGTCTCATCAATGCCAAAAAGTGTAAAGTCAAAAGATCTAGTAATGGCCGTGTAAAAAAAAACAAAATCTAGTAAAGCCCTAATAATCAAATCATCAGCTAGAGCAACTCATGAATGTGCCAAACAATCAGTAATTGTCCAAAAAATGGAAATAGTAGACCTTACGCTTTCGAGAAATATATAAATGAATAGATGAAGAACATTAAGTTAGAAACATACATCAGCTGGACAAATTACAGCACGAACACCCCTTAGTGCTTTCTTCGTGAAGGACTTATCTTCCACGTTACCAACCATGCTCTACAAGGAAACAGAAAAGAGGAATATCGGGGTGATTTTTCATTACACTTCTTAGGTAAAATATGATGAGAAAAATCATTCCACTACATCTATTGCCTTTTTCTGATAGACAATCACACCAAAAGGGTGGTATAGAACCTCTAACAAAAGGTGGCCTATAAGCATGTTAGAATATACAAGAAACATCCAGAATGTTGAAGGTATATGCGAGAATTACAAGGTGTCACCTCCACATAAGTTCCAAAAGCTTCTTCAGTAGATCGTTTGTCCTTCACTAGTGCTTTTATTCTGGCCCTTTTCAGGATTAGTGACAATATCACCATCTGAAAATACGAGCAGATTATTTTGAAGCAGTTGAGGGGATCTTTCCCTCTATTTTCGAAAATTTTGAAGTAGCTGAGAAAATTAAAAGGCATGCATAAAAACTGAACCAGGCAACTAAGAGAATGCAGTAAAAGGTGCAATATTCACTAAAAAAACTGCAGAAACAAAAAGGGAACTCTGCAATTAAATAATGAGTAAACTAAAAAGAAAACTTTGAGGATATGAGTAAACTAAAAAGAAAACTTCGAGGTTATGCTAACACTAGTTTAGTTCGCTGAAATTATCTGAATCCTAAAGTGATCCCTCCAATGAGGACTATTTGTAGAAACAATATTCTGTGCTAGTTGAAATAGCACTTTACATTATAGGGAAATAAATGCGTATGTCCCTGCCCACTCATGTCAAAATGTTGTCTTGCGAGACTGACAATGTGGCTACGGACCCACATGTCAATGAGACATCTCATGTCACAGGGAAGCTAAAATGCAGGTAGAATAAAAAACTGAGGTATAGTGAATAATGATATATATACTGAACATTGGACGCAATAGCAATTCAGAAGAAGAAAACAGGAACTTGAAGAATAAAGACAACCTGTCCAATCTCGCTATCGCCATTGGTGACTAGCACGGCATCTCGAGGCTCCTCGATATCTATTTCTCATCCCAAATTTGACAATAAATAAGAAACAGTGACTACGAGAGAGTTTACAAAAGCTGAATGTTTTGTCTATGCACCTGAATACTCATCCTCCTCATCCTCAGCACCTCCATCCTTGGGAAGCAAATCAGGTGCTCCGTACCACCTCCTCAGCTTTGGACCCCCTACACAGAGATTTACAAAATATACAACTTATTAATCAAATAATGCTTTAAGCCAGTTAGGTAAATAAACCTGTCTGCACCAGAATTTGATAAGTCTAGTCAAAATCGGCAAGAAAGTCAATATACGGTAACTAACAGACGATTTGGAAAGATTTGAAAATATTTGGCAACGGTAAGATCTTTGAGGAAAAGCTATCCAAAATAAGGCCGATACGGATCAGGTTTTGTAACGTGTTGTAATAGGACACGATCGGCCGACGGGTATAAAAGAAGGGCCAAAGCAAGCTGTGAAAGGGATCCAACACAATCAAACATTAATCTACATTATTTTTTCCTGTCAACTAGGAGTAGTTCTTGTAATTTGGCCTTTGTAATTCGATCTTGATCAATAAAGTTGCGCATCGCCGATTGTTGATCTTCTTCAAGTTACGCCCCAGGTTTGATTTATTCTGATCTTGTTGCGCATCGCCTTCTTCAGAATCGATCTACCTTTATCCTCTGATTAGCCTTAATCGGCTAGTTAGACTTACCCTTTTATTTCGATTTAATCGGCTTCAAGCTGATTGAGTCTAAGCCGATTGATCTTGACATCGGCTTTGAGTGAATTTTATATTTTTACCTTGTCGATTACAGGTCAAATCGACTAGCACGCTCTGAACCAGGTGTTCGTCTGGTGTGCTGTTGTCAGAAACCCTACTTCAAGTTTTTGACGCCAGCAAAACCCTATCTAACAAATTATATTAATATTATGGAGTTCGTGAGGCCAAGGCCAATAGAAGGCAATGTAATGAGCATTCAACGACTATATATCAACTACCAAGTATAAAAAAGTTGATTTTCTTAGTGCTCACTGCTCAGTCATCCCTGTCTATGTATGTTGGTTCAGAGAAAGTCCTACACGATACTGACATTAGTTCTTGATAGTATATAAAGCTCAATTTCTAACAGAAACGGCCCAATCTCAGTAGCTATCATCAACACATGAAGATGCACGAACGCGCAGGAACGAGAGGGGTTTGTACATACCCTCGATGTAGTCGAGGATGCGATCGGTGAAGCTGGCCTCGTCCTTGTTCTTGGACCGGACGACGGCGAGAAGCGGTGGCCTCCTCCTTGGCGAGAGGAAGTGGCGATTAGGCTTCGTGCGTGTTGATGCGGATGGGCGAAGTGGATGATAAGGAGGAGGAGACTGTGGCGTGGAGAGCGCGGTGGAGGGGCGAGGGAACAGTGGAGGCGCGGGCATCTGGAGACGCGTCGGCGGCGGGTTTTGCATGCTCTCTCGTGGCGGCCAGGAGGAGGATAAGGCGATTCCGCCTCGCGGTCGGGCGCCACCTTCAGGTCTTACTGGAATCCGACTCTTAACTAGGATTTTTGTGGTAGGATTTGAGAAGAGATAAGGCAGTAAAGGAAAAAAAAAACCAAACAAGAATCTCTACTACTTCTAATTACGATTTGATGACAGCGATCCATTCTTCATACTCTCTCTTTCCTTCTATTCGCCTAGCCTGCCTGCACCCCCTTTCCTTCTATTCGCTCAGCCTTTCCTTCTCGCTCAGCCTTTCCTTCTGTTCGCTCAGCCTGCCCCCCACCCGATCCAAATTCCCTCTATTTTATGGAAATATTAGTGATCACATCTTCTTAAAGTGGAAAGATTTTATTTATATCTCTTATAAATAAAAAAGTTTCCTCATCGTATCCCACTTGGATGGAATGACATACTCACCATATCTCATAACATGAAAATCCTATTTCATTGTATCTCATTCGGATGGAAATGCAGAGATTAAAAGGCAAGAATTGCATAATCAAATCAAGTGCCAATCCCGGAGATCACAAGGCACCGTATCATAGAGGCTAGGCACTCACACGCCTGACTGCTCTCTCCTCCACTTATAAAAGGCCACCTTCATCTCCATCATAGAGGACATACGAAGAGACGCAGGAAGAGACAGAGGAGAGGAATGCTCATACATACACAGGAGAAAGAGAGAAAGAAGCAATACAAAAGATTCAAGGGGAGCGCAAGAAATGATATGGAAGGAGGCAATGGCTATGGCTCCTTCTCTCTCTTTTTTAAGATAGCTAAAGCTGTGATTAAATTATGAGGATAGAAAATAAAGTTTAAAGTTACAAAGTACAAAAGACCGCACTCGAGACAAAAGTGGAGGAGAAAAAAAAGAAAAAAGACCAAATTCTTTAAAGTTGCCGTTGTACTATCATATTGAGGCTTTTTAAAATTATACTAGCATGAATGATTAACTGATAATTTAAAGCACTCTTAAATAGCTAACAAGTTCGTTTCATACATGTCTTTTCATCAACCAACTTGACTATTGCTTTGAAATTTTTTTCTTAATACGGTTGTGTTTGAGAATTTTCATAGCAACGCACGGGCACTTAACTAGTAAAGAGTAAAGCAAGAATGAACTAGGGTTCTATTTTCATCGATAACTCTTCATAATTACATCGGCGGCTGCTTAAAAGAAATCAGCAACGCGTTACATCAGCTTGCGACAAAAAGTTAACGAGTATTACACTAGACAGTAACAGAAAACGCCTTAGGCCCTGTTTGGATAAGTGATAATTTTTTAAAATATTTTGAGATTTAATTCAAATTTGAACTAAGTTCTAAAACATTTCAATGAAATACCTCTAATCCAAATACCCCTTAGGCGTTACACAGTGACGACACTAATTGATTTCAACTATTAGATCAAGTCTAAGGGCCGATCTTCATAATTCCGGTCATACATCTCAGAGAGATTGGATGTGACTTAATAAAGAGGTAAGTTCTTAAGAAATTCAAGTCATCAGGTTTCTACAGACCTGACAATGCCTCATCCTTAAGATCCTTGCCCTCAAGGATTAAAATATGGACACACACTTTTGATGAAATCAACATGTTCCCATGTGGAAATCTCTTCATAAAGGTTTACCCATTGTACTAACCATTGCACCCTTGGATCATTGTTCCTTGGCAGTAATCTCATTTCTATCACAGGTAATGGTTCAGTTAAAATGCTGCCACCATTATCTACCAAGGGTAATTCTGGACTTGGTACCACCTTCGGTCCAACATGATTCTCCAGCTGACTTACATGGAAAACCAGGTGAATTGAGCATCCAATAGGCAGCAGGAGTTTATAAGCCACTTGACAAATTTTCTCAATGATTCTGAAGGGTTCATAGAATTTCGAGTGTAATTTCAAATGATTGTGTAATCCCAAAGCATTATACTTGTATGGTTGCATCTTCAAGAACAGCATATGTAACATCCCAAAAATTTTCTTTTATTGGATTTATTATGCTTTTTCTCTTTTATATAATTTTCTGGGATTTCATTTATTTCATTTTGAATTTGTTGAATTAAGCCTTTGTTATCTTTTATTTACTCAGTGAAAAGTATTAATGATCTTTTGTTGGAAATATTTTAATTGGGTTCTAAATGTCTTAACATATTTTTTGGATTTTTTCTGGATTTTTTGGGTATTTTTGCTATTTATTTGGGCTTTGTTTAATTATCTAAATTATTTTAATTTGAAAATGATTTATAAATCGTTGGAATGTTGTTGGGCCGAAACCCATACGGTCTGACCCGTTTTTCCAGCGCCGCAGCCCAACCCGCTCGCACCGCCAGCCCGCGCAGCCTACTCTGCAAACCCTAGCCGCGCCGCTCATCAGCCGTTGGATCCTGATCGATCGAACGTCTTCGCGCCGCGTCGCCTGCGTGCCCCTAGCTGTCGATCCGTCGCCACGTGTGCGCCTGCAATTGTGCCACATCAGCTCACCGTATCGCAACCGAATCCGCTGTCGCCGCTGATTCCGTTCAGGTTTTCGCGCCCTACACGGAAGTTGAAGCCCCTATTTAATGCGCCACCGCCTCTGCTGTGATGCACATGTCGAGAAGCATTTGGAACCTTAGCGCACGCCTCCCGAGTTGCTGCCATTTGCCCGCAGGAGCTTGCCGAAGTTCGTCAAGCTTCTGTCGTGGTTCTTCGTCATTTGCTTGTCATCCGTTGAGTTTCTCCCATCGCCAAGGTCACCATCGTGCTCGCCGTGTCAAGACACGTCGATCCCGTCATCTCTCATCGCCGGAGTCGCTCCCAAGCGCCGTCGTTGTGGTCTTCGTCTTCAATGCCAGTAAGACCCTCGTCGCTTCGCGCTGTCGCGCCATAGCCACCTTCGCGAGCTCGCTCCGCCGTTAGATCTAAATCGTGTGGTTTAGATTGCATCGTATAGAACCACGTTGGGTCTTAGCCGTCAGATTGTGGTTAGATGGTCTAGATTATGCCGCGTAGACACCCTGCCGTCGACGCTTCGTTGCCGTTGGATTTGCATCATCCGTCCACTATTGCGCCGCGTAGTCCTCGTCGTTTCTTCTCGTGCCGTCGTGTCCTAGCTGTTGGATCCGTAGCGTGCGTCCTAGATCGTGCCACGTGTCATCCACGGGGCTAGCTGCATCGCCACGCCGCTTCGCCTCCATCACATCGTCTGAATTGTCGGATCTAGATCAAGCGGTCAAAACCCAGCCGCAAGTCACCTCCGTAGTAAGCCGCCGCATTGCGCCTTGCGCTGATCTCAGCTGTCCGATTTGAATTGGGCAGATGAGATTGCGTCGAGCGTTATACCAGTCGTTTGCCGCCGCGTGTCGCGTCGTGATTGGTCGAGCGTCGTCGCTGATGCCACAACTTGCGTCAGTCAGTGCACGGGAACATTATCACCGGTTCACGGTGGACCGAAGCCGAATCGTGGACCGAGTCCATGCACCAGTGACGTGTGTCGCCTCCAGATTGCGCCATGTGTCCACTCACGTCAGCGTGACGTCATATATCGCTTTTTTTGTAGAAAAATAATTCGATCGAAAATCATTTTCGGTGCTGACATCAGCATGATGTCATAAATGCTATTTTCCAGTATAAAAATAATTCGGTTTTTTAAATTTCTGATTTATCTTTTATCTCAAACTTTGAATTGCTATATCTTTTGCGTCCGAGTTCGATTGAGGTGATTCCAATTTCTAAAAATTTGTAAAATCAAGCTCTATTTAATGGAGAATTTTATTTAATTTTTAGAGTTGCTATTGCTCTCTATTTTTGGTATTTATTGCTTTCTCTTTCGTTGCGTATAGACGTCGAGTTGCCTGGTGAGTTTGTGGTTGAGGAGCCAACATTCGAGCAAGGTCCAGAGTAGGAGTCGGAGCTATTTGAAAGCATGTTGTGCTTTGATCGTGTTGAACCCATGTTTAAAATATTATATTGTTTCAATGTATTGCATACTAATTCAATTATTACTTGTTCCAATTATGTTGGGTATAGTTATTCGTCCAATTGTGATATATTCATCTTGCCATGTCGTATGTCTTATTTCAATTGTCACCCTAGAATGGTTTAATAATAATTGGTAGCTATAATTGCCAATGTGGGTAGTTAGAACACAAGTAGTATGCTTAGCCGTACAACGAGTCATCATTTTATGTAAAAATGGTTAATCTTGCTTAATGATTATGGAACATATTTATTAACTTGTGTGTCGGGTGTTGTCACACAATGTTGTTGTTGTTGATGGCACGTTGTGCATGGTAAATCAACCGGGGTGGTAAAATGATTTAGACTGAGGCAAGTGGCATGTATTTGTGGTGGGCCAATGTGGCATTTGGGCGGTCGCATTGCTTTTCATGATAATTGATGGTTCATGGTTATGATGATTTTTAGTTAGTCTTGCCTTTGTCAATTAAGGACTTAACCTTGCAAAAATTTGAACTGAGTCATTCATATAACCACAAGTCTGGTATGAGATAGACCTAGCTGATTAATTTGTTCAGTCTAAACTTTGGTACTATTTGTGGTGGTGTGAGGCCCGGGTAGTGGTAACCAGTCCTCGCACGGGTGTGCTCATATGGCGCAAGTGGGGGGCCCTAGATGTGGTAACTAGTCTCACCAGTGTTGAAACCTTAGCGGGTAGTATCAGGTTTAGATAGGCATTGGAAAGGCTTTGTTATAATCACTTACCTTTGTGGTATATGGTTGTATCTTGTGGGTAAAGTGTATATCCTCTCCAGAGTGTAAAACTTATTTGAATAGCCATGCCCGCGGTAATGAGTATTGCTCAGTGATTACAGTCAAGGGTTAGATTTTATTAAAAATAAATGTGGGTATGGATGTTGAAATGTGGAATAATGTTATGAGTTGGTTATTGGAAAACAAATAGTAAATGTATTATTGTTATTATTTGTTTTACTATCTTTCAATATATTTATGCTATTCTTTTACAAATGATGTTATGCAAATTAACCATGTTAGCCTATCCTTTGTAATAAGCCATGCATATAGTATATTAGACTTGCATTTTGTGCACGACTTGTTGAGTGCTTTATGTACTCACCCCCTTGCAACAAAACATCACCAGTTGGGAAAGAAGTAATGCCTGCTTTTGAGGAAGAGTATCAGGAAGAGGCGAATAACTAGGGTGCGAACTTTGTCAGATGTCTGTGGTAGATTGAAGGGTTTTCTATGCTTATGTTTATTTCCGCTGCTATTTATTTACTTTTCAGTCTTAGTCCTGCGAAGCGTACTCATGTAAGGTTGACCATAAGGTCGTCCAACAGTTATATTTAATATTGATGAAGTCTTTATTATGTTACCGTTGAGTATGATTGTGATATTCATCAATGTTGAGCTTGTGTGCACTAGCGTGATCTTGGACTAGTGCGGAATACACAGAGGGTCCAGATTTGAATATTCGGGTCCCGATAGCATATCTCCAACATTGAATTTCCTTTCAGTTTTGTTCTTGTTTGCGAAAAATTCCATTTTAGATTGAGTCTTTTTGTAGTGAATTTTTAATGGCTTCAAACACTACTATTCTTTGCTGTGAAATATTTTGAATTTCATTGGTAGCTATATCAAGTATCATGGCTTTTGTAACTTGTGGCGGTTTCATTCCATACATAGCTTCAAAAAGAGTCATTCCAAGAGAACTATGAAATGAGATATTATACCACCATTCTGTAATATCCTAGATAGAATAGAATAAAAAAAAGGGATTATTCCTCTGTGGGCCGGTTTTGGGCTGGTTTTGAGCCAAGGGAGAAAGGGGTTCCACCTCTTTAACCCTAGCTGCCCCTCCGCCACCCCCTCCCAGCCGCACCCCTCACCTCCCACCCCCCAACCGCCCCTCTCCCCTCCCCATGGATAACTAAAAAATTGTGGGTAATCTTCTGTAGTTTTCATAAAGTATATGGTTTTCTATGTTTGGGCTCTTGAGCTAAGAGTTATGGTCTTCCGACAGCCAGAACAGCAAAGGGGTGAGCTACCCGATGAGTGAGAAGGTTAAAAACAGGTTTACGTGTAGGTGCATTGTCATTATGTTTGATGTTTGTATTATTGGTGCATGATTTTGAGGTGGATATAAATATTTATTGCAGGAAATGTGACTTCGGGAGTGACTCAACCTCACGCCACTCCGTTCCCCATGGGTAAAGAGGCAAGTGCATGGTAGAACAATAGATAGTTATTTATTCTTGTTCTTGATTATCTAAATTTACTCGCCATGCTATATCAATATGATGTGATATGATGATGATGTCGAGTACATGATGCAGATGCCCACTTGGTAATATTGGTATATGGTGAATGATTATGGAAAAGTATTGCATCACTTGTATTCATATCATAAAAAATGCATATGAACCAGGTCCATGAGAAAGTCATATAATTAATCCAGAGTGCATGCGCTAGGTCAGTGAGAAAGTTATATGACTAGGTCTTGAGTGCTCTTGAGTAAAACCTACCTCAGTAGACCCCTCCACGGGATGGAAGGGAATGAGAGTGTGACACCAACGGGTGTGTACTTAGCTATACCGGTATAAGCTATGAGATATGCATATGAGCATTTGCATTGCATCGCTAATGATGAATGAGGACTAATGAGATAAATAGTTATGTATTGAGTCGTAGACTTATCCAAAGATGATTAATTAGATGAATGTGACAAATAGCTTTGCTATTATTGTATTATGTACTTGATGATTTTAAATGCGATAAGTGGTTATATTATTATTTTATTATGTACTTGCTGAGTCGTGGACTCACCCTTGTTTACTTTAATGTTTTAGATGATCATTGAAGGCGACATACACGAGATGGGAGTTGCATCGTTGTGTCACTTATCACATCGTTTTCACAATAATTTAGAATTAGTATTCACTCATGAATAAGATGGTGCTTAACTATTTTTAGATGATGAAACCATATAGTTGCAATAATGGGCATGTGAACTTAGTCAGTTGTCTTTGTTAAAAATTGAGAAGTGTTGTTGTTTATCTGTTGGGTGTGCTTGGGCGCATAGTTCCAAGTCTTATTATTGTTTTGTTGTTGTTTAAATGATTATGCAAATTTATTGTTATTGATGGTTTAGTAGTGGTGATAATTGTTTAGGTTGTATATTGAATATATGGTTAATGTTATGGTTAAAGTGAGAAAAACTTTAACCCTGTTATTGTTCTTGTTTCATTCGTTGCTACTAGTTACATTGTCATTCGATTTAGTTATTGTTTAGTTGGTGTTTAGCGGTTAAAAGAGGTGAAATCTTGCCGAAATTTATGTGTACAATGGTTAAAAATAGTTAGCAAAAATGTATGATGAAGTGACATTCATGGCACATGGAGTGCCAGGGTGTTACACATTCTACTTGAGATAAAAAGAATTTCCATATTTTAGGACTTGCAAAAACTAGCACTGAGATAGTTTCCAAGAATTGATTTACTCTTTCTGATTGACCATCAGTTTGAGGATGATAAGCGTTGCTAAAATGAAGTTTAACCCCCAAAGCCTTAAAGAAATTCTACCACATGGTGCTAGTGAATATCATGTGTCTATCTTAAATTATCACTGAGGGTAGGCCATGTAACTTGTATATGTTTTCAATAAATAAATCTACAATGTATTGAATTGTATAGGGATGTTTTAGAGATATAAATTGTGCATATTTTGTGAATCTGTCAACTGCCACCAATATCACATAATGTTCCTTTGATTTTGGCAATCCTTCAATGAAATCTCACTACTACAGAAATGACTATATTAGACCCCTCATCATAGACGATTTTCAAAAACTGCCTGCGTTAAAGTTAATCATAGACGGTTTTAGAAGGAACATCTGTGGAGATGTTATATCACGGACGGTTTTAGCTAAAACCGACGGTGATGAGTAGTGACATCATCACAGATGGTTTTTGGATAAAACCGTCTGTGATATATCCTGGCAATATATAAAATAGAGCCTCGACCCACAAAATACATACTTTTCCCCCACAACCCAGGGTAAGTACTTCACTAGTTGCTATACTTATTGATTTGTACTTTACACGCAACTCAAAGTTAATTGGTTGAATAACCATGACGACCTACCTGTGCAGGTTTCACTGGGTTCTAATTGTAATTGTACCAAGACAGAACCGAGTAGTGTACATTGATTCCTCAAAGGACGACACCCATGACTTGAAGCTTGTCGCAAAATTACTCGACAGGTCATTCCGAGTGTACAAAGCTCATTGAAGGCCATCCAAGTATGGGTCAAAGGTGAAGCACGATTTTAAATTCTTGGTATCCACTAGTACACAATAATCTTATATCACACTCCGTAATAATACCTCTAGAACTAACTAATTCTATTCTGATAGTGCCACTAGCAACCAAAGGGCACTAACCAATATGGATTCTATGTTTGCCACAACATGCAACTCCTCATTGGTACAAAGAAGACCAATGACCTATAGGTTTGTTAACCTTGCAATAATTATTTTGTACTTACCAATTTATATACATGCAAGACTTTGGACTTCCCATCAATAGGTTTGGAAATACGTTGAATATGCGTTGGAACAGTATGATTTGTTAGGAATTTGAGGACAACTCTGTTCCTTCTTGCTACGTAAGGTCAGAAAGCCAGAAGGCGAGTGCCACTCTGTCTGAGTTGTGAATTTATGAATTACCACTTGGGTTAATTTGTGAACCTTGTACTATGAATTTATGAATTGTAGTTATGCATTCAATTGGTTAATATATCTGAGTTGATTTCTGAAATAGATGTGCTGCATGGTGTAATATGTAATCCGAGTTGATGTCTGAAATGGATGTGCAATATGCTTGTGATTTAATCTGTAATCTTCTTGTTTCAGAGAGCATGGCTAGCATTTCCTAAGGCTAGCCAATAAACAAAAAAATTATCATCAATACAAAATAATATCACAAATGGTTTTTTTATAAACAAACTATCCGATTTTTTATAAACAAACTATATATGATATCTATCACATCATAGAAGGATATTCTTGGAAATCGTCTGCGAGAGCTAGGACATCACAGATGGTTTTAAAGAACCATCTGAGATAGCTAGGACATCACAGACGATTTTAAAGAAGAACCGTCTGTGACAGCTATGACATCATAGATGGTTTCCAAGAAGAACCGTCTATGATGTGACTTTCACAGACGGTTCAAAAACTGTATGTGATGTGTCGTTATTATCACTAACATATGGTTACAAACAGTTCACAAAACCGTCTGTGATAACGTTTTTCAACTGTCTATGATAAGATTTTATGTAGTGTGTATTGTCACTTGAGTCGAAGACATTTCTAGAATGGGTAAAGGTTGTAGTAACCCATGGTAATGTACATTTTCTGACTTGTTTTTCTGACATACTGGACATACTTTCACATAATTGCTAACTTCTAATTTCATTCTTGGCCAATAAAACAACAATTTTAGCCTCTGATAAGTAGCTCTCTCACCTGAGTGTCCTCCTAAAGCTGCATAAAAGGAGTCAAAGAGCTGATTCTTGAGTTCAATATTATTTCCCACATAGAGCCCACCTTTGTATCTGATTATACCATTTTGTAGTGAAAATAGGGGTTGTTCTGAACCATCCACACTAAGTTTGGTTAGCAATTTTTGACGCTTTTCATCACTCAAATAACTTTGTTGTACTTCTTCAACCTAGTTAGGAATAGCTGTAGTTACTGCCATCACTTGATTCAACACAGGTACCCTTGACAAGGCGTCAACAGCTTTGTTTTATCTCCCTTTCTTATATTCTATTTTATAGTTATGCCCCAATAATTTGACCATCAGTTTATGTTGTAGTCCTTCTATTAGCCTTTGTTCATTGATGTATTTAAGGCTTTGTTGATCAGTTCTAATCACTAGTTCCACCCTCACCAAATAATGTCTCCACATCTTTAGTGCATATAATATAGCTAGAGCTTGTTTGTCATAAGTAGACATAGCTACTGCTTTTGGTCCAATTGCTTTGCTAAGGAATGATATTGGTCTACCCGATTGCATTAGGACTGCTCCTATTCCATGCCCACTAGCATCAGTCTCTAAAATGGATGGTTGGGTGAAATCAGGAAGTTTTAACATTGGTGCAGTAGATAACAAGTTCTTAACTTCTCAAATACTTGCTAGACCTTAACTTCCCACTAAAAAGCATTTTTTAGTGCATCGAACAGTGGCATGCAAATAACTCCAAACTCTTTTATGAACCTCCTATAGTAACCAGCTAATCCCAAAAACCCCCTTAGTTGTGTAACATTAGCTGGAATTGGCCACTCCTTTACTACACTTAACTTTATGGGGTCTATAGCCACACCTTCATGGATAATTATATGTCCCAAATACTAAACTTGCTGCTGACCAAAAACACATTTGCTGCCTTTGGCAAAGGGTTTGTTATCTCTCAAGATTGTTAATACTGCCTTTAGATGCTCCTGATGCTCTTCTAATGAGACACTGAAGATTAATATATCATCAAAGAAAACCAGTACGAATTTCTTCAAGCACTTAGCTAAGATCTTATTCATTAAAGCCTAGAAGGTAGCTGGAGCATTTTTGAGACCAAATGGAATGACAATAAATTCAAAGTGTCCTAAATGGGTGCTGAAGGTTGTTTTACAAATATCTTTAGTGTCCATTCTTATTTGATGATAGCAAGACCTCAAGTCTACTTTAGAAAAATACCTTGCTCCATGCAGTTCATCCAGTAAATCTTCAATCACAGGAATTGAATATTTATTATTGATAGTATTATCATTCAATTGTCTATAATCTATACATATGCGCCAAAAATCATCCTTCTTTTTCACTAGTATGGCATGAGAAGAGTAGGATCATACACTTGGTCTTATTGTGCTCGACTTTAGTAGTTGATCAATCAACCCTTCTATGACATCCTTTTGATGATGTGGAAGTCTATAAGGCTTGATATTTGCTAGCTTGCTATAGGAACTAGTGGAATGCTATGATCATGTTCTCTCTCGGGAGGTAACCCTTGTAGTTCCTCACATAGACTTGGAGTATACCACTGCTCCCACTACTCCTTTGTCTAGCAATTTTTACAATTTCTGCACATTCAAAATGCATTCCTCCCTAGGTACTATCTCATACTTGAACACTACTATCCCTTCACCATTTTTACATATGGAGTATTCTCTAGTCTTTAGGTTCATACTCACCAAGCTATGAGTGTAAATCCAATCACTTCCTAATATAATGTCATATCCTTTCAAACTCAATAGTTTGAAGTCCGAATTAAAGTCTTCTCCTTGAATAGAATAATTGCAATTGTTGCATATTGCTTCACTCACAAGAACTCCCCCATTTGCCATAGATACTTTCACAGGCTTATGATTCACTATCTGACATCCTGCTTTCATTGCCATAACTGGGTTTATGAAAGTTGTAGTACTTCCATTATTAACCAATGCTACTACTGTTACACTTCCAAATCTCACCTTCAAGGTAAATGTAGAGGATTCTGAACTTGTTCCAGAGATTGCATGCATAGAGATTTGTAGCTTTTGATATTCATTTTCTTTATGTTCAGGACTATTTAGAAGTGTATTGTACTTAGCCTCAGCTTGTTCTCCCTCATTTTCATCATCTTCAACCGTAATAAAGTGAATTGTCTTCTTAAACTTACACACATTATTATGACCCGGGGTCCAAGGCTCCTGACATTTGAAGCATTTCCCACTATTCTATTTGTCTGCTCCAGAATTTGATGGTTTAGTTCCTTTTCCAAAGTTTTCTTTCTTGTTCACAGAAACATTGCTCCCTTGGTAACTCCCTTTTGTTCCAACAGTACTCGACCAATTAACCGGTTTCTTGTATAATGGCATGCTTTCATAATTTCTAGCATGTACATAAGAGTCCACTAAGGTTTTAGGGTCTAAGGATTTCAATGGTACCTTAATAAAGTTATTTAGTCCAAACACAAAGAAGTCTAAAAAGTACCCTTCCTTGAGTGTTGGGCTACTCCTCTTCACTAATGCCATAACTTCCTCAAACTTATCAATATAGACATTAACATATCCAATTTGTTGTAGGCCTTGGTAGGTATCTGCAATATCAATCTTGTTCTGCAACAGATGTCTTACACACCATGTTACAAAACTGAGGCCATATCACATTACTTGTGTTAATGCTGTTACTGCTAATCCACTAGTTAGCTCTTCCCTCAAATACACTTCAGCAACTGAAACCCTTTATTCTTGCAGTGTTTTTGCCAATTCAAAATATTTCTTTGCTTTTTTGATCTAGGCTTCAAGGTTGTTCCCATCAAATTTAGGATATTCCAATTTAGTTTTACTGAAAGCTTGAGCAAATTGATTTCTTTCCATGTATTTACTATTTATCAATGGAGGTTGCATTCCATACTGCATCTCTAGGGGTTTGGCCCAATACTTGTATGGTCTCATGTGACCATAACCATGGTAGGGATAAGGATCATAGCTACCAGGTGGTATATGAGTAGTAGTGGCTATCACATATTGTGGTGCAAAGGTGTCCCTTGTAGAGAATTGTGGAGTATGAACTATATGTGGATTGGGGAGTGCTAATGTTGTTGGTGATAATGACCCCATATGAGCTCGATCAGTATTACTATAATGCATTGGTGCTAGAATTGTAGATGTTGCCATTAGGGTTGCCGTGAAAACTGTGACAGGTGTAATAGAGAGATTACTCATCCTTGTAATGTGCCCAACAATTGCGAAGGAATACCACTAACAGGTGTTCTTGCGAATTGATATGTTATACTTGTTGAATCGCCTCGCTCCAAACCCAAATGGCTTCCTCTTCCTTCTGTAAGAACTGGCATAGTAGCTTCTACTGGTTAGCCCCCGTGTCCATCTCTAGCCAACAACATGCTCACGAATGCCTCCATTTGCTTTTGCATTTGAGAAGCATTTTCTTGCATCTGGATCTGTAACTGCTTGATATTTTCTCCCATTTGTTGACTCAGTTGATTCATCTGATGTGGATATGCATATGTCTAGTACTTTCTAGTTTAATATCTTAATTAATTGGAAGGAATTATTAAGCCGCATCAAATATCAATAAGTAAATTTGTTCCTTAGGTAATTTTCTTTATTATATAAGCGCAATATACTACTAATAGTGAGTCATTTCCTATTGTTATGTACGAATAATGGCCAAGTGTAAAATGGAGCTTAATTATGTCGATGGACAATGCTGAAACCCAGTGGGAAGCGATGGAGGACAGGAGCCACATGGAAAGCCTAGAAGATGAAGTGGACCACATGGCAGATTACCCCATGCAGCCAAGACACAAGGCCCTTGCGACCAAGGAGGCTTAAGTGGGAGCAAGCCCATGTAGCTAATGTGGAAGGAGGCAAGGCCCAAGCCCAATTCAACTAAGTCAAGGAAACGAAGGAAGAAATAAGGCTGAATTGGATTTGGAGAGCAAAAGTGCCCAAGTTAGAATCCAGACTAACCAAAATTAAAAAGGCCATAATTCTCATATACGGACTCAAGTTGTGATATTCTTAAACTTATTTGAAAGCTTGGAACATCCTCTCTATTGCACTCCATTACGAGATGGCTAGAATCGGCTTCCTTCTATTTTTAAATCGGCTAACAAGTATCAGCTTTTAGATTGGTCGAATTAGATTAGGAATTTGAGTTAGAGATAGAGTTCAGGAGAGTGGGACCCACCTTGGCCGGCCCTAGGCCAGGTTGCATGTACCCCATAGTCTCTTTTATATATTTATGTTATTCTCTATTGTAAATGAAGATCACAATTGATAATATATAGCATATACTCTTGTTCTTCTTCATTGATGTTGCATACACAATAGAGTAGGGAATTGGGCATTGCTTCTTCCAAAGAGCATTTTTTTTCTTTGCATTGGGAATTGACAGATCGATACTACTTCACTTAATGGTCTCGTGAAGTCCAGCATGCATGTCATCTTGGAGAATCAAATAGTCGCAAGCCTAATGCTCTAGTAGTGGGGGTCAGCCAATATTCATCAAGAGAGTGCACAAGTTACCTTTATTCTACATCATGAAGATCGGGCACCCGTATCATCATCTCTATTATCTTCTCTTTCATTTCTTCAACCTCTCCTATCATATGAGATTCTGCTTCCTCCTCAAGGACTCCTTGCTTTACCACCTTCAACATTTCTACCAATTTCACGCCTACACAAGTAGATCCGAAATTTCACAGAGAGAAATCGGAGATCCTCTCAAACCCTTTCTACCTGCTAAACTTAAACCAGTTTCTTCTCACAAATCTGAGCCTTCATGAGTTGGATCCGAAATTTTACAGAGGAAGCTTGTTCCTCAAACCCTTTCCACTCAAGAGCGCCCGATTTAGAGGTCCTTGCCAAGGATTTGCTAGGCTCTGATACCAATTGTCATGTCTTACTAGAATCCAACCCTAACTAGGATTTTTATGGTAGGATTTGGGAAGAGATAAGGCAGTAAAGAAAAAGCGAGAAGAACGAAATATGAACAAAGAAGAAAGCAAGAACGAACTAGGGTTCCATTTTGATGGATAACTCTTCAGATTTACATTGACGGCTGCTTAAAAGGAATCAGCAACGCGTTACATCATCTTGCTACAAAGGTAACAAAGTATTACGCTAAACAGTAATGGTAAATGCCTTAGACGGTACACAGTGACCGCAACAATTGATCTCAGCCGTTAGATCAAGTCTAAGGGTCATTGATGAATCGTAGCCTTCCGATCTTCATAATTCCAGTCATACATCTCAAGCCGTTAGATGTGTCTTAGCAGCAAATATCCACCGTCAGTCCAACTGGCTAAGTCCCTAAGAATTTTTATTTTAAATAATACATTTTTTATTTAAATTACAAAAATATAGTTCGATCTCAAAAAAAATTACAAAAATATTCAACAAGTAACAAGTCTTCGGGTTTCTACGGACCTGACAGCCACTCCCTGGCCGCTATTCCCAGGTACCCTCAACTCCCAACCTCGTGCGGCCCAGTAGGTTCGGTAATGGGCCGTCGTCCATTCCAGGACTGCTTCCAACACATCTGCTGTCGCCTCTCGGGCGTTTTAGGGTTTCGTGGCGGCGGCTCCGTCCCACTCCCACCCATCTCCTCCCCGCTCCGCCTCTTTAAAACCGGACGCATCGGCTCGGGTCTACACCGACGTTAGGGTTTTGTCGCGCAGAGAAGAGAAGGCAAAAAGGCTTCGAGATCTCCTCCTCCTCTCGCCGCGTCTCACCTGTAGGCCGCCGCCATGAGCCGGTCGGGGCAGCCTCCGGATCTCAAGAAGTAAGCATAAAGCGTCCGTCTGTCCGTCCTCGTCCTCCGCGCTAGAGCTCGATTTCTTTCTTTACGCGCGCGGTGCGGTTTCTCGCCCAGATTTGATGTGGTACTAATTTGGGTTTGTCATTCTCGCAGGTATATGGACAAGAAGCTGCAGAGTAAGTGAAAATCTTCCTATCTTTGTTTCATAGTTGTATTACTGGTAGATTTCTTGTATGTATGCATCTTTAATCCCATAAGATGGAATATGATCGAAGAGATAATTAGGGCGGCATCTAAGTATCTGCGTATGATGTTTAATTGTCCAGTACAGTTTGGTTCTTCTCAGAGCAATATCTCATATTTTGTTTAGAAGGTTCATTCACTGGTAGTATTATTCGAGAAATTTGGACTATTTCCCTTAATTTACTTGATGCATCTCAATCAATTGAGCAGACAAATGTGAGCTGAAATTAAACCTAAACTTTTTAAATCCGTTGAGTCTTTCTGCTGTTTTTGTTAGGCATTTTGGTTTCCATGTGCATATATTAGTTGTTCCGGCTGGTTCTGACCTCTTCAAATTTCATATATGCGCTTTTTTTATTTTTGATATAGATATTCCCAATGCCCTACATGATGAACACAATTTTAGAGCTATGGATTTATCTCCAAATGAAGCTTTTTGTCATAGTTACTCTGATAGGGCATTTACTGTTATTTCTCATTTCTTATGTACCATGTACACCAAAGTAAGTATTCTCGTATTTACTGTCACGGATTTTTTTGTTGTTGGTGTTCTCTTTAAATTGACAATTTTATTTGTCATGATGAGCTGCTCTATGTGATGATGATATCAGAAAAGCTATGGATTAATTTCCAAGTGAGGCTTTTTGTCATAGTTACTTTGATAAGCTGCCACATCAACATTTTGAACTTTCGACCCTAAAAAAACCTTTTGAACTTTCTAGCTTGCAAACCAGCCCATCTTTTCAAGGGAGCAGAATAGCTCCTCTACTTACACCCAGAAGTCCAGAATCAGCTACCTAGTTGTTTTTTTGACAGAAACCTGGCTTGGACATCACATTGTATATTGTCCGAATAGTATTGTCTTTTCCAACTTGGTTTCCTGGGCAGAAAAAAAGTGGCTTGTTTGAACATTTTAAAATTTATCTGGCTTTGGAAAATTGATCATCAAATTTTCCCCGCTTGAAAGCTCAAGATTAAAACAATACTTATGATCTTTAAAAACCCTTTTATCAAGTATGTTGGAGTTTTGTGTAGTGATCATTGTGATAACCGAGGTTGTCAGGATCATGATCTTGAATCGCGTTGTAGGATCAAATAGTAGAATCTAAGATCCTACCTGATTCTACCAAATATACATTTCTTTAAATATACCATGTATTCAATGGTGATATCTTTTTGGAATTGTAGTTCAAGGAACTTTAATTAATAAAATAGTCTAAATGAAAGATATGTTTTTATACAAATAATAATATATCGAAGGTGAAATTTTACAATTGGAAGGACATACACTAGTAAATATTTATATTTAATTACTAGGATCAGTAGAATTGAATGTAAATTTTGATCATGATCCTACAACTTTTTTGTAGAATCGTAAGAGTATTAAGATTCTACCAAATTAAGATCCTATGTAGCACCGACTTGGCTTGCTAAATCTAGGATCTTAAAATCTTAGGATTCTAAGACTCGAATCGATATTTTGACAACCTTGGTGATAACCACTTGTTAAATAATAAAGTGATGTGTTCCCACAGCCCAATTTGTGTTTAGTATTACTGGCCAATTCAAATTCAAAAAATTCGGGAAATTTCAAAAAAATTATCCATGAGTTCCCTAAAATTAGTATTAGTGTGAATATTCAATCGTCGATTTTCGAGAAAACTGCTCGAAATTCGCCGCTTTTCGAGTGGTTTTCAACCTTTTCATTCGAATTTCGCTCCCTTGTTTGACTAGATTTCAAATTCGTTTGACTTTTGAAACCATTCGGTTTTTCACGAATTTTGTTCGGTTTTTTGCGAATTTCGGTACTGCCGGCTCGTCGAAAACCGAGGTCAAAATGGTATTGTTAACCCTGTTGGGGAGCATTCATATTTGCTTCACTTTGAGTTAATTTTGTTAAGCGCAAAGTCTATAGCTAGAAAAGGTCTTTGCACTTCAACCCAATTCTTTTTTGCCATGTTGTTGCTGCTCATGATCTCAATGAGGTGGTGGCAGTTCAACTTTAATTTTTTTTGCCATTGGTGGGGCATCTTTAGTGGACTATTTATTCACTGTTAGATATTTTTCCCCAGTCAAGCTGAATGCAAACCGTGTTGTTATTGGCACCCTCCGAGGATTTGATCAATTCATGAACTTGGTGGTGGATAACACCGTGGAGGTCAATGGAAATGAGAAGACTGATATTGGAATGGTGGTAAGAATTCTGTCATCGATGATTGTTTAGTTTTTACCTATCATACTTATCATGAAGTAGTTATTTTTCAGCATGCATAATATTCTGACAACCTAAAATCATCTACAGGTTGTCAGGGGAAACAGTGTTGTCATGATCGAGGCACTGGAGCCGGTTGCCAAATCGCAGTGAATTCCCAGGCATCTTTCTGATTCAGTAGTTATAGAGCTGGCAGTATGAAAACTGATGTATATGCAATTGATGATCCTGTTGTACGTTGCCTAATGTTTTTCAAAGCACTATGAATTGAATGTGGAAGGTTGTCACTCTTATAAGTTGTTTGCGAGCCATATTTCATTTTTTTTATGTTATGCATGCATTGCTATTGCATTATTACTTGTGTTGTCATGCTCGTATTTTAGTGATGCTTATTACAACTAGGTTGTCATCTACACAGCAGGCCTGGCTCCCCCATGCCGGCTCCTGGTTCAACGGTGACTATACAAATTGCTTTTTATGCAGCCCCTCCACATACTGCAGGCGATGAGTGTGTTTGTTACTGTTGCTACATCGCATGTTGCCTTGGAGGGACATGTGCCAGGTGATCTAATACTTAATAGCAGAGTAAGGTCTGATGGATCTGAGGTGTGCTGCTGTAGTATCTGTTGCAATGGAGTTAGGTTTTGTTGTTGTTTGAGTTATTTGGGATCCTTGTTGGGTAAGTCATCTATAAAGAAACAGGTTACTAGCTACCAGATTTGTGTCGGAAGATGACTAGATTAATCATTACCTGAGCTACTCAGGTTTTCTTGTAGGAGGCTTTAGCAGTACCCTTCAAATGTTTTGACTGGTTGGTGGACATTGGTTTTTACAAGTTAGGTTCATTGCTTCCTTTTTTGTTCGTTTGGTTGATCGGGCTTTAACTCTTTGACCATTTTAATAAAATCTTGAATCTTTTGATGCTCTAATTCATGCATTTTTCTTTGATTTATCATAAAATTAGAAATTTGCTACCTCCTAGTATAATAGCTATAGCCACTATACTTGTACTGTGGAAATGTATGTGTTCTTGTTTATCATAGAGGTGCGTATGACAGTATGAGCAATTCTACTCTGTTGTCATTGGCATGCTAAGGTGTTGGCATGGATAGTGATTATGCCAGGGTGTTATGGAGAGTGGTGCTTGTTGAGAAACCCTGAAAGCCCACCGAAGGCCCATGTGGTCCCTAATGCCGAAACCCTAGAGAGCGCTATAAAAGGAGGAGGGGGGGTCCCCCCATGTACACAGAATTCATTAGCAATAAAGAATTTCCGCTTTCGCTCTCCCTAAACACGTGTCTCTCTCTCTTTCTGTTCTCCACTTCAGATTTATTCGGGAACCCCGGACTATTCGATAGCGAGGTTCCTTAACACGTTATCAGCACGAATTGCTCTACGGAGATCAGAATTGAAAAGGTGAGAAGAGAAATCGTGTAGCGCCCAAATGGAAGAGATATGCATTGTTGATAGTGGCACAACAAATACCATCTTAAGAGAGTCTAAGTATTTCCAGTCGATCACGAAGAACGCTGGAAAGATTACTACGATCGCAGGAAGCGACTCATATGTAATCGGCTCAGGAAGAGCCACTATTATATTGCCTATGGGTACAACTTTGGTAATTGAAGAAGCCCTTTGTACCTCGAATCAACGCGCACTCTCTTAAGCTTTAAAGACATCGCGCCAATGGTTTTCACGTAGAAACCAATGAAGAAAATGGCAAAGAATACTTGTGCATTGTGAAGCACGCGGTATGTGGAAAAATGGTATTAGAAAAATGTCCTCATATGAATCGGGTTGTACTACACGAATATTCATGCACCAAGTGTATACTTCCTTGAAGACTGCTTTTAGAAGTGAGTTATTTTCTTTATGGCATGGTAGATTAGGTCATCTGGTCTTAGAATGATGAGAAATATAGTGAACAACTCACAAGGTCATGGCATTAACGTTAAGAATTTCCGAATCATGAAGATTTTGTGTGCCCTGCATGTGCCACCGGAAATTAATAACTAGACCTCTGTCATGAAAGTGCAAAGTGAAATCCTCGCATTCTCGAACGCATCCAGGGGATATTTGCGGTCCGATTCACCGTCGAGGCCGCTTCGATACTTTATGGTGCTCATCGATGCTTCCTCGAAATGGTCACATGTATGCTTGTTGTCAACAAGAAACCATGCTTTTGCAAAGTCGATCTCGCAGATCATAAGAATTAAGAATGCTTTCCCGATCATCGCGTGAAGTCCATTAGAATGGACAATGCCGAGAATTTACTTCAAAGGCATTTGATGATTATTGCACGCAACGAGGATAGCGATTGAGCACTCTGCACCGCACGTCCATACGCAGAATCGGACTAGCGAAGCACTAATAAATAGGATTAAGTTCATTGCCGCACCGCTTTTACGAGTTGTAACTTGCCCAACACTTGTTGGGGACACGCGATCTGCACGCAGCAGCTCTTATCAATTTGGACCGTCGGCCTACAACATCCATTCTCCTATGCGGCTTGTGCACGGATCATCCCGAAGATCTCCCATCTTAGAAAATTTGGGTGTATGGTATATGTACCTATACCACCCTCTCGGATCGCAATGGGTCCTCTCGCAAGTCCGGGATATACGTTGGTTATGAGAGTGCATCCATAATCGGTATTTGGAACCCATGATTTGGAGACTTGCACACGACCGATTCACGATTGCATCTTTGACGAGGATCGTTTTAGTCATTAGGGAGGAAATCAACCTTTGGATGAAAAATGCCGGAAATCATATGGCATTCCACCGATCCCGCACATGACCCCGCACTAATGAAGCAAATCAAGAAGTCCGAAGATAATTGATTTGCGAATTTAGCAAATGAACCGCTGATCATTTTGTGATCGAAGGGCGTGGTTAAGTCGCATGTACCAGCAAGAAATGCACCGAGAGGGTGGAAATACCAAAGGAAATAGAAGGTATCCTCACTGTTCGGAGGCCTCAAAGAAAAAGAACAGAAACCCGGCTCCTCAAACCCAAAGTATCCGGAGACGTGCGGAAAATCTGGCGAGAGGACTTACCACAACCAATCACGAAAATGCCCCAAGGAAAGAAGGGAGCAGTTGAGACTGCACTGGAAAGAAGCCAACAGAAAGGCAATTCTGGACTTGAATCTTCCATCGCAGAAGCCGCAGAAATAATGTGTGCGCACACATAGGCGATGAAAGCTAAAGGAACTTGCTCTGCGATAGGGAAAAGCGTGAAGAGCAAGTAGAAGTGCATGAAGCACCCAATGAAGAAATGGCCATAAACTTTGTAATAACAGGAGAATCCTGAATAGAGCAACGACCAACGTTGATGCATACTTCGCAAAGAAGATTGCCTCGATCATTGATCATGATCCCGAGCACGCATCTCTCGCAGAGTGCAAGAAAAGGCTAGATTGGGAAGCATGAAAAAGGCAATCATCGCAGAGTTAGTCTCTCGAACAAGAGAGAGGTGTTTGAGTTCGTATGCCGCACACCTCCCCATATAAACCCAGAGGTCACAAATGGGTCTTTGTTCGGAAGAGGAATGAAAACAACGGTTGTAAGGTACAAAGCAAGGCTTGTAGCTCAAGGTTTCACTCAACGTCCCGGAGTTGATTATGAAGAAACCTATTCTCCGGTCATGGGAGGAATTACCTTTAGATATTTGATCTCAATGGCGATCAACTTGAAGTTGAGAATGAAGCTAATGGATGTTGTCACAAAGATATTTGTATGGAAACTTGGATTCGAGATATACATGAAAGTACAGGAAGGAATTCCTATCCCGAACCAAGATGGAGCAAATAGAAAACATCTGATGTGAAATTGGAGAAATCACTGTATGTAAATTGAAGCGATCAGAAGAATGTGGTACAATCGCTTGAGTGACTTTCTCTGCAAGAAAGGCTACACAACAAATGAAGATTGTCCATGTGTGTTTATACAAATGATCCCGAATGGATTTCAGTATAATCTCCGTCTATGTAGATGACTTGAACATCATTGGGACGGATGAAGAAATTGAAGAGGCATGCTCATACTTGAAGTCCGAGTTTGAAATGAAAGATTTGGGTAAAACCAAGTTTTGTTTAGGCTTGCAGCTTGAACATGTCCAAGGAGGAATCTTGGTACATCAATCAACCTACACACAGAAAGTGTTGGAAAGGTTTGGTTTTGAAAAGGCATATGCATCTCGCGGCAAAGGGCCCAAGGGGGAGTGTTGAGAAACCCTGAAAGCCCACCGAAGGCCCATGTGGTCCCTAATGCCAAACCCTAGAGAGCGCTATAAAAGGAGGAGGGGTCCCCATGTACATGTAATTCATTAGCAATAAAGAATTTCCGCTTTCGCTCTCTCTAAACACGTGTCTCTCTCTCTTTCTGTTCTCCACTTCAGATTTATTCGGGAACCCCGGACTATTCGATAGCGAGGTTCCTTAACAGTGCTAAGGTATTTTATTCTGCAGGATTGTGTGCATCGGCTTTACGCTTTAAAGCTGTGCGTTTCCTGCCGAAAGTATTTCATGCTATGATAATTTGAGGAAAGTGGGGCAGTTGGGTTAAGCTTGCTAATTTGTTTTTCCTAACAATCATTTTCCCCTCATGCAACTCAAACGATAAACTCCCTTTGTACTTCTTGGTTTGGCACTCCTGGTCGATGAGAATGGAGCTATCTCTTATCAGATAAGATATTCTTAACCGTATTCGGTTGGGCTCTATCTCTATGTGTGGGCGAATCTGAATCTATCTCTTGCTACCTTCTACTGTACAAGAGATCAATCTAATAAAGCGAGAGGGTTTCACCCCTATATTCTGTGTGCTCCTTTCTCCTGTTCGTATGATCTTGTTGGTGTGTTGTTAATTGATTGTGGGTGAACGACTACGTTTTATAATACGTTATCAGCACGACGCTCTACTAAGGCCAATTATGATCGTCTGTCTGCGACAATCTACACAGCATCGAATTTCATCCTACTACACGCGATCATCCTACATCAAGCCCTACGTAAGTTCAATCTACGCTCGTTGATCGCACATAAACAAACAATCAAATCCCGCAGATTGTTTTGCTAACTACAATTTTAGTTAGATCTAACTAGTGCTGTAATTGAAATTTTTATCCATCATCTAAGCTAATCTGGTGGCTCGATGAGATTTTGGTTTCCTTGCTCTCGCGCCCGAAGAACGTGCTCGCCATCGCGGCCGTTCGGCTGCACGTTGGCCATCACGCTCGCCGACCGACGCACCCGCAGCGCGCTCACCAGTCTCGTCGGCTTGGTTCTGCTCGCACCTGCAGTGCTCCCGGCCGCATCGCCCGTAGCGGTGCTGATTCGCATCGCACATGAGGTGGCCCTGTGCCTCGCCGGAAGTCGAGGAGACCTCGCGCTCGCGCTGGAAGCCGCGGCAGCGCCCGCTCGAAAAGGTAGTAGTGGAGCCTTCGTCGGAATCCGAGATGGCTCCGAGCCCGGCCGGAAGTCGAGGTAGTCGCGCCTCCTCGATTTCCCGCGCGCAGCCGTGCTTCGCTACTTCGCCCGCGATGCGCCCGCTGCGCCGGCCGACGCTCTGCCTGCCCCGGCTGCCGGCCTCGCGCCCGCCGACGCGACGCCTTTACCGCCTATTGCGCCGCCCGTCGCGTCGCGCCAGTTGCGTCGCCCTTCCTGACGCACGATCCGTCGCGGCCTCTAGGGCTTTGCGCCACCGACCGCTCGGGCTTCACGCCACCACCAGCTCGGTCTTTGCGTCGCCGCTCGTTCGATCTTCATGCCACCGCCTGCTCGGTCTTCGCACCGTCGCCCGCAGCGACGGCTGCGGCCTCAGCACCGTCGCCGGTGGTCTCCGCACCGCTCGGCTTTTTGCATCGTCGCCCGCAGCGACCACCCGCCGTGCCGCTCGCTACGCCCCCCAACGCTGCCGCCGAAAACTGCGTCGTCTCGGCTCCGTCTTTAATGACGGCGGCGGCGAAATCACAGAGACGCTAGGGTTTCCCCGGGCACGCGACTGAGCATCTGCGCCACGTGGGCCGCCGAGTCGCACGGACCGACGCGCATGTTGCACGCGGGCCGCACGCGTTCATGGGCCACGCACAGCATGCGTGCCACCTCCCCGCAGCAGGCCTCCACGCACATGGGCCATGCGGGCCGGCATATTTTGTCGATCGAAAAAGATTGGTGGGCTGGCAGCCAACCTGTTTTCCAGAAGAAGAAGAAAGAGAAAAAATATTCAGAAAATTAATAATATATATTAGAAATTGAATTTCTAAATATATGGTTTTCTGTAAATTTAGTAAATTGATTTTTAGCACATATTGGTTTTTCCATGCCCTGGGTTTATTTTCTAGCTTCATGCCATGTTTTATATTGCTGAAATTTATTTTCTGTTATTTAAGTAATTCTGAAAATTGCTTGAAAAATTAGCAGAAAATGCTAGAAAATTATGGATGACCCATTGACGTATGTCATGTTGCTGGATTCATTTTTCTTATCATTGTTCCATATTAATATGTGCTAGAATTTATTTTTCTGTCATTAAGTAATTCTGCAAATTGCTTAATCATTAACAGAAAATTATGAAAAATGCTAGGAAAATTTCATATAGCATATTGAATGCTCCATAGCTCTGAATTTATTGTCCTAGCATAATTCCATATTGATATATGTTGAGTTTTATTTTTCTGTTACTTGGTAATTATGAAAATTGCTGGATAATTAGTAGAAAACTATGGAAATTGCTAGAAAAAATTTCTGGAAAATTTTAGATAATTATCTACTGAATAGATATAGATCAAGCTTTACTGATTAAATAGTGAGCATGCAATATAATGATGTTACCAGTAGTAAAAGTCGTTTTGCATAAATAGAAATAGGATATGTTGGACATCGCAAAAAGGGAACCTATCAAGCTTGCCCTGAATGGCAATAATTACATTACCCGGGCAATGAATACTAAGATTAATCTGATAGCTCGATTTTTTGGAGCTACTGTTTTTCCAGCCTGAAGCTGGTACCCCTGCTCTTCCCGAAGCCGCCAGATGTACGGCTTTGCACCTCTTGAGGCACCATCTTCATATGGTCTTGAAAGCTGAATAATTAATAGAAGATGACTAGCTGGTATTTTTGGATTTCCTGAGAAAAAAATATATACCTAGCAAAGATTCGTCCTGTTGCCAGAAGCACAGTGCAAATGGATCGTCCCGCGCTTTCAGGATGGTAAAGACTATAGCAGCATATAATTTTTGTCACACATAAGCTTGTCATTGATATAACATTATGTAATCAGAAAGTTACTAATGCTAAAAAGATCGCAAGGTATTGTGCACATTCCACCCCAATATGAGGATACTGCCGTAATAGTATTGCCGCCAAGTACCGGAAGTACTTCGAGCTTATATGCATTTTTGTTAGAAGCAGAAAAGCATGATGAACTCCTGGTGAAGAATCATCACGTACCTCCTATGGGAGTCTTGCAATGCCTGAAGCACATGCAAATGCTCAGCAGGCTAGTGATAGCCATGGCCGCAGAAAGGGCAAACGAAATAAAAGGGATAAGTGGAAGAATGACAAATCAAATAGGGGAAGAGGCAATTCATAGTGGAAAAGTAAAGGTAAATGGTCAGGGGCTTCCACCAGTAATGCTGCAAACCTTGTATAATCCTAGTTTATGTATGGATGCACTGGCCATTGGTCATGCAACTATCGCATCTCGAAGCATTTGGTAGACCTTTACATACAATCCACTGGGAAACCAAATAAGACCTAGGGAAATAATATTAAGTCATACTTCACCGTTCAACCTGATGTTGATACGAATGTTGAGAAGTGTGATGATATGATTCTTGAAATTATTGAGTTCGAGGAGTCCCAGGAGGGCACCTACATCTCATATGGAGACCTGGATTAGTCTCCTAAATATCCCTTCATTTTGCTAAGTCGATGTCACATGTTCCTTATAAGTCTCCTTATCAGTTTAGCCCAATTTCCTGAATGAACATTTGGTCTACACTCCTGTTGAGCGATTATCATTCAAAAATTGAATATTGATATTTTCCATATATTTGATTAATTGTGCTATGCTTGTTCTATATTTTATAATTTATTCCTGATGCAACAATTGTTTGATTGTTAAATCATACTCCCAATATAGAACAAAGTATAATCCGATGGTGGAAGAGAAAATCTGTCTAGAAGACGGTTGTACCACACTAAGTGAATTGAAAATATTATGACTATCGCCAGAAGCGATACTCTCATAGTTGGCACTGGAAGAATGCCATATTATACCCTGAGTCCAGTCACACTCCTTTAATCGTTTCCGTATGGAGATAGTGAATGAGGACGGTACGGAATACCTACTCATGACTAAGTTTAACGGGTATAATAAACGTGTGGTTAAAAGCTTCATTTATTCTCCTCCGGATTATACTATGCACATATAAAACCTGAAGTTTGTGTTGCGATGCAAAACCTAGATATATTTAAGATCTGGCAGATCGACTGGGTTACCCTGAGTTGAATAATATAAGAAGAATAATTATTTTTTCTGCTGGCCATAGCATAAAGTCTTTTCTAGACCTGAAGTTTTTCTTATGCCCTGGTTGTGCTAAAAGAAAGCTTATTCTTAGATCTTCTTACCTAAAAAGTTAAGAAAGAATCACTGAATTTCCTGGAGAAAATTCAAGGTGATATCTATGGACCTGTTCAGCCCTAGTCGGGCTCCTTTTAAGAAATTTTATGGTATTGATAGATGCTTCTACTAGATGGTCCTATGTATATCTCTTATCTACTAGGAACCATGCTTCTGCCCAAATTATTAAGTTAAGAGCCTACTTTCCAGAAGAAAAGATCAAGTCTTTTCAAATAGACAATGCTAGCGAGTTTACCTCAAAAGCATGTAATGATTGTTGTATGGCTCTGGGAATTAATGTAGAGCATCTCGTACCTAATGTCCATACTTAAAATGGCCTTGCAGAGTCATTATATTAAAAGAATAAAAACTTATTGCTTGGCCACTCTTGTAGAATAGTAGGCTTTCCACCAGTTGTTGGGGCCACGCAGTGCTGCATACTGCGGTATTAATTCAACTCAGACCAACTGCACATCATGAAATTCCTCGTTGCAGATAGTGCGTGGAAAAGAATTAAGTATTTCCCATCTACGAAAATTTGGTTGTATTGTATACATGCCAAACTCTCTACCACAGCGTACCACCATAAGACCTCACCAGAAGTTGAGGATCTATGTAGGTTATGAATCTCCGTCATGTATCACAATACCTAGAGCCTATAACAGGGGATCTGTACATAGCTCGGTACGCTGATTGTACTAAGGATATTTTTCGACATTAGGGGGAGATAAGTACCACATTAGAGAATGCCGAGTCCTTAGATCCACGCACTACAGAAACCAAACTTGAAGTTTGGAGGATGATAAATCTACAACAAATAAGCTTAACATCTACCAAATGCCTTCACTGATTATAAGGGAGTGAAAAGATCTCATATACCTGCAGTGTATGCACCTGAAAGAGTGGAAATACCCTATAAGGATATTAAACCCACTCTTGACCCTCATGATAAAAAGAGGGGGAGGCCTCCAGGTGCACGGGACTCAATTCCGCGGAGACGTCCGCAGAAGTAGAGAACCGAACAAATGAGAACACTACCCATGACAGTGGAAGAAACTCAACCTGATGTTGAGAAAATCCACAAGTGAGCCATCCCGAGATGGTAACATCCTCAAGTGATCCATCCTGAAGATGATAACCCCGTATATATTTGCGCGCACAATCTAACTGGAAGTCGAACACCTGACTCCATCGTTGTGGGAAATCACGAGAGTGGAAGAAATTTATAACGAGATATCCTCAAGTGATGCAGGAGAATTGTATAAAAAAAGGGACTACAATTGTCGACATATAATTGCCTCTAAAATTGCTAAAGCTGGATCCAGAACCAAAGTCCATGGCAGAGTGCCAGAAGCGCTCAGATAGGGTCAAATGAAAGGAAGCAATTGAGGCAGCGCTCGCTTATTAAAAGGAAAGCTTTGGTCCCGTTGACCAAACATCTCCTAAAGTAATCCCTATAGGATTAGATGGGTTTCTCATCCGGAAGAGAAATGAAATACCCAGGTGGTGAGATATAAAGCGAGGCTTGTAGATAAGGGTTCACGCAGAGACCCGACATCGATTACGATGAAATATATTCTCCTGTAAAGAGTGGAATAACGTTCCGAAAATTTAATATTAATGGTAGCAAGCTTAAACTTATCAATGCAGTTGATGGAAGTAGTGACCGCATATTTATATGTCACTGGATACGGATATTTACATAAGAATCCCTGAAGGAGTTACAATTAGAATCCTAATAACGCAACATGTATAGCATCAAATCAAGAGATCGCTATCTGATTAAAGCGATCGGGGTGAACGTGGTATAACCGACTTAGTGAGTTCCTCCTGAAGAAGGAATATTGCCCCTGTGTGTTCATAAAGAAATCCCAGAATGGATTCTGTATCATCTCAGTTATATGTCGATGATCTGAATATCATCGGAACCACAGAGGAGACAGAGGAAGCAAGTGCTTACCTCGTGACGGAGTTTTGAGACGAAAGATTTGGGTAAAACTAAATTTTGCTTAGGCTTGCAGCTAGGGCATTTCCCAGAAGGAATCCTTGTACACCAGTTTTCCTATACCCAGAAGGTTTAATATGGATAAATCGCATCCGTTAAACACCCCATGGTCGTAAGATCCCTTGAAGTGGATAAAGACCTTTTCAGACCAAGGATGGAAAACGAGAAAGTCTTAGGATCTGAAGTTCCATACTGATGTATCTTGTGAATTGCACAAGGCCTGATATTGCATTCGCAGTAAATTTGCTAGTAAGACACAGACATTGGGCTAGTGTCAAGACTTTACTCAGATACTTCCAAGGTATTTAAGATCTTGGATTGTTTTTCCAGAAGAACCAAGACTTAACCATGGTGGGATATATGGATGTTGGCTATCTATCTGATCTCCACAGTGTCAAATCTAAGACTGATTTTATATTTCTCTGCGGTGGTATAGCCGTTGTTGGTGGTCTTTTAAGCAGACCTTGGTAGCTACTTCTACCAACCACTCAGAGTTTATAGCTTTATATGAAGTCTCACTTGAATGTGTTTGGCTGAGACGTGTGATTAACCATATCCAGAAGTCATGTGGTCTTAACACAGTCGATACCCCCACAATTATCATCAAGATAATGCTGCTTGTGTTGCACAAATGCAAATAAGTTACATGAAAAGCAATATCACGAAGCATATTGCTACTAAGCTTTTCTATTCTCACGAACTCCAGAAGAACGGTGAGGTACAGATTTTGCAAACTAAGTCATGTGAAAATCTTGCAGATTTATTCACTAAGTTCTTGCCTAAATCTATGTTCCAAAGATGCGTTAAAGACATTGGAATGAGAAGACTTAGAGATATGCAAAGTTCAGGGGGAGTAAATCCCTGAACCATGACCATTTGCATGATCCAGAAGGTCATATTTTAAATCCTGAAGATTGTGAGTTGTACTCTTTTTCCCTTATTGAGTTTTCCTGAAGTTTTCTCACATGAAGGTTTTTAATGAGGCAACTAGTGCAATATAGAGTGCGAGTCAATGTACTTTTTCTCCATCTCCTTTTTCCCCTTTGGGTTTTGAGTGGAGTTTTGATGAGACATGCGCATTCGCAGTATTCGCCAAGGGGAGTGTTATGAGATAAGATATTCTTAACCGTATTCGGTTGGGCTCTATCTCTATGTGTGGGCGAATCCGAATCTATCTCTTGCTACCTTCATCGTATATTGGGCACCTCCTCATACAAGAGATCAATCTAATAAAGCGAGAGAGTTCCACCCCTATATTCTGTGTGCTCCTTTCTCCTGTTCGTGTGATCCTGTTGGTGTGCTGTTGATTGATCGTGGGTGAACGACTACGTTTTATAACACTATCTTGCCTAGTTTCATTTGTTTCTAATGGGAACGAACGTGTCGCTCGACGTGGAGATGCCCTCGTCTGTTGTTCTGGATAAATTTCCCTGGACTACAAGGCATGTATGTGCATGAAAATGCAATTGTCGTGTAAAAACTGCCTTTATGAATCAAGAAGAACGGTGAAGTAATTCTGGAAAAATTTGAACTGGTGGCAATAGCAATGCTCTGTAGTATTTATGATGGCGCTACGGCAGAGCGCGTGGTGCTTCCAAAACTGACGCCCCTGAAACCTTCCAGGACGGACGCCTGTTTCACCGGGAAACAGACGTGACGGGCTCGTGCAGCTTCCGACTAATCCCGAGTTCACCGGCGGTTGGCGGAGACGTCACGTTCCAGGAATTGCGATAACGCTATCCACTCCGGCGACAAACCACAGCCCTCCACGTCGGACTCGTTTGCTGACCTGGGATCTGCAACCCCAGCAAGTCCCTGTCCGTTTGTCCTAGCTAGACTAGACTAGAGTCACTAGACTCCCAGTACATACCTCTCTCCCCCCTTCTCAGCTTGCACCTTCTCACTGTCATACCCAGCTCCCTCAGGCAAAGCTTGCCTTGCCGATTCCAACAATGGCGTTCGCCGCCGCCTCGGCCGTCGCTGCCACCCCTGCCGTCGTGTCGGGCCGTAGGGCGCCGACCGTCAGCCCGAACGCTCCTTTCCGGCCTAGCCTCGCGAGGACCGGCGCCAGGCTCTCCGTCCGGGCGTCGGCTTCCATGAGGGAGAGGGCGGTCGCGGGGGGTTCCGCCGCTGCGATGGCGACGATGCTAGCTCTGCCTGACGTCGCCGATGCGGCTTCCGGGCTCACCCCGTCGCTGAAGAACTTTCTCTTCAGCATTGTCGCCGGCGGGGTTGTGTTCGTGGTTATTGCCGGCGCGGTTATTGCCGTCGCCAACTTCGACCCTGTCAGGCGGGGCTAGTTGGTCTCATCACTGGATTGCCGCTGTTGCTACGCGTTGTAATATATATATAGCCTGGCCTTAATTGTTGTAGCTATGCCTGTGAAGTGTATGTATTGTGCTGTCTTAGTATGGTTCGGATGTCATGAAAATTCATGTACGTTCAAATAATGATCATCTAGATCTATTAAGTTGGAATTCTGAATCTTTTTTAGTCGTAATTTTTTCCCTTGCCGTGATGTTTCGTCAATATGACATGATTTACTCGTTTAGCTGAACACAGTCTGAATCTGTGGGAAGTGGATACGCAGTGAACAATATAATTGCTTTGAAATCAAATATAAGAGAGAATCTTTGCTAATCGTAAGCATTTTATCACAGAATGTCACTCGAGAATATCAATACTTTTTTTAGAAAAATTTGTTAAGACATTCACTGAAAAAGTAAAGAAGAAGAAGTAACCACCATCGAGCTATAAGTACATACACACTCACCTCCACACACACATACTCTGCAGGCATCGTAGCGTGACTGTCACGCGCGCCCGCGCCGAGCGAGTCTCAAACGCGGGCGGGTTGGCCGACCGCGCTCGCGTCAACCATCTGAGCCAAAGCATCAGTCGCAGAATATCCATACTAATAGTATCTATTTCCCTTCGCAAGAAGAATCCATGCAAATTTGGAAGCTGTATTGATTAATGTTATTTTCTCATACACCGATACAGACTAACTAGCCGCTGTCATGAAAATGAATATGAAATTGGCTTGCATTTTTTTAGAACACACGGACGTATATCATTGAATTCGAAAGGTAGAGAATAAAAGTTTGAACGGAATCACTAATCTACGGTCGCATACACGGAGCTTTCCGTGCGCTCGTTGTTCCGGCGATAACATGTACGGTTTGATGCATGCGCTCGTTGCTTGTTGTTCACACGCAATGCAATTAACTAACACAAATAAAAAACAAAACCACTAATTTACGGTTAACCTCGAGCTAACAAATTTCTTAGGTTGAAAATTTCTAATTTGAAATTTTTCGATTCAAAGTTTTTCTAGTTGAAATTTTCCGATTTTAATTTTTTTGGTAGAAACTTTTTCGACTTGAATTTTAAATCGAAACTTTTCAAACCAAAAATGTTTTGAATCGAAAGTTTTCTAAGTTGAAACTTTTTGTGTTGAAACTTTTCGAGTTGAAACTTTCTGATTTTAAAACTTTTTGTGTTGAAACTTTTCGATTCTAAACTTTCTAATTTGAAAAATTTCGGTTTTAAAACTTTTTGTGTTGAAACTTTTTCGATTCGAAACTTTTCGAGTTGAAATTTTCTGAGTTTAAACTTTCCGAGTTGAAACATTTCTGATTTGAAATTTTTTTATTTAAAACTTTAATGTTGAAACTTTTCGAGTTGAAACTTTTTGAGTCGAAGCTTTATAATTTTTTTCGAGTTGAAATTTTTTGATTTAAAATTGGTTTGACTCGAAATCTTTTGAATTGAAACTTTCTAATTTGAATTTTGACGATTTTAATTTTTTTAGTTCTCTGGCCTCAGCCATCTGCGTCTGAACTCGGTAATTACTCTCACCACGTGTCGTGCGGCTAGATCATGAGGGCACGGAGCAAAAGACACGGGTGTCGGGAGACCGTAAAATAGTCAACCCAAGTTTGAAGACAAATACAAGTATACAACCCACATAGTCCCGTCCATTTGCAGGATGAGTGTTTCCAGGCACCACAATATTGTTTAATGGAAAAAGTACCGAAGTACAATTGTTTCGCACAAAAGACAGCATCTTAAAATGATTTTGAATAAAATGCATAGAGGGTCTCTAAATTCGTTTAGGTGTGTCATTTACGTGTTTAGGTGTGTCATTTACGTCATTGTACTTTCAAAACGGGCATCCAGATCATAATGTATATACTTCTTATTATAGTGGAGAGGATTACCGTGTCTGAGGCTCTGAGCCACATCATGTCAGCGTGTTCGTGAAAAAAGTTCTTTAAAAAATGTGAAATCGTGTTTAGGTCCTTCAGTCGGTTTTTAGCAAAAAGAACCCGAAAAAAAAAACGAAATTACGTCTGAGTCCCTCTACGGTTTACATTTAGATCCTCCTGCTGATCTTTAGCAAAACGGACCCCGGGGAAAATAAAATTACGTTTAGGTCCCTCTGCGGTTTACGTTTGGCTGCTCTCGGCGGTTTTTAGAGAAGCGGAATCAAAAACAAAAATACGTCTCGACAGAAGGAAAAAAACGCAGATTTATCGAAGGTTTATAGCAGCCCACAGATTCGCCAACGGGTCCTAGCGACCTTTTTTTTAAAAAAAAAAACATGAAAACCGAAATTACGTAAAAAAAAGAAGCCGCGGTTTTATAAAAAAATACAGATTCGCCAAAGGTTTATAGCAGTCCACAGATTCGCCGACGGGTCCTAACGACCCATTTTTGTAAAAAAAACATGAAAACCGAAATTTTCCAAATTTTACACGTTGCATCGTCATGCACCGAAATTTCACATGACACAACGTAGCACGTAACACTAACTATAACTATCTTTATAGCGGCGAGAATTGATGGCTGCTGGGCAACGCCACGTCAGCGACTCTCCGAAAAATTCAAAATCACGATTAGGTCCTCTGGTCGATTTTTAGTAGAAAGGACCCGAAAAAAATGAAATTATGTTTAGGTCCCCCGCGATTTACGTTCAAACTCTAAAAAACACTATTCGTTGAAGATTTATAGCAGTCCACAGATTTGCCGACGAGTCCTACCGACTTATTTTTTTAAAAAAACACGAAAACTTAAATTACGCAAAAAAATGACGTTAAAATCCCTCCGCGGTTTTCTCAAAATAAAAAAGCCGATTCGCCGAAGGTTTATAACAGTCCACAAATTCGCCGACGGGTCCTACTGACCTACTTTTAAAAAAAAACAGAAAAACCGAAATTATGCAACAAAAAACTAAATGACGCTGAAAAATCAAAAAATACGTCAGTGGTTTTCTAAAAAGAAAACACTGATTCGTCGAATGTTTATAGCAGTCCATAAATTTGCCTACCGGTCCTACCGACTCATTTTTTTTAAAAAGATGAAAACCGAAATTATGCAAAAAAAAAAACTTAATGACGTTTAAATTCCTCCGCGGTTTTCTCTAAAAAAAGACACTGATTCGCCCAAGGTTTATAGCAATTTGCAAATTCTCCGGCGAGTCCTACCAACCCATTTTTAAAAAACACACACAAAAACCGAAATTATGGAAAACAAAACTAAATGACCGAATTTCGCACGGCGCAGCGTTGCACGACCCAATTTCTCAAATTTCGCACGTCGCAGCGTCACGCGCCGAAATTTTGTACAACGCAACGTAGCGCATGACTCTGGCTAGTTAATATAAGTGGGTCGCCAGTCCATGGTAGTTGCCCACGCTGGCATATTTTGTATGTGTGGCATGCCACGTTGGATTTCATGTAGTTTACGAAACATTTGTAGAAAATCCCCTGTGCATTATTTTTTTTGTTTAGCCCCTTAACCGAATGCTAGTTTACCCATCTATTCCGAATCCTAGTTAACCGAGTACAACCAGAACGCATCTATTCCGTCTCAACTAGGGTTCCAAAAATCGACAAAAATCACTTGAAAATTGTTGTAAAACGTAGTCGTTCACCCACGATCAATCAATAGCACGCCAACAAGACCACACGAACAAGAACAGGAGCACACAGAATATAGGGTGGAACTCTCTCGCTTTTATTCTACTGATCTTTTACATAGGGGGAAAGCCCCAAATATAGGAGAAAGCATAAGAGATGAGTTCGGATTCGCCCACAACAAAGAGATAGAGTCTAACCGAATACGGTTACGAAATCTTATCTCATAACACTCCCCCTTGGGTGAATACCGCGTAATGCACATGTCTCGTTAAAAACTCCACTCAAAAACCCAGTGGAAAAAAGGAGATGAAGAAAAAAGTACATTGCACTCGCACTTTATGTTGCACTAGTCGCCTCGTTAAAAACCTTTATGTGAGAAACTTCAGGAAAACTCACTAAAGGAAAAGAGTACAACTTATAATCTTCTAGATTTAAATTAGGATCTTCAGGATCACCATAAGGGTTATGGTTCAAGGGTTCACTCCCCCTGAACTTTGCATATCTCTAAGTCTTCTCATTCCGATGCCTTTAACACATCTTTTGAAATGTGGATTTAGGCAAGGACTTAGTGAATAAATCTGCAAGATTTTCACATGACTTAGTTTGCAAGATCTTTATCTCACCGTTCTTCTGGAGTTCGTGAGGATAGAATAACTTAGGAGCAATATGCTTCGTGATATTACTCTTTACATAACCCAATTGCATTTGTGCAACACAAACAGTATTATCTTCATAGATAATTGTGGGGGTATTGACGGTTTTAAGGCCACATGACTTCTGGATATGGTTAATCACATGTCGTAGCCAAACACATTCACGTGAGGCTTCATACAAAGCTATGATCTCTGAGTGGTTGGTAGAAGTAGCCACCAAAGTCTGTTTACAAGATCGCCAAGAAATGGCTGCACCACCACAGAGAAACACAAAACCAGCCTGTGATTTGGCACTGTAGGGATCAAACAGATAGCCAGCACCCGTGTATCCCACCATAGTCAAATCTTGGTTCTTCTGGAAAAATAATCCAAGATCTTGAGTACCTTGGAGGTATCTGAGTAAAGTCTTAACACCAGCCCAATGTCTTCTCGTTGGGGCTGCACTGTGTCTTTCTAGCAAATTCACAGCGAATGCAATATAAGGCCTTGTGCAATTCGCGAGATACATAAGCGCTCCAATGGCACTTAGATATGGAACTTCAGGTCCTAAGACTTCATCATTTACCATCTTTGGTCTGAAAGGGTCTTTATCCACTTTAAGGGATCTCACGACTATGGGGGTTTTCAAATGATGCGATTTATTCATATTAAACCTTTCCAATACTTTCTAAGTATAGGAAGACTGGTGTACAAGAATTACTTCTGAGAAATGCTCTAGCTGCAGGCCTAAGCAAAATTTGGTTTTACCCAAATCTTCCATCTCAAACTCCGTCGTGAGGTAAGCACTTGCTTCTTTTATCTCCTCTGTGGTTCCGATGATATTCAGATCATCGACATATACTGAGATGATATAGAATCCATTATGAGATTTCTTTATGAACACACAGGGACAATATTCCTTCTTCAGGAGGAACTCACTAAGTCGGTTATACCACATTCTCCCCGACTGTTTAATCCGTATAGCGATCTCTTCAGTTTGATGCTATACATATTGCGATTATTAGGATTCAGAATTGTAATTCCTTCAAGGAATTTTATATAAATATCCATATCCAGTGACCCATATAAATATGTGGTCACTTCATTCATCAACTGCATTGATAAGTTTAAGCTTGTTGCCATTAATATTAAATTTTGGAACGTTATTCCACTCTTTACAGGAGAATATATTTCATCGTAATCGATGTCGAGTCTCTGCGTGAACCCTTATGCTACAAGCCTCGCTTTATATCTCACCACCTGGGTATTTCATTTCTCTTCTGGATGAGAAACCCATCTAATACTATAAGGATTACTTTAGGAGATGTTTGGTCAACGGGACCAAAGCTTTCCTTTTAATAAGCGAGCGCTGCCTCAATTGCTTCCTTTCATTTGACCATATCTGAGCGCTTCTGGCACTCTGCCATGGACTTTGGTTCTGGATCCAGCTTTAGCAATTTTAGAGGCAATTATATGTCGACAATTGTAGTCCCTTTTTTTTATACAATTCTCCTGCATCACTTCAGGGATATCTCTTTATAAATTTCTTCCAGCTCCTCGTGATTTCCCACAACGATGGAGTCTGGGTGTTCCGATTTCAACAGGATTGTGCGCGTAAATATACGCTGGGGTTATCATCTTCAGGATGAATCACTTCAGGGATGTTACCATCTCCAGGATGGCTCACTTCAGGGATTTTCTCAACATCAGGTTGAGCTTCTTCCAATGTCATGGGTAGTGTTCTCATTTGTTCGGCTCTCTATTTCTACAGACGTCTCTGCGGAATTGAGTCCCGTGCACCTAGAGGCCTCCCCCTCTTTTTATCATGAGGGTCAAGAGTGGGTTCAATATCCTTCTAGGGTATTTCCACTCTTTCAGGTGCATATACTGCAGGTATATGAGATCTTTTCACTCCCTTATGAACAGTGAAGGCATTTGGTAGATTATAAGCTTATTTATTGCAGATTTATTATCCTTCGAACTTCAAGTTCGGTCTCTGTAGTGCGTGGATCTAAGGACTCAGCATTCTCTAATGTGGTACTTATCTCCCCCTAATACCGAAAAACATCCTTAGTACAATCAGCATACCGAGCCGTGTAAAGATCCCCTGTCATAGGCTCTAGGTATCTTAATACATGACGGAGATTCATAACCTACATAGATCCTTAACTTCCGGTAAGGTCCCATGGTGGTACGCTGTGGTGGAGAGATTGGCATGTATACAGTACAACCAAATTTTCGCAGATGGGAAATACTTAATTCTTTTCCACGCACTATCTACAATAGGGAAACTTCATGATGTGCAGTTGGTCTGAGTTGAATTAATACCACAGTATGCAGCACTGCGTGGCCCCAACAACTGGTGGAAAGCCTACTATTCTGCAAGAGCGGCCAAACAATAAGTTTTTATTCTTTTAATATAATGACTCTGCAAGGCCATTTTAAGAGTGGACATTAGGTACGATATGCTTTACATTAATTCCCGGAGCCATATAATAATCATTAAATGTCTTTGAGGTAAACTCGCTAGTATTGTCTATTTAAATAGACTTGATCCTTTCTTCTGGAAAGTAGGCTCTTAACTTAATAATTTGGGCAAAAGCATAGTTCCTAATAGATAGGAGATATACATGGGACCATCTAGTAGAAGCATCTATCAGTACCATAAAATTTATTAAAAGGAGCCCGACTGGGGCTGAACAGGTCCATAGATATCATCTTGAATTTTCTTCAGGAAATTCAGCGATTCTTCCCTAACTTTTTAGGTAAGAAGATCTAAGAATAAACTTTCCTTTAGCACAACCAAGGCATAAGAAAAACTTCAGGTCTAGGAAAGACTTTATGCTATGGCCAGTAGAAAAATTAATTATTCTTCTTATACTATTCAACTCAGGGTAACCCAGTTGATCTGCTAGATCTTAAATATATCTCGGTTTTTTTTCATCGCAACACAAACTTCAGGTTTTATATGTGCGTAGTATAATCCGGAGGGGAATAAATGAAGCTTTTAACCACACGTTTATTACACCTATTAAACTTAGTCATGAATAAGTATTCTGTACCATCCTCATTCACTATCTCTATACGGAAACGATTAAAGGAGTGCGACTGGACTCAGGGTATAATATTGCATTCTTCTAGTGCTAACTATGAGAGTATCGCTTCTGGCGATAGTCATAATATTTTCAATTCACTTAGTGTGGTACATCTGTCTTCTAGACAGATTTTCTCCTCCGCTATAGGATTATACTCTATTCTATATTAAAGGTATAATTTAACAATCAAACAATTGTTGCATCAGGAACAAATTATAAAATATAGAACAAGCTTAGCACAATTAATCAAATATCTGGGAAATATCAATATTCAGTTTTTGAATGATAATCGCTCAACAGGAGCGTAGACCAAATGTTCATCTTAGGAACTTGGGCTAAACTGATAAGGAGACTTATAAGGAATATGTGACATCGACTTAGCAAAGTGAAGGGATATTTAGGAGACTAATCCAGGTCTCCATATGAGATGTAGGTGCCCTCCTGGGACTCCTCGAGCTCAATAATTTCAAGAATCATATCATCACACTTCTCGACATCCGTATCAACAACAGGTTGAATGATGAAGTATGACTTAATATTATTTCCCCGGGTCTTATCTAGTTTTCCAGTGGTTGGCATGTAAAGGTCTACCACATGCTTCGGGATGCAATAGTTGCATGACCAATGGCCATTGCATTAATACATAAAACAGGGTTATTCAGGGTTTGCAGCGTTACTTCTGAAACCCCTGGCCCTTTACCTTTACTTTTCCACTATGAATTGCCTCTTCCTCTATTTGATTTGTTATTCTTCCACTTATCCCATATATTCCATTGGCCCTTTATGCGGCTTTGGCTATTGCTAGCCTGTTGAGTATTTTCATGTGCTTCAAGCATTGCAAAACTCCCATTAGGGAGTACCTGATGATTCTTCACCAGGAATTCATTATGCTTTTCTGCTTCTAGCAAAATGCATATAAACTCGAAGTACTTCTGGTACTTGGCGACGATACTGTTACGACAATATCCTTATTTTGGGATGGAATGTGCACAATATCTTATCGATCTTTTTTATTTTACATTAGTAACTTTCTAGTTACATAATGTTATATCAATGACAAGCTTGTGTATGACAAAAATTATATGCTTCTGGCAACAGGACGGATCTTTGCTGGTTATATATTTTTTCCTTCGGGGAATTCAAAAGTACCAGCTAGTCATCTTCCATTAACTATTTGGCCTTCAGGTCCATATGAAGATGGTGCCTCAGGAGGTGCAGAGCCATACATCTGGCGGCTTCGGGAAGAGCAGAGGTACTAGCTTCAGGCTGGGAAAACAGTAGCAACAAAGTATCGAGCTATCAGATTAATCTTAGTATTTATTGCCCGGGTACGTTAACTGTTTCCATTCAGGGCAAGCTTGATAAGTTCCCTCTTTGCGATGTCCAACATATCCTTTTTATATTTATGCAAAATGAATTTTACTACCGGTAAAATCATTATATTGCATGCTCACTCTTCAATCAGTAAAACTTGGTCTATATCTATTTAGTAGATAATTATCTAAATATCCCATAATTTTCTTAGCAATTTTCATAATTTTCTGCTAAACATTAAGTAATTTTTAGAATTACCAATCAACAGAAATAATAGAAATTCCATCATATATCACAAGGATTAATACTAAGGAAAAAGGATCCAGTAACATGACACACATCAATTGGCCATACATTATTTTCCATAATTTTCTAGCATTTTCTGTTAATTTTCAAGTAATTTTCAGAATTACTTAAATAACAGAATATAAAATCCAGCCTTTATGAAACATGGCATAAAGCTAGAAAAATAACCCAGAGAGTGGAACTTCCAAATATGTGCTAAATATCAAATTTACCAAATTTTACGGAAGTCCATATACCTAAAAATTCAATTTCTAGGATTTATCATCAATTTCAAGATTTATTAACTAATTTTCAAAAATTACTGGAAATTCCAAAAAGGGCATAACTATAAATTTCTCTCTTTCTATTTTGAGGAACAAACAAGGCCCATGAGAGTGAGCGACGGGCTAGAGGCGGCCCAAACCGGCCTGGGAAGCAGGCGGCTAGGGTTAAGAAACCCTAGCCGCCGGATCGTCCTCCATCTCTACTGCAGCGCAGGCGAGGGACACCAGGCGCGCGGGAGTCAGTGAAGGGCAAGCTTAGGCGTGGGGCCGCCGCTGGTCGCCGTCAGCACTTCAGGCACGAGGACCATCGTCGGCCGCCGTCTTACGCACGCGGGCGCGTCTTGTCGCCGAAGGAGCTGCAGGCAAGCGGCGGTGCGACCAAGGGTGCTACCAGCACCGACGCGGGTGCCGCTGCGAGCACGAGCGACGCCACGGGCACAGTCATCGCCACTTGCGCAGTTGTAGCTTCGGCTTCTGGCGAAGGCTCCACCGCCACCTCTTCACGCGGGCGCCGCCTCGGCTTCCGGCGAAGATGGGCGCCGCCGTAGTTTCAACGCGCTTCGGGTGCCACCTCGGAATCAACTCGCAGGCGACACCTCCGATGTCCAGTCTCGCGTGGCGGGGCTGATCTTCCGGCGGCAAGGCGCGCTAGCACTAGGCAGCTGGTGCGCAACGAGCGCGGAGCGCGGGCCGAGCTCAGCCGCCACCGGGGGCAAGCTATTCAGGCGCTTGCATCGGGCCGCCGCCGCTTCGAAGCGTGGGCGCGGGCACCGCTGTCGCAACCAGAGCATGGGCGCAGGCACGACTTTGGCCGCAGCCAGGCGCGTCGTTGTGCCTGCGGGACATGGCGGTGCGGGCACGAGGCCGGTGTGATAGCTTCGGAGAGCGGCGTCGCGGGAAAAACCACGCGCGGTGATGCCGTGGTGGCGGGGGCACGGCACGCCTACGGGGCACTTCCAGCCTGCCAGGGCGCGATGGGTGCGAATGTCTTGCCAGACAAGCTGACATGGCCGGATGGCTATTCCCTATTGTTTGTTTTGATTAATAGATCCATGCATATTATCATACTTACAAGTATCTTCCTTCTCGGGAAGAATTCGTGAAGTTCGCATGGAGCAGGCACACGGGATTGATGAAGAAGCTCGGCTGGATTGAAGCAGCAGTCGGTGGCTTCAGATTGGGATGATCCTTGACGAGGTCGATCTCACGCGGCGCATCCCATGCAAATCAAAGTATAGATCAATTTGCCATTAGAATCGGAAAAACAAGATTGATCTAATACAAAAGAATATAGGACGACATACGCTGGGTGCAGATTGATTTAGGGCTTCTACTTTATAGAGTCTCGTGCTGATAACGTGTTGTAAAACGTAATCGTTCACCCACGATCAATCAATAGCACGCCAACAAGATCTTATCTCATAACAAAAATCACAATTTTCAACCGTATCGAGCTGGCTCGAGATTTAAAACCGGTCGGTAAATTGTTCAAATACAAATTAAAATTTAAAAAATTCAAAAAATTTGAAAAAAATTATCAAAAAGTGTTAATTTTTTTGAAATTTTTTTGTGAGGTCGATTATCAGACATGTGTTTTTTTTTAAATTCCGGCAGTGCTACTATCTTTGTATATGCTCTTCTGATTTTGATTTTCTAGGGGCAATAAATGAAGTCTAATATTTCTAAACAGTTTTATATGAGGTCAGGAGGCAATTCTAATAATTTCAAATGATGATTAGACCTGTGTATGTTTTAGCACCTAAATTTGACAAGGCATAACCGATTTGTTAGGTCAAAGATGAAATTAGATATTTCTGGCCGATATCAGTTAAAAAGGGAAAAAAGATAAGTTACAATTGGAATTATAGCCGATATGGAGTTCAATATGCAGAGTATTAGCCGATATCGGCTCAAAGTGTAATTTATCTCGTAGAAGTTGAGGCTGGTACGCATTGTAGATCTTGAGTCGGAGAAGGATACGATCAACCTAAGTGATATTGTTGACACCAAGATTTGGCAGATGTAGCCAATTTAGGAAGATATGGCTAAATATGGATAGTCTTAGCTGATATCGGCTCGGAGAGAAGTTTATCTTTTGGAAGTTGAGGCCGATACAAATCATGTGTTGGCAAGAATTGGAGGAGGATACGATCGGTCTAAATGCTATATAAAAGGTCGAGAGGTGATAAGAAAAGGTGCCCATAACCAATCAATCAAACAACTCGCATCTACTTTTTATCTACTTTTTTCTGTCAACTAGGAGTAGTCTTATAATTTAGATCTTTTGTAATTCGTCGTTCATCAATAAAGTTGCGCATCGCCGATTGTTGATCTTCTCCGATTACGCCAGGTTTGGTTTTCTCCGATCTTGTTGTACATCGCCTTTTTTGAAAAATTCTACCTTTATCAACCATCTAATTAGCCCAAACTGGTTGTTTAGACCTATTGTTACCTTTGATTTAATCGGCTTTGCGTAGCTGTTTAGATCCTTACCGATTATCACACTAGATCGGCTTTGAGCGTAATTTTCTATCTTGCCGATTGAAGGATCAAATCGGCTGGCACGCCTCGAACCTCTTGAACTCAGCATTTGCGTGTGTTTGAGCCAATCAATCCGTCGTCATATTTTTCGATGCAACATACTTTTGGTACGCCCGGTGGGACTCACAATGTCTTCCTCAGGAAAATCAATTCCCCCATCCAATATCAATTCTGATGCTATAATCGTCTTGACACTAGATGATTTAACGCTAGAGAAGCGAAAATACATTGAAGATCGAAAAGCCTCGCTGGAAGAGATGATGCTAAAATGCTACCAAAAAACTTAGCGTGGTGTTACTCAAAAGATCGTACTACCGATGGTCAACCGGTAAGACGATATATACCTGCGCAGGCTGAATTATTTGAGATGATTAACCAATCTGTACATCATGCTCTGATCAATCAATCATCGGCTTTGGTAAATACACTTAAGTCGATGATAGTTAATAGCGTCAAAACCATAGCGCAAGAGCTAGTATTGGCAGGAACTGTACTTGACCCGATGCAAACCTTGCCAATATACCTACTCTATTCTGTAGCCAAGAACACTCAGAGCTCAAAACCAGTAGCCGATCTTAGGCCATCGACACCAATACCTACTTTGCTGCCAACACAACCGACCAAAGTTTTACCACAGGAGCCAAGCACCAGCAATATTCCCCATTACCAGGCACACACTAATGGCGTCAGGTTGGACCCCCAGGCCAACTTACCACCATAAGCTCCATTTTACATCTACCCAAAATCGGTCTCTCAGCCGATTGAACCTCCAATACATCTACAGTACGTTGAGCCGATTCCACAGAGGAATCCGACCCCATATAAAGTTGTAACTTACTCAGAGCCCTTTGTTCCGTTGCCAGAGCCGATGGCTAGGAAGCTGACCATTATCAATGAACCACCTTATCAGCCTCCATCAGCTCAGGTACTACATTAAGCCGATTCTACACCCGGGGGGCAACATGCCAACTATGATCATAGTTGGCAAGCACCATAGTCGATCCAGGTGCAGTACCAAATTGAGTCTGCACCCGGGGGACAACAAGCCAACTATGATCGTAGTTGGCAAACACCACAACTACCATCGGCTACTATAGTTGCTTGGGCCGATCAAATAACTGCAGTATTGCGAGACCATTTTGGTATACAGCAAAAGGCAGGATTACTGGCTATCGGAAGCTGTATCCTGATTATATTGATCGGATATCACATCCCAATAATTTCAGAGTCCCTGATTTTGCGAAATTTTTGAGAGACTATTGCATCACCACCTTGGAACATATTGGCCGCTTCATTGCGCAATGCAGAGAAGCGGCCCACTCTGATGGTTTAAGGGTGAAATTGTTCCCACTATCTCTATCATGGGCAGGTTTTACATGGTTTACCACGTTACCCTCAAATTCGGTCAACACTTGGGCCGATTTTGAAAGCCGATTCCACGAATACTTTTTCTGTGGAAGTTTAGAGCTTAGGATTTCAGATCTAAGTTCTGTCCAACAGAAGTCCGGGGAATTGGTAAATGATTATTTAATAGATTTAAAGAAGTGAGAAAATCGATGTTTTAGTGTTACCCTACCTGATAATCAGTTGACCGATTTAGCTTTCCAGGGGTTGATACTCCCATTAAGAGAAAAATTCGGCGAGCAGGAATTCACGATTTAAGTCATCTCGTGCAATGAGTATCACCTCAAGAAAGCCGTTCCTGTGATAATAAGGGCTACAAAGGTGAATTCAGGAATAACAAAGACAAGATACAATCGGCTATAAAGGATGACCGATTAAAATTTGCAGAAGAGACGACGTTGCTGTTGGACATTGATCCTTTTCCAATTAACATGGTCCACTGCTCTGAAAAGAAGGAAGAGCCAACATAAGATGCAGAGCCTAAGGGTCAAATTCCTATATCATCGTCTACAAAAAATGACACATTAAGCCAATGTACAATAAAATTCTGATGGCAATAGGACCCTTATGATTACTATTGACTCTATACAGATAGAAGCTGACCGTGAAAGGAAAAATTCAAGAACAATCATGCTAAAGGGTTATAAGGCAGAGAGAGCATTGCCACTACGTAAGCAGATACAGAAGCTGAAGCCCACTGTGGAATATAAGAACCCGGGTATCCTCATAACCAGCCCAGAAGGCCCAGAGGGTAAGCCCCGCGCCAAGCCTTGTTGCCGTGCGCAAAGGGATACATCCCAAAGATAGTTGAACGTATAATTAGAAATAAGAGATATGATTGTTACCCGAGTTGTTAACAGGGTGGATAAAGATGTAAACTCTATCCTGTAACCGATTAGAATCATGTAACCGATCGAGACTCTGTAAACCGTCCCACCCCCCACTATATAAGGGAGAGGGCGGGCAACAACAAAAAGGGAAGACACATCGCATATCGCCCAGAGCACATTGCGCTTCGAGCAATCTTAGATCCAAGAGATCCACATAATCCTAGCACACAGGACTAGGGTATTACCTCCTCCGTCGAGGGCCTGAACCTGTCTAAACTTTTGTCTTGTGTGACCTTCGAGTTTGAGATCTAGCGCCTACCCCATAAATTTATTGCCGATTACAAAAGTCGACAGTTGGCGCGCCAGGTAGGGGAAGCGCTATAATATTTTCCTACAGACTCAATGGCAGTAATCAGTGGAATCATCGCCACCTTCGTCTCCGGCCAAGCTTTCCGCTTCGGAAGCCTGGACTTCGTCGCAGATGCACGCGGAGAACTCGTTCGCCTAGACCTAAACTAGATCCAATCTGGTAAAGGTCAGGCTGATCCATCTCAGGTATGTCGCTCTGACTCGGCTAGTAAACCAGTCGGCATCACGAGAATTTGCTACGATCTACATGGCATCTTCGCGATAGAAGAACAAAAGACCGATCTCCAGCGCCAACAAGAGACTCAAGAAGCTGCGGAGGAAGATCGTCTTCTTCGTAAGGGTAAGGAGGCACAGAAGCGATCGCTTCAATCTCACGGTCGCAATGTCCGTGAGGACATCCTGCAATCTAGGTTGGGAGACCAAGCTGTCTTCCACACATCGCTGCAGAACGTCATCGCCTCCAAGACGCTTCTCGACACGCTGTACCCGATGATTGCATCTGATAGCCCAGTAGCCCCGATCGTTGTCCAGATCAAGGCCATGGTGACGGCGGCTGCAATCCAGCAGAATCAGGAAAAGCCGGCAGGAGAAGCGCACTCGCTCTCCCACGCGACTACTCGCGTCGCCAGCCGCCGGTGCGGATCGGTCGGAATCGGCGATCGGCGCCATGCGCAACGATCGGAGGCGCTCGCGGAATCTCAACGCGACCCGCCAAGACATCATCGCCAGCGGCAAGAGCGAGAGCGAGGAAGAACGGCGCGGCGCCACGGCGACCACTTAACGCTTTGGTACCGGTCCCGATCGACGAAGCGACCAAAGGTGCGATGACTACAACGACCATAGAGACCATCATCGTAGGGGACGGGACGACAACGACGACCGTCGAGACATGGGCTCGCCGCGCCGAACTCCACCCCGACGCGTTGATGACAATCGTCGAGCCAGAGGCTCGCCACGCTGGACTCCTCCTCATCAGGACGACAGATCTATTGATGGAATCCGAGCGTTCACTTCTCGGCTACGTCGAGTGGTATGGCCCGAAGGTTTCAACCCTAAGGGCATCGTCAAGTTTAACGGGGAGCGAGATTCGGAAGCTTGGCTACAGGTCTACGCCCTAGCGGTTAAAGCGGCTGGGGCAACCAAAACGTGATGGCAAATTATCTGCCAGTCAATCTCACCCCCTCGACTCAAGCATGGCTCACAGGACTTCCTGCGAACTCGGTGGACTCCTGGAGCGATCTTTGCGATCAATTTATCGCGAACTTTCAGGGAACCTACGAGAGACCTGGCACCCCGTGGGACCTATACCAGCTTCACCAGAAGAAGGACGAGATGCTGAGAGATTTCATCCGGCCTTTCATGCAGAAGAAGAACACCATCAGGGACGTATCTGATGCAGTGGTGGTGGCAGCCTTTCAAAAAGAGGTAAGTGATCCTGATCTAATTAAGAAAATATCCAGGAAACCACCGGCCTTTGTAAAGGAGATGTCTGCGTTGGCTAACCGCTATGCCACGGCCTCTGACGCCCTGGCCGAGCGCCAAGAAGATGGCCTGAAACAGAAGAACAAAGGCGACAAAGCCGAGTCCTCCAAGCACAAAGACAAAGAGCGGAAAGGTGAGGAGCTAGTTGCGGTAACAGAACGCAACCGGCCCCGAGTCGCACGAAGGGAGGCACCCGACTACAATACCGTCATGGAAGCGATCTGTCCTTTTCACCCTAAAGGTAAACATGCCGCTAAAGACTGCTTTACTCTGAAGCGTTTTGCGCGCAAAAGCAACAAGTAGCCGGCTCCAGCGAGGGAGGAGGCAGCCAAGAAGAAGGACATTCCTGGCGAGGATGATTATCAAGAGCATGAGCACGAGCTAAACTACATATACAGGGGCTCCACCGGATACGAGTCCAAGCGGAAGCAAAAGCTCACCGCTCGGGAGATCAATGCGGTGGAACCGGCAATCCCCCAATATCTAAAGTGGTCTGAAGTCCCAATCACCTTCGATCGCTCGGATCACCCCAACCGAGTTCTACATTCGGGTAAGTACCCTCTAGTGCTCGACCCTGTCATTCGCAGTGTGAAGCTCAAGAAGGTCCTGATTGATGGAGGGAGTGGACTCAACGTCTTGTTCGCCAAAACCCTCGACGACATGAACATCCCCCGCTCCGAGCTAAGGCCGAGCTCGCAGTCGTTCCACGGGGTGATCCCTGGGGAGTCTTCGCTTCCTCTCGGGCAGATTTCTTTGCCTGTCACCTTCAGTACCAAAAACAACTATCGGACCGAGTGTGTAAATTTTGAGGTAGCGGATTTCGAGACAGCGTATCACGCTATCTTGGGAAGACCCGGTCTAGCTCGGTTCATGGCCATCCCACACTACACCTATTTGATGATGAAGATGCCGGGACCCGAAGGCGTCATCACGATTCACAGCAACATCAAGCTATCTTTGGAATGCGACTGAGAGAATTGTGAACTTGCCGAGCTGCAGGAGGCAACCGCTGAGGGAAAGAATATCCAAGCAGAGGCTGCCACGTTGCAGGAAGAAGACGACGTCCCATCCAAGAAGCAGGCCACGTCAGGGATAAAGCCTAGCGAAGGAACCAAGAGAATTATCCTCGACCCATCCGACTCGTCCAAGACGACTTTGATCGGGATAGGGCTCGGGGATAAATAGGAAGACGTGCTCGTCACCTTCCTCCGGGCTAACAAGGATATCTTTGCCTGAAAACCATCCGACATGCCGGGTGTTCCTAAGGAGGTGATCGAGCATTCTCTACACGTCGACAAAAAAGCAAAGCCAGTCAAGCAGAGACTCCGGTGGTTCGCTCCAGATCGTGGGAACGCCATCAAGCAGGAGATCACTAAGCTATTAGCTGCAGGTTTTATCAAAGATGTGTATCATCCCGATTGGTTGGCAAACCCTGATGCTTAACCACTTAACGAACTAAGCAAGACGTGGGTGTCCTCCAGTTTGGATTAAAAATATCTTCTTGTGATATGCCCTACGTCGGGTCGCTAGGTGGTTACCGCATGACAGAATCATATATCGCAAGTTGAGCCTGATAAGGCACGGTTCCAATGGTATGCCCCAAGATGGGTCGATAAGCTGTGCTGTCGGGACCCGAATCTGCAAATCCGGACCCTCTGTGTATTCTGTGCCAGTCCAGAACACATTACAGACATTCACAAAGATATAAGAATAAATAGTGCAAACATGTATATAAATCGAGTTGTACGACCTTATGGTCTCCTTACAGATAAGTCAGCCACATAGGGCTTACATTATTCAAAGTAAAGAAATAGCAGCGGAACATAAGTAAAGGTCGTGGAAGCCTTCATCTTGCCACAGGCAACCGACTGGGCTTGCCCCCTAGTTGTTCGTATCCTCAATGTACTCCTCCTCCCAAACTGGTGTAGTCTCCTCCATTGATGTTGGGGTTGATAAGCAAGGTGGGGTGAGTACACAAGGCACTCAACAAGTAATGCACAGAATGCAGTGCTATTACTACATGCAAAGCTTATTCCAAAGGGTTGGCTTAAATGGTTCTTTTGCATCAAATAGCAATTTTAAACCAATATCTTAATTAGATTAAAGCATTGGAACAGTTATAAGTAATACTAATTTCTTCAAATGGTTTTTCTTCGAAGATTCTCGGCACACAGCCTTAACAGTTCATTTTTAACACTTGGCACACAGCCACCCTTCCCATATTTTGTTTATGAAAATCTACCCCTTGACTGTAATCCCCAAGCAATGCTCAATACCGTGAGCACGGCTATTCGAATAGTTTGACACTCTGCAGAGGTTGTACACTTTACCCACAAGATACAGCCGCTCACCACACAGGTGATTGTCCGCAACAAAGCTTTTCAGGAACTTCTACCTTAACCAAAGAACCTCTCCGGTATTGCCTTCACTATCACTTCCCTCACACAGAGCCGAAGTATAGGACCGGCCAATCACCGTTGGATGGGCACCAAGCCGTAGCAGTGCGCTCCCCATACAGATACACCTGTGTCTTGTCACCCAGGTATCGGAGGAAAGATATCGAACCCTAGTCAACTAGGTCATCCCATATCGGACATGTGGTTGTACGGGTGACTCGGATCAAAGGCTTGCAAGGTGAAGTCCTTAAGCGACCAAGGCAAGACTTCCAACACTCAACAGTGGCACACAGCCCAATGTGGCACACAGACTCACATCACTCATTAACCCAAAGCCACACAGGCCCACCAAGCACACAGCCTCTTGCCACTTGCCCCAGTCTAAATCATTTCCCACCCAGTTGATTATTGTGCAACACATGCCGGCAATAACTCAACATCGATGCAGAACCACACAGTCATTTGTACCTCAATCTCATCATGTGGCATCATCACTAGGGGTGAAAACGGGTCGGATACGGGCGGATATTGCTCTTCCCGTATCCTAACCCATATTTTTTCCCGGATTCGAAACCGGATACGGGCTAACCGGATACGGATACGGATTCGGGTTATTCGATCTGGATACGGAGCGGATATGTGACGGATTGGTCGAAACGGATAAAGATATACGGATAATGCACGATATATAGAGTAATATATATTGAATTAAAACCATACAGTACATGACTATAGTAACAAATTATATATCAATTAAATTCAACAAACATCGTAGAAAGAATATGCTACTTAAGGATCAATAGAACCAACTAATTATTAACGTAAATGGGCTGAAATGGAAAAAAAATGATGAAAAAGGGCTGGGCCTTGCTGATATCCGAATAGGAAAATCCGAATATCCGATCCGAATATCCGATCCGATATCCGAATAGGAAAAATCCGGATATCCGAATAGGAAAAATCGAATATCCGGATCCGTCCGTATTTACGGATATTGGATGCTCTGGATCCGATCCGAATCCGATTCAAGTATCGGATCCGTCCGGATCCGACCGGATAGTAAAATCCGGTCCCGGATCCGATCCCGACCGGATCCGGTCCCGGATCGGGCGGGAGATATCCGACCCGTTTTCATCCCTAATCACCACACCACTTTTCAAAATACATTCAATGTCTTTAATCAGTATTGTAGCATTTTTTCGAAAGTTCACTCATGATTCGTTGCAAGGCTAAGCATCTACTCACGGTCTAGCCTCCCGTGTTGGCACAATATTAACATCCAACTAATATAATCAAACTTAGGGTGACAATGATTTAGGGCATACAATTAATAATTCAAGGTGGCATAACAAAATGGGTTGATTAACTACATTATCCTGAATCAATTTAAATTAATTTTAAATAAATAAGCATGCATAGTTTCAAAGCATAAACTACATTTTAAAAACCTGGGATCAAAATGATCAAAGCATCACTTGCCTTCAAAGAGTTGCTGGTCTTGTTCCGAAATTTGGTCTTGAGCGACGAATTCTTCCTCGAAACTTTTCGGCAAATTTGCGTCTACGCGTACAAACAAAATATGCAATAAATAGCTAATGCAGAAGACTAAATGACCTCAAAAATTCAAATAAAATTCACCATTAAATAGATCACAATTTTATGAATTTTTAGAAATTTGAATCACCCAAATCCGAGTTAAAATGCCAAAGTTATAGTCATTTGAAGTTTGAATAAAATCTGAAAATACAGAAATTAAGAAAATCCAATTTTTCTGAATTATTTTTATACTGGAAATTCGCTTTTATGACGTCAGCACCGCGTCATGATGACGTCAGCACAGAAATGAATTTCGATCGAAATATTTTTATATATAAAAATATTTATGGCGTCATCGCCGACGTCCATTTCGACACGTGCACGCCAGAGGCCGCCACGTCGTTCAATCTATGGGTGGGTCCACGGTTCGGCTCGGTCCACCGTGGACTTGGTTCCTGAAACAGTGCGATCCACGTGGCAAAATCGGACCGTTCGCTAAAATCGACGGTCGGATCCTATCTGCGCGGCTCGGCGACGCCTCGATTTCCGCACGGCCACGCTTCATGCATCGAACGGTCCCCTCGGGTCCAACGGCCAGCGACGCGCGGACTCGGCGATGCCGGATACGCGGCGACACGCGGCGCAATCGCAACGGCTCGTTTGAAATCAACGGCCGAGATTGGTCACGCCGGTCAAAAGAAACGCGCGCCGCACGCGATTGGTTGGAGGTGCGGCGCTATCACCGCCGCGACGTTCAAATTTGAGCGGCGCGGATCCTAGGGCAAAACCGGATCGAACTCAACCGTTCAGATCCGATCCAACGGCTCAGTTCTGGGTGTTTACTATACATGGCGCGGCGTGGCTCAATCCTACGCGTACACTAACGATCCAACGGTGAGATGTAACCAAGTTCTGAGACTAGATCTAATCTCTACCGTTCAATCCGGATCTAGCAGTGCAGATCTACTCTAGAAGAACACAAAGAAAAGTGGCGTGGGCGAACGAGCGTGCGATGAAGATCGGACGGACGACGGCTTCGGTGAAAGCGGCGGCGGCGAAGAAGAAAAGGTGCGGAGTTGAGGAAGATGGCGCAGCCACGGCGCTCACGGGCTTCTCGGCGTGATGAAGTGGCTCGTTCGGCGGCTTGGCGGAAGGATTACTCCGGTGACCTTGGCGACGGCGGAGAGAAACCGGCGGTGAAGTAAACGACGAAAAACTGCGGCGGCACAAAGACGCAACTACGGCGAGCTCGCTCAGGCGCTAGAGAGGGTCTCGGCGTGCGTGCGAGGAGTCAAAAGACGCGGCATGAAGGTCTCTGCACGACGCCATCAACGGGGACTTAAGGGCTGCCTCGACGTGCGCGAAACTGCCGGCGGAAATCACGACCATCAAAGCCCACGTCTCTCCGGCGATCTCACGGGGACGAAGTGACGTGGCGCAATCCTGCGCGTCCGTGCGGCGACCATCCGAAGACTCACGCATGCAGCGACGTGGCGCTCCTCAGCGTTCGATCCGGATCGGACGACTTGGTGAAGCGGCGCTAGGGTTCGGTGGCGGTTGGGCGGCGACACGCACTGAGAATGGGCTCGGCCCATTACTGTTCATCTGATTTTTAAATCTTTTCACATTTAAAATAATTCTAGAAATTCAATTAAATCATTTGGAGCTTTTAAAATAGCAGAAAAAATTCCAAAAAAAATCTAGAAATTACTTTGAGATGTTTGGAATTCCATTAAAATATTTGCAATAAAACTTTGCAAAAACTTTTCCATTATTTAATTGTTTTCAAGAAAATTCCTATTTGAATAAATCCAAATAAACTTAAATAAATTCCCAAAAATTCAAAAAAAAATCAAAAATACTCCAAAATTTAAATTAGAGCAAAAATTAGGGTGTTACATGTGCGTCGTAACAAACGAGTACGGATACCATTCGGATAAACCTTGATATGTCCCAAGTCGGACCAGAGCTGTGTCCTACACTAGTCGGATACAGGTATCACTCGGTCATGAGCTGAGAAAATCCCGATACGCTCCAAGTCGAGCCTAAGCTATATCCTACAGCAGTCGGATATGGGTATCACTCGGCCACGAGCCAAGAAAATTTTGATATGCTCCAAGTCGAGCCTAAGCTATATCCTACACCAGTCGGATATAGGTATCACTCGGCCATGAGCCAAGGAAAATTCTGATACGGTCCAAGTCGAGCCTAAGCTATATCCCACAGCAGTTGGATATGGGTATCACTCGGCCAATAGCCACGTGAGCATGATATGTCCCAAGTCGGACCAGAGCTATATCCTACAGCAGTCGGATATAGGTATCACTCGGCCAAGAGCCGCACAAATCTTAATATATCCTACGTTTGACCTAAGGTATATCCTACGTCAGTCGGGTACGGATATCACTAGATCAAAGAGCCATGCAAGCTTCGAAACGCTCCAAGCTGGGTCTAAGCTACGTCAAACGACAATCATGGAAAAACACTTTGAAAGGTACTTCTTTATTATATATAAAATTCCCCAGGCATTATGCCTGAGAAAATATTACATTTGTAGGGGTCCTACACTTCTCCCCAACACACGCGACCTAGTGCCTCCACAAGGGCTTCCCTAGCCCTATAAAAGGCAGGGAAAATCTCGAGGAGGGTGTCGATGGCGGCGCAGTCGCGGGCGACCGCCTCCTCCTCGACCAATTCCGCCATGGCGTGGTCGTAGGACTCCCATAGCTCGGCGAGCTCTGGGTCCCGGTCGTCCATGTAGTTCCTCATCCTCATGAGGAAGATAGAAGCTTGAAGCAGAAAGGTGGAGGACTAAGCATGAAGCAATACATCCCAGAAGCATTGGTTCGCCTTTTATAGCCGATGCGGCAAGATTGAAGTAAATGCGAAGATGCAGTAACACCAAAAACCGAGGAGACTTGTAGTTAATATCATTTCAGAAGCCAAAGAGGTTCCTGGGAAAATGAATCGGCATGGGAAATCAGAAAACGACATCGAAGACTGTCCGGCATTGATCCTTGAAGATTATGATCAGTTGAAAAAAAATTGGGGGTTATATTCGAGTCCTTCATAATCCCCTTGCTGCAAGAAGAAGTGTTCAGATCAAAAAAGAGACCAGTCAGAGGTTTAAGCTGGAAGCTGAGAACGTCGATCCAAGGTTGAAGTCCAAATGAAGACACAACAATAGGATCATGAATCACTCGGGGGCTACTTTGGAATATAAGAACCCGGGTATCCTCATAACCAGCCCAGAAGGCCTAGAGGGTAAGCCCCGCTCCAAGCCTTGTTGCCGTGCGCAAAGGGATACATCCCAAAGATAGTTGAACGTATAATTAGAAATAAGAGATATGATTGTAATCCGAGTTGTTAACAGGGTGGATAAAGATGTAAACTCTATCGTGTAACCGGTTAGAATCATGTAACCGATCGGGATCCCTTAACCGATCGGGACTCTGTAAACCGCCCCACCCCCCACTATATAAGGGAGAGGGCGGGCAACAACAAAAAAGGAAGACACATGACATATCGCCCAGAGCACATTGCGCTTTGAGCAATCTTAGATCCAAGAGATCCACATAATCCCAGCACACAGGACTAGGGTATTACCTCCTCCATCGAGGGCCTGAACCTATCTAAACCATTATCTTGTGTGACCTTCGAGTTTGAGATCTAGCGCCTGCCCCATAAATTTATTGCCGACTACAAAAGTCGATACCTACTTTTTTCCAACTGCTGGCAAAGTATGAAAGGAGGAATGAAAGACCACGACGAAGCCCTCCACGTCAGCTAGTTAATGAATATCAACCAAGCGGCCCTAAAAGAGCTCACTAGCGGTGCCCTTTTTGGCAATTCTGCTAGGAAAGGGGATTAGTTTTGCCGTCACAAAACACATGTCCAATGCAGCATTACCCATATCAAGGTGACAGGCATCGATGGTTGGCTGAAGATAGGATTTCTAGATCAACCCAAGGGCATCAAGTTGAAGGGTTTGATTCAAGATCGGCCAAAGAAAGGATTTCTAAGCCGTTCATAAGTCAAAAATAAGATCAAGACGAGTCTGGTTTATGATCGGTCCAACAAAGGATTTCTAAGCTGATCATAAGTCAGAAACAAGACCAGGATGAGGGGTCTAGCTCTGCGGCTAGTATAGATTTGGTAGGAAAAAATATGTAAGTCGATCGAACCAAAGCCGAGATGGTGTCCTCCGGGTTTAAGTCGATCACAAAGAAGAAGGCTTCAACAGCTAAGGACTCAAGAGATGACGGAAGCTGAACAAGAAAAACTAAGGGATGAAACTTTTAATGAGCTTCGTCTGATTAAAATTGTGAGAGAAGAGTGGAGGAAGAAAAAACCAGATTCGCTTGATGATTTTAGTTCCACAAAGCCGATCTAGTCTGGAAAACTATACCACCCATCGGCTCGAGAGATAGCCGATTTGGTAAGTGATTAATGTGGGATTGTATAGTGTGCATCGGCTTGTCCAAGGTAACTCCTACATTCTGGAAACATTAGACGGGGTGGTATTTCCTAAAGCAATTAATGGCAAATACTTGAAAAGTATCACCCAAGGTACTGGTTGATCTTAATTAGCTAAAACTCAAATCGTTACTATCAACTACGAATATACAAGTTGGTTGATTACCGATTTGAAAGCCAAATTAAATCGATGCAGTTAAATTTTGACTGTGATAAGAACATATATGTTCAAGTCGATGAAGAAGATTTTTGGAATATAACATGTTATCTCCCAAAAATAGGGGGCATATGTTAGCACATAAATTTGATAAGGCATAACCGATTTGTTAGGTCTAAGATGAAATTAGATATTTCTTACCGATATCGGTTAAAAACGGAAAATGTAAATTACAATTGGAATTATAGCCGATATGGAGTTCAATATGAAGAGTCTTAGCTGATATCGACTCAAAGAGTAAATTATTTCCTAGAAGTTGAGGCTGATACACATTGTGGATCTTGAGTTAGAGAAGGATACGATCAGCCTAAATGATATTGTTGACGCCAAGATTTAGCAGATGTAGCCAATTTAGGAAGATAAGGTTAAACATGGGTAGTCTTAGCCTATATCGGCTCAGAGAAAAGTTTATCTTTTGGAAGTTGAGGCTGATACAAATCATGTGTTTGCAAAAATCAGAGGAGGATACGATTGGCCTAAGTGCTATATAAGAGGTCAAGGTACCCAGAACCAATCAATCAAACAACTCGCATATACTTTTTATCTACTTTTTTTCATCAACTAGGAGTAGTCTTATAATTTAGATCTTTTGTAATTCGTCGTTGATTAATAAAAGTTGCGCATCTCCAATTGTTGATCTTCTCCGATTACGTCAGGTTTGGTTTTCTCTGATCTTGTTGGGCATCACCTTTTTCGAAAAAATCTAGCTGTATCAACCATCTAATCAGCTCTAACTGGTTTTTTAGACTTATCGTTACCTTGTATTTAATCGGCTTTGCGTAGCTATTTAGATCCTTACCGATTATCACACTAGATCGGCTTTGAGCATAATTTTTCATCTATCTTGCCGATTTCAGCATCAAATCGGTTGGCATGCCTCGAACCTCTTGAACCCGGCGTTCACGTGTGTTTAAGTAGATTAATCCGTCGTCACATTTTTTAGTGCAACAATATTTTTTTTAAAATGTGATGCTACTATCTTTGTATATGCTCTTCAAATTTTGATTTTTAGGGCACTAAATGAAGTCTAAAATTTCTGAAAATTTTACTACATTATCCATGGGCACTCTTTATACTATCATTAAAATTTCAGAGCATGATCAAGCTTGTAAATTTTTATAAAAATCTGACATTGTTTCTATTCCTTTTCATTAATTGTTGTTTTTTATTTTCTAGAAGCACAAAATGAATTGAAATTTCTCTGAGGTGTTTTATATATTAATTTGGATTTATTCAAATGTTTTGAAATTTTTTCCAATTTTCCTTGAGTATGCGAAAAATCGAATAAAACCAGTCGAAAATCGGTGAGGAAAGTGAAGTCGCTTAGTTTGCCAATTTTCGAAAAATAGAACAGGTCGAAAATTGGTAAAATCGGTCGATTTTTGTTTTTTTTTCACTTTTTGACCACCGATATAAAAAAGTTTGACTTCGAAACTGTTTGATTTCTATTGATTTTCGACGAAAATTAGTGCCGATCACCTGGCAATTTTTGGATGCGATTTAGTATTGTGAACACTGGTCTCAATCGTATTACACATGAATCAAGTTTAGGGCAACCCAACGGGATTTGTGCATGCTTGAATTGGAACTATTTAGTACGATGGCTTTTCATGATAAAAATCTGCATCTGCAATTTGGAACTATTTAGTACGATGGCTTTTCATGATCGATTTGTGCATGCTTGAACTGGAACTATTTTTTCGTAGTTCTAACACCAACGGGGTAATTTTTTTACGCTCTATTTTATGTAGTTTAGGGTTAGGATTAGGGTTAGGGTTAGAACTAATTAGTTTCACGGTTTTTTTTGTTTAGTGTTTAGGAAGGTTAGGGTTAGATGTAAATATTTTCGCGGTTTAATTTGTGTAGTGTTTAGGGTTAGGGTTAGATGTAATTAGTTTCACGGTTTATTTTCTTTAGGGTTAGATGTAAATATTTTCGCGATTTATTTTGTTTAGTGTTTAGGGTTAGATGTAGTTAAATGTAGTGTTCATATTTTTAGTAATTTAGTGTTTAGGGTAAGGATGGCCCATGAACAAACACCGGTCCAAAACATGAGTAATTATGTACGTAAAACATACGATTATTTGCGTTGTACATACAGTCAGTTGCTCTAGTTATTTTCGCGGTTTACTTTGTGTAGTGTTTAGGGTTAGATCTAGTTAAATGTAGTATTTATTTTGTTTAGTGTTTAGGGTTAGATCTAGTTAAATGTAGTGTTTATTTTGTTTAATGTTTAGGGTGGCGGCTTTAGCAGCATCCGATTTGTTTAGTTGTGTAGCAAGAAATCATGGTAGTGTTTAGCAACAAAATGTAGTTGAATCTAGTTATATTTTTAGTAATTTAGTCGGTTTGTGGAAACGCATGTACATAGTTATTTTTACGAATAATAATATGTTATTACGGTTTCTGAGATAGATGTCGATAGATATGTTTTTACATATAGAAGTGCGATATATATATTGTTAGGGCTGTAGATATTTTTAGAAATACAAGTGCAGTGATGAATATTTTTAGTAATGTAGATATTTTTATAAGTGCGGATATACATACGTATAGTTTATAGTACTTTTTACGAAGAGTAATTAATTGGTGTGCTAATGAATAGGTTATGAGATATGTTAGAACGAGTTCCATTTAGAATCTTTTATGGAGAAGGGGTTGTCATGTATGGTTGAAAGTGCGGATCGAGTAACTTTCGGTTTGTGGATAGAAGTTTAAGTAGGGTCGAAGAAGCGGACATTTATACGTGTTGAATTGGTTGTATTATCGTTTGGATGGAACAAGAGAAGTGGCAGCTCAAGTTATCTTGTCTTTGCACCATCGAGATGATCCTGTTTATTGGGAGTTGGTTGGTGAAAGGCGCATCTTGGAGGTCATATGTGAGGGGGTGGGCAGCGTGGATGGTGTCGGGTGCTTTTGGTGCAAGCGTATGAAAGGGCTATTGCACCGCAGTGAAACTGGACGCCGGTGAGCGTAGCAAGGCTCAAAATGAGTTCACTTATGGTGACACTGAAATTGGGGAGTCTAGCCGGGAGCAGCATGTTCAGGGTTGCAATGAGGATATCGTCTACCAGAGTGGTGAGCAAGTTGAGATTGGGAGGATGAGGAAACATTGGGCAAGATCTTGCGAGGGCAAGTAGGCGAAGGTGAGGAAATTGAGGAAGTAATAGCACAGATGGAAGAGGAAGACCTTGAATATGAACAAGTAGAAGTGGAAGGCAGCGATGATTCGGATGAGGAAGATGAAGATGTTGAGCCACTTGTGCAAGCAGATTGGAGCACGCATCAATTTAATAACTTGGTTGTAAATGAAGGCGATGATACACCTTGGCGATATAGCGACAATGAGGTGAGACCTAACAGCATGTACCCACAAAAGAAGCGATGCAGGATGCTATCAAAGATTGGGCCTTATCACTAAGAAGAACTTTCGAGGTTAAGAAGTCCACCTCAACACCTTTCTGACGTGGTGTGCGAGATGCAAGGGTGCCCTGGAGAGTGCAGCGTACAAGCCCAAATGGGGCATCCCTTGGCTATGTTGAAGGTTGAACAACATAGTTGTATGGTGAGAAACCACAGTGGCTCACAGGAACCTGTCGTCCGGGTATATCGCGAGTGTCATGTACCGGAGATAGTTGAGAACTGAATTTTGAGCCCGTGCTATTATTCGAGCAATTGAGCAGATTTGATACACAATTAGCTACTGAGGAAGGCATGGAGGGCGAAGCAGAAGGCCTTGAAAATGAGATTTGGGAAATTTGAAGACTCGTACCATAATCTGCCCGCACTGCTCAGTTGCATTCAGGGAAGAAATCTTGGTACTTTTATGATTATCGGGTGTCCGTCAAGGAAGTGGCCGAACAAGAGGCATCTGAAGAGAGTTTTCTTTGCATTCGGAGCTTGCATTAGGCGTTCTATCTCTGCCGTCCATTGTTGTGTGTGGGCGGCACATTCTGACAAGGAAATACAAAGGACAAATAATGGCAATTTGTGGGTGTCGACGCGAACAACCAGTTTCACTGTTGCCTTTGCCTTCATGGAAGCGAGAACTATGAGAGTTGGTGTGGTTCCTCTGAACTTGAAGATCGGGGTGGTGAAGACTCGCCAACATGTGTGCATCTTGCATGCGAGCATCTTTGTGCGCTTAGTGCCATCGAGACGATTGCAAGCAGGGAAGAGAAGCTATTTCCTGGGTGACTTGCAGAGCCGATGGTGCATGAGGCATTTGGCGCGAACTTCTATAAGCGGTTCAAGAACAAGGAAGGCGATGAACATGTTCAAGAGGCTATGTAAGCAGAACCAAGATAGCAAGTTCCGTACTCTTTGGAAGAATCTTGATGAGCTAACAAAAAAACACAAAGAGACTACTAGCAGTGTAACACAGGAGCAGGCAGAGTCTTTATTCCCTCTAGCAACAGAAGATGAGGCGACGAGTCGTTGTCGTAGGCAAAGGCCGATCAAATGTTTCTCGGACTGGATAAAGCACGAGCCCAAAGAGAAGTGATCATTGTTACATGACACACATGGTGCTAGATACGGTGTCATGACGACCAACTTGGCAGAGGTGTACAACTGGGTAATGAGAGGGATGAGGTGTCTCCCGTTGGTAGGAATTGTTGAGGGAGTGCTGCGGGATACAACCAAGTATTTTGTGGATAGGCATAAAGCTGCTGAAGTAGTAATGAGAGATGAGAATGCCTTGTACTCAAGCATGATAAGTAAATACATGGATGAGAAGAGTAAGAAGGCGGGCAAGCATAGAGCTATCAAAGTAGGTTCACGAACAACTGCGCTCGAGGTGATATCAGGGATAAAGGGCGGCGGGGAACAAACGAGAAGGTTATCACCCAAGAGTGCATCTTACAGGTGAATGTCAATGCTCGTGTAACAAACCCCTCTGTTGCCTGAGCCATGTTCTCATGTGATAGCTGCATGTGCATTATTTGGAATGCGACCGGTACATATCTATCTGAATATTTTACAAAGGAAAGGTGATGGCAACTGGGAGGAGGCTGTATGGTTATGGTGTTGTCGGTTCTTTCACCACAACCCCCGGTGTCGATGAAAGGTTACGGGTCACGACTTTCATGCAAGATCATACAAAGGAGGCCGTCGCAAAACAAGGCGTATCGGGAATGATATGGATGAGTCCAAAGCGTAAGCGCGTGAAGAAATGTTCGTTGTGCAAGCGAGCAGTCACACGTTCAAGCGCGCGACCAAATAACGAAGAGGGCGAAGGAGGAGATGGCCACCGACGGCGAGGAAGGATCGTAAATGCAAGGCGTGGTGGGCGGCGTCATCGGACTATCGGAAGCTATTTGAACTATTAGATGCTATATGTCAAATTAATATTTTGTTTATGTAATATGCGTTGTGTCTGTTTTAATATAATTTGAAGGCGTAATGTGCGTTGTAACTGTTTTAATATAATTTGATGACGTAATGTGCGTTGTAACCTGTTTTAATATATTTTTCCGATGAAGTGTTCGTTGCAATCTGTTTTAATATATTTTCTTGATGAAGTGTTCGTTGTAACTTTGTTCTAATATATTTCTTGATGTAGTGTGCGTTATGTCTGTTTGATTAGAGTTTGTGGGCGCTTGTGTATTTATTTATGCGCATTTGGTTCGATGTATTGTTCTCATGTTAGTGTATTTATTTATACGCATTTGGTTTGATGTATTGTTCGATGCTTGTGTATTTGTTTGTATATAACTTTCCTTTTGTAATTTGCGGTATGGCTCACGGTGTGGATGACGACTAGCCCTTTGAGTTGGTAGACCCAGTCGTTGACAGTCGTCACCGTGCACACTTCGCCACCGCTTCACCAGAGGAGGGACAGGACCCTCAGGAGCTGGGCGTGCTACGGCCGAGGCCACCGTGGGAGCTCTGGACCCTCAACCCACGTTGGATCCCCAGGTAACGTATTTATCTTTTAATTTCAAAATATTCCCGATGTAGTATCGTAATCTGTTTTAATTAACTAGTGCGGTGCTCATATTAATTTAATATTTACATTCAGTAAGGTGAAAGCGCAGGATTCTTGCCAGCAGCACGGATGGTGAAGGCGCCGCAGTGTGCGGGGAGGGACGCGAGCCACTGGTTCCCGTTTGACAGGTCCCTTCTCACCGCTCTGGTGGATCGGTGGAGACCGGAGACGCACACCTTCCACTTACCTGTCGGGGAGATGGCGATCACTTTGGAGGACGTCTCCTACCTCCTCGATCTCCCGCTCGCTAGTGACCCTGTGGTGCCGCAGGACGTCGACCCGCTGTGGCGGGATGAGGTACTTGCGCGGTTCCATGGTGTGCTACCGCCTGCCGCGTACCGAGTATTCACCAGCACCCATGGTCCCACACACAGGTGGCTTCGACAGTTCGTGGTAAGCAACTAACCTTTCAAACTTAACTTCGCATATATATATTGGCTAGACTAACAAGAAAACTTAAATTTACAGGCGGAGCACATCGTCGAGCCTGCGGACGAGCAGAGGGTGAGCCGCCACCTTGAGGCTTACCTGCTCTGGCTGTTTGGCTGGTGCATGTTCACGAGCTCCCACGGGGATAGCGTGGACAGGCACTTCATCCAGTTCGCGAGGGTGAAGGACCATGTGGAGTTCCATCCTTGCTTGTGATGAGTATTTGACTTTATATGATCTAGGATAGCTTAGATTTGAGTTTGTATTTAAATGTGATCTTCATGTGTTGGCCGGACCAAAATTTTATGATCTTCATGTGTTGGCCGGACCAAATTTTTATGATCTTCATGTGTAGGCCGGACCAAATTTTTATGATCTTCATGTGTAGGCCGGACCAAAATTTTGTGATCTTCATGTGTAGGCCGGACCAAATTTTTATGATCTTCATGTGTAGGCCGGACCAAATTTTTATGATCTTCATGTGTACTACGGACCAAATCGCGATGGTTCTCATGTGTACTACGGACCAAATCGCGATGGTTCTCATGTGTACTACGGACCAAATCGCGATGGTTCCCATGTGTACTACGGACCAATTTTTCCAGCGTGCAGTAATATGCATTTTTGAGGGTCTTCCCGTGCTCGAAAAATTATGTGTTCTACATGAAAGTTGTAGATAATTTCGAAACACAACTTTTCCATGTTGACAAGATTTTCAGTAGAACAACATATAAAATCATAACAAATTTAGAAGATCCTGCTGTATTGAAAACAGCTAGTCTGCATTTGGTTGAAATGCTTTGGTCCGTTTTTGGTCTTTTCTAACCCCAACTCATGATCGAATTGTTGTGATGGGTTCATGGTGGAACCAAGAAGGGATTTCTTTTCTTTGTGAATGTAGGACTTCATTTGGTGGTCATGGTGAGGCGAAGGGAGGCTGGAACTAGGCATGGGATGGCGGAGGTTCAAGTTGGCGGAAGTTCGCGGAAGATGGCGGAGATGAAGTTGGTGCAGTTCAAGAGACAAGAGATTAGTGGAGAAGCTAGCTTATCACTACTTGGATCAAGGAGAGCTGTAGGGTTGCGATTCGGAAGATAAAGTAGTGGATAAAGTGTAACTTCTTTGTCAGTGTACTAAGAAAGTACACGAGTGTAGTTGAGAGTTGTTGAGAGTATGCGTGTAAGGATCAAATCCTGGCTCTTGGAAGTTGGCTTAGGATTGAAGCAAGACATCCAAGGGTGGGAATTGATCAGTCACTATAAATAGAGGGTAGAGGCAGCCTCCCTCTTTGAAGGTTCGAGGTTTCTTTGCTCATTTGAGTTTTGCCCACTTTGTTTTGAGGCTTTGTAAACCTCCCTTCCAGAAATGAAATGTTCTTCATTTATGTTCTAGTTTCATTTCCTTACGCATTTACATTACGCACTTAAATTACGCTATCTAAATTCGCATTTACTTACTTGCAATTTACTTTACGTAATTTGGATTTGCCTCATCTCCTTCTACATGCTATTGAATCTTTGTTGAAATTCATGGTTGATGAACTCTTCTCTTGATTCGATGCTTTCAATCATTTAGGCAATCATACATTCTTGTTGCAAGTTGTAAATCTGTGTGTTCTTGAAGTGTGTAAAGCGTGTGACTTGCAGTTCTTTAGTTTTGATTTGCTTCGGTTCTTGTTGCAAAGAATGAGGATTGATTGGATGAATTTTCACTCTCGAGCATATCCAAATTCTCTAAGCAACCACAGTTCAAGTTACGCAATGAAACCGATCTTTTGTTCCTTCATGATGAATTCTTAATTGATCGAGTTTTGGTGTTTACTCTTGTGCTATCTTGCTTTTTGTGATGTATGAGAAGGCATTCAAAGTCTATCTTGATCATTAGAATCTCACAAGCAAGCCAAGATCATGATTGGCTTTTGGAGTCGTCTTGTTTTGAACACCGCTTGTGTTTTTCTAGTCTCTGTTTTACAAGCGTATTGAGTCTTTTGACTAGCATTTGTCCAAGAGGTGGGAAAATTTATTTTGGGACCATTCACCCCCCCTCTGGTCGCCATCTCGGTCTTTCAATTGGTATCAGAGCCGGTTTTGCTCTTTCATAGATCTTGACCGGTCTTAAGAGCCATGGCGATGGACAAGTATTCCACCAAGCCACCCATTTTCTGCGAGTCGATTTTCCATTCGGAAGTCACGCATGGAGTCATACATCTACGCCGGGGCTTCCGATATGGCGAAGGTGAAACTCCCATATGAGGTTCCCGCCGATGAAAGCGTCACGGCCGGCAATATGGTGGCGTTGAGGCGACGCTAAGGCAAGGAACATCCTCATACGTGGTCTTAGCCGAAGTGAGTATGACGGATTTCTCACCTTCGTTACGCTCATGAGATTTGGGTAACCCTCGATGCTTACCATGAGGCACTACCCAAATCAAGGCGATTCGACAGGACCAATTCAAGCGTGAGTTCAACAAGTTTGAACGACTGCTTTGGTGAGAGTCTTGGCGAGTGCTTTGGTCGGTTCACGAAGATTTTGGCGACCTCGAGCGATCGGTTGCATATACGACTCGGATAATGCTCGATATTTTTGACCGCACTCGATCTTCGTGTTTGGGAAATGAAAGTGACCACCATCAAGGACACCACCGACCTGTCGACCTTGACTCTTGACGGGTTGTATTCCCGCCTCAAGACTCATGAGATCGACGTCGTCTCGCGGAAGACGAAATCTCAGTCGATGGCGTTGGTCACTGATCCCATTGGATCTTCCTCTTCTGACTCTTCTTGTGGTTTCTCTCTCTCCACCCTTTGCGAGCTAAGGAATGACCAACTGGAAAAATTTCCAGAAAATGAGCTTGCTCTTCTTGCTCGCAAGTTTTCTCATGCCTACAAGAGGGTAAGAGAGAGAAAAAGAGGTGGCGTGATCACCTGCTTCGAGTGTGGTGGCCCCAACCACATTCGAGCAAACTGCCCCAAGCTGGAGAAGGGCAAGAGCGAACAAGGCGGTTCGGGCAAGAACGATTGCACCGACAAGAACCACAACAAGAAGGCCCCAGCTCGTGAGCCGGCGAAGAAGAAGTACCACAACTTCGCCAAGAACAAGAAGCTCTTTCACCGGGTCCTCGCCGCTTGATTTGGGCGACATCGAGCTCTCCGACCTCGAGAACCCGGGCGATGCAAGCAAGGACGATCCGCAAGAGAAGGTGAAGAGCGGTGACGACTTCTCCGACATGTGCTTCATGGCAGGCGCCATTGAAGTGAGCGACTCCGAGCTGTACAGCGACACGGATCAGGTTCGTCGGATGGGGAAGGGCGATGTTTGGATTGTTGACTCCGGTTGTTCTCGTCATATGACCGGAGATTCTCGTTGGTTCTCTTCCCTAGTCTGAGCCCCTGGTGATGAGTTAATCACTTTTGGGGATGCATCTTCAGGTAGAATCATTGCTAAAGGTACCATCTGCATTAACCAAAATTTCATTCTTAAAGATGTTGCCTTAGTAAGTAAGCTGCAATACAATCTGCTCTCTGTTTCTCGACTTATCGATGACTCTTTCGAGGTAAGCTTCAAGAGTAATGCCTGTAGAATCCTTGATTCATCAGGAGGGTTAGTTTGCGGGATTTCTAGATTTGGGAGAGCCTTTCGTGCTGATTTTTCTGCTTCTTCTAGAGACTCTCTTCGATGTTTGATTGCTTCTGAGTCCCGTGATCTCTCCTTCTGGCATAGGAGACTTGGTCACATTGGTTTTGATCATTTGACCCGAGTTAGCAGCCACGATCTCATTCGGGGTTTACCTAAACTCAAGATGGTCAAAGACTTAGTTTGCTCTCCTTGCCGACATGGCAAGATGGTTACTGCTTCTCATCCTCCAGTCACCATAGTGATGGTGATGCACCAGGATGCTTTTGTCCGGCTAGAGTCTGATCGGCGGGAGGGAAGTGGTATGTTCTTGTCATCGTTGATGATTTTCTAGATACTCTTGGGTATTCTTCATGGCCTCGAAGGATGAGACTTTTCTCACTTGGGGTTTGGTCGATGGGTTGTCCATTGAGCTCCAGGTGCATTCTGAGCTATCTGCAGTGATAATGGCACGGAGTTCAAGAATTCCTACTTTGAGAGTTTTGTGTAGAGTGCGGTTTAGAGCATCAGTTCTCTTCTCCCTCGCCCCTCGTGAGAATGGCGTAGTGGAAAGGAAGAACATGACCCTGGTTGAGATGGCGGGACGATGCTAGATGAGTCTGATACTCTAGGAAGTTTTGGGTGAGGCTATAGCTCTTGCTTGCCATGTTTCTAATCGCGTGTTTTTGAGAGCACATTTGCATCGCACTTCTTATGAGTTGAGGTATGGCGAAAACCCGGTGTGTCTCATTTTCGTGTTTTGGTTGCAAGTGTTTTATCTTGAAGTCTAGTAAACTAGATAAGTTTGAGTCTCGCTCTTGTGATGGTATCTTTCTAGGTTACTCGTCTTCTTCTCGTAGCTATAAGTTAGGAGTGTCGATGCGCATAGGATCTTAGAGACCTGTGATGTGACCTTTGATGAGGCTAGCCCAGGAGCTAGACACGATGTTTGAGCTCTTCTTATCCCTCCGAGATCTTCTTTGAAGAAGATGAGGATGATGGAAATGATGGTGTTCCACCGGATCCAGTCCCCTCTCTACCTGAGGTGCCTCCTGTTTCCATTTCTGCACCTCAGGGAGACCAGCCCTTGCCTTCCGACTCTCCTTTAGCGAGTGGCTTTGTTCCTACCTCTTCTATTCAAGAGGTAGAGGCTACTTCTGTTGCTGGACCTCCCCGTCATATTCAGAGACGTCATCCTCCTGATCAGATGATTGACGATTTGTTCGAGCGTGTCACACGCTCAAGAACGGGTCTGTCCTCCTTCTGTCTTCACTCTGCCTTCGTTGCCTCATTTGAGTCGAAGGATGTTTCTCATGCATTATCCGATGAGTCGTGGATTAATGCTATGCATGAGGACTTTGAGAACTTTGAGAGGAACAAGGTATGGCAGCTTGTCGAGCCCCCATCTGGTCATAATGTCATTGGGACCAAGTGGGTGTTCAAAAACAAGCAGAGTGAGGATGGGGTTGTCATTCGCAACAAGGCTAGGCTAGCTGGACAGGGCTTTTATCAAGTTGAGGGTCTTGACTTTGAGGAGACCTTTGCCCCTGTAGCTAGGCTAGAGGCTATTAGTATCCTGCTTGCATTTTCTACATCCCGGGGCTTCAAGCTCTATCAAATGGATGTCAAGAGTGCATTCCTCAATGGCTATATTGAGGAAGAGGTTTATGTCAAGCAACCTCCAGGATTCGAGAACCCCAAGTTTCGAGTCATGTATACATGCTTTCCAAAGCTTTGTATGGACTCAAGCGAGCCCCAGAGCATGGTATGAGAGGCTCAAGTCTTATCTTCTCACCATGACTTTAAAATGGGCATAGTAGACAAAACTCATTCATCAAACACCATGAGTCTCATTTTCTTCTTGTCGGTTATGTGGGCGATATCATTTTGGTGGCTCGTCTCATTCGCTTGTGTCTCGGTTTTACGAGGTGATGAGCCTGAGTTTGAGATGAGTATGATGGGCGAGTTAAGCTACTTTCTTGGCTTCCAAATCAAGCGGACTCGGGAGGTACTTTCTTGCATCAAGGCAAATATACGTGACCTCTGAGGCGCTCGATATGTTTGATGGGAAGCGGTGATGACTCCTATGGCCACCTTCTTGTCCTCGAGCACGATGAGGATGGTGAGCTCTTGATCAAAAGGAGTTTGAGCATGATCGGCTCCCTCTTGTACCTCAACTGCTTGAGGCGGACATACATTTATTTGTGTGTGCATGCGCTCGATTTCAAGCTTCTCCTCGCGCCTCTCACGCTTGAGTGATCAAGCGCATCTTGATTACCTTCGTGCTACCTGCGATTATGGTATTTGGTACTCTTCTTCTTCTTGTCTATCTCTTAGAGCCTTTTCCGATGCCGACTTTGTGGCTATAGGATAGATAGGAAAAGCACTTACGCACTTGCAATTCATTGGCACTTCTCTTGTTTCTTGGTCATCTAGGAAGCGATGCAGGGTTGCAGTCCACGGCGAGGCCGAGTATGTTCTTTGCGGCCGATTCTTTGTAGCAGTGCTCTGGATGAGATCGACCTTGCGGGACTATGGGTTAGAGATAGAGAGTGTGCCACTTTTCGTGACAACACTACGCTATTTGCATTGCTAAAAACCCGAGTGCAACATTCTCGGACCAAGCACATTGACATTAGATATCACTTCCTTAGAGACCATGTGGAGAAGGGAGATATCGCGCTCGATTTGTAGAGAGTGACCTCCAGTTAGCGATATCTTCACCAAGCCTTTGGATAGCTCAGGTTTGTTGCCTTGAGAGTGAGCTTGGAGTCGTGAGCCCATCGGCTTATCTTGAGGGGAGCTGGTTTGTATATTATGTACTATATATTCTCTTCGGCATTTCCTTTCTTCTTACGGGTGACTTTGGGCTTGTTTTTTGAGTTGAGTTCACTCACTTAGTCTTCGGCATGCCTTGTATGGACATCTTATCTTGTGCTTTAGGTTGCTATCATGCGTGATATTTGTTCTCTCTTCTCTCTAGGTTGAGTTCCCTCACAGTCTTATAAGTCTAGAAGGTGTTGGCCCTCACAGGTAGGCAGAGTCTGTGTGCACTCCTTAGTTGGGATCTAGAGTCGACTTCCTATGTCGATCCTTTGGGAAGATAAGAGCAAGTCTAAGCCGTAGTGAGTCTCTTCTATCTTTTCTACACTCAATAGCCACCCAATTTGCGTTTTCTCGACTTCTTCTCCTCATTCTATTTTTCGGTTGTTATTGAGTTCAATTGGGTTTTCTTTATGCCTAATCTTGATAATAACTCAACTTTAACCAGATTTGAGCTTAAAATTGATTCATATGTTGAGGGGGAGTTTTGGGAATCTGTTCATGCATTGCATTTAGACTGCATTTTCTGTTTTATGAGCTTTGTCTATTATGCATTTGACTCAATCTTCGTGAAATACATCATGCTATATCTTTTGAAGAAAATCACTAGCTTAGATATGTCCAAGTTCATTTATCAAGCTAAGGTTAATTAAAATCTGAAAAACTTAAAAGCTTTAAATGAAAATTTGATGAAACATGTTGCTTTTACTTACTAAGTTTCTTCTTTAGGGGCTTTTACCATAAATTGTGAAATTTTGGATTTCTCTAGAGTCCCTATAGCAACTTGGGTGAAATTTGCTTGATCCATATTTGAGTCCTTCAGAATTGCTCATATGTGCTAAATTGAAAATTTAAAAAAAAATTGACTCTTTTGTGCAAAATTGATCTCAGCACTTTATATTCTCGAGACTGCCTCCCATTGCATTTGGGATGAACATGGAATATATTGTGTATGACCAAGATCATTCTCTTAAGAGTTACTCTTGAGATGATCGAAAATGGCTTGAGTCAATCAACAAAAAAAATGCAAATATCAAACACATAAGTGGGTAAAGAATGCAAATAATGTCAAACATTTGCACCCCGCTATGTTTTTCGAAGTCTTAAAGAAAATTTGCATAAATTGAAAAATGGGCTCGAAGGACCTTATATGCACTTCAAAATTCCCCAAAGTGTTGAGTAGGTTGAACTCTAGGTTTTCCATTTTGATCCTTGAGTGGTTTTGCTTCTAGTTTTGAAACTTTGCTAAGTTTTGCACTTGTCAAATCTTGATAAAAAGATACATTTTTAAAACCTAGCTTATGAGCAAAATTTGTTATTTGCACTTGGACATGTCTTAGTTTGGTCATAATCTGAGATTGATAAGCTTGGTGTCATATCTTGTCATTATGATCATTTGGATAATCTTCAAAGCTCCCTTAGGTTGCATTTCATGCATACATAATAAGGGGGAGAAATTTTCATTTTGATGCCTATATTGCCAAAAGGGGGAGAAATCGTAGAAAAGGCAACATTAAAAATGTGAAAGCTTATTTGGTTCTTATGATCTTTGTAAAATTTTGCTAATTCTTATGGATCATAATTACATAATCACATTTGGCGCTTATGATTGGATTTTAGAGTTTTTTGTGGTAAACTTGCTCTTTACTTGATTTAGCTCTAAAATATGTCTTACCAACTTGGTCATGTTCTCAGTCTATTCTCTCTGGACCATGTGTGTTTTTGCAATCAAATTGCTTTCTTATTATCTTACTCAAACTCAAGTTTATGCCTTTTATAAGGTTTGTCAATATACTCATCAAGGGGGAGATTGAAGGACCATGTGGAGTTCCATCCTTGCTTGTGATGAGTATTTGACTTTATATGATCTAGGATAGCTTAGATTTGAGTTTGTATTTAAATGTGATCTTTATGTGTTGGCCGGACCAAATTTTTATGATCTTCATGTGTTGGCCGAACCAAATTTTTATGATCTTCATGTGTAGGCCGGACCAAATTTTTATGATCTTCATGTGTAGGCCGGACCAAAATTTTGTGATCTTCATGTGTAGGCCGGACCAAATTTTTATGATCTTCATGTGTAGGCCGGACCAAATTTTTATAATCTTCATGTGTACTACGGACCAAATCGCGATGGTTCTCATGTGTACTACGGACCAAATCGCGATGGTTCTCATGTGTACTACGGACCAAATCGCGATGGTTCCCATGTGTACTACGGACCAATTTTTCCAGCGTGCAGTAATATGCATTTTTGAGGGTCTTCCCGTGCTCGAAAAATTATGTGTTCTACATGAAAGTTGTAGATAATTTCGAAACACAACTTTTCCATGTTGACAAGATTTTCAGTAGAACAACATATAAAATCATAACAAATTGAGAAGATCCTGCTGTATTGAAAACAGCTAGTGCGCATTTGGTTGAAATGCTTTGGTCCGTTTTGGTCTTTTCTAACCCCAACTCATGATCGAATTGTTGTGATGGGTTCATGGTGGAACCAAGAAGGATTTCTTGTCTTTGTGAATGTAGGACTTCATTTGGTGGTCATGGTGAGGCGAAGGGAGGTGGAACTAGGCATGGGATGGCGGAGGTTCAAGTTGGCGGAAGTTCGCGGAAGATGGCGGAGATGAAGTTGGTGCAGTTCAAGAGACAAGAGATTAGTGGAGAAGCTAGCTTATCACTACTTGGATCAAGGAGAGCTGTAGGGTTGCGATTAGGAAGATAAAGTAGTGGATAAAGTGTAGCTTCTTTGTCAGTGTACTAAGAAAGTACACGAGTGTAGTTGAGAGTTGTTGAGAGTAGCGATGTGTAAGGATCAAATCTGGCTCTTGGAAGTTGGCTTAGGATTGAAGCAAGACATCCAAGGGTGGGAATTGATCCAGTCACTATAAATAGAGGGTAGGGCAGCCTCCCTCTTTGAAGGTTCGAGGTTTCTTTGCTCATTTGAGTTTTGCCCACTTTGTTGTGAGGCTTTGTAAACCTCCTTCCGAAATGAAATGTTCTTCATTTATGTTCTAGTTTCATTTCCTTACGCATTACGCACTTAAATTCGCTATCTAAATTCGCATTTACTTACTTGCAATTTACTTTACGTAATTTGGATTTGCCTCATCTCCTTCTACATGCTATTGAATCTTTGTTGAAATTCATGGTTGATGAACTCTTCTCTTGATTCGATGCTTTCAATCATTTAGGCAATCCTACATTCTTGTTGCAAGTTGTAAATCTGTGTGTTCTTGAAGTGTGTAAAGCGTGTGACTTGCAGTTCTTTAGTTTTGATTTGCTTCGGTTCTTGTTGCAAAGAATGAGGATTGATTGGATGAATTTTCACTCGAGCATATCCAAATTCTCTAAGCAACCTGGTTCAAGTTCGCAAAGAAAGCGATCTTTTGTTCCTTAATGATGAATTCTTAATTGATCGAGTTTTGGTGTTTACTCTTGTGCTATCTTGCTTGCTGTGATGTATGAGAAGGCATTCAAAGTCTATCTTGATCATTAGAATCTCACAAGCAAGCCAAGATCACAGATTGGCTTTTGGAGTCGTCTTTGTTTTTGAACACCGCTTGTGTTTTTCTAGTCTCTGTTCTTTACAAGCGATATTGAGTCTTTTGACTAGCATTTGTCCAAGAGGTGGGAAAATTTATTTTGGGACTATTCACCCCCCCTCTGGTTGCCATCTCGGTCTTTCAGAGGGCGATCGCGAACGCACCCCTTGACGCCGTGCCACAGTACTCCTTGGGGTCAGCGGTCCTCTGCGCGACGTACCGTGGGCTCTGCGACGGCTGTGGGCGGATCGCCGACAGTCGATCCTCACCGGTGTCCACCGCTCGCAGCTTTGGGCATCTGAGAGGTTCGGATCAGGCGCCCGGGGTTGACACGAGTCCTCTTCACGCGATGGTGGCGGCGATGTCGGCCGCCGACTATGGGCACCATCCGGTGCTACCGACGGTGAGATATTGCAAACCACGGTTGTGAAGCCTACGCTTTAACATTTCTCAGTACTAATGGTAATATTGAATTTTACGCCGTCGCTGCGGCCTAGGTGGGCACACGGCGCGGGCGGCTTAGCTACCCGCGATTCGTCGCGCCGCCGACCACCTCACCGAGGACCGTGTCTGGCGGGCCGCCGTACACAGCGGGAGATGTCGGGCACGTGTGCGGGTGGATTGTCCACCCTATGCACACGCGACGCGCGCGCGTCTTGGCGTACACGTCGGTTCCTCGTGTTCGGCGTCTGGTCGAGGGCTCGCTGTCCATCGAGTGATGAGGCGATTCGGTCTCACGCAGTGTTCCCGGTCGAGTCGGTGGCGAGTCCCACACGGCGTCCACACGTAAGTTCCCTACATCGATGTTCTCAAATGCATGCGGTGTAATGACATGTAATAATGCTATATTTTTGCTTATCCGCAGCGCACGAGGAGGCGGGCATGGGGGCACCCATGGCGCGCGTCGTATGGCGCCATGGGTCGAGGAGTGGGGAGGAGCCTTGGGCGGCGTCCATGCGAGGATCGTCGACGACCCGCAGGCGCACTCAGGGTACCGGCGGTGGTACACTTCCGTACTCGTGTGCGTTTGAGTGCGTGTCGACCGGATCCTCCTAGACACATCCCCGGGGTGAGGACACGTATCCCGCCATACGGACTCGGTTACGCGGTGCGGTAAGTTTTGTCTAATGTACGACGTATTTTAGTATTGCATTTTCGGATGAATGTGTTAGGTTAATTCGTAGCGTATTTTTGGATGATGTGCTGGCCGGTACTACGAGGAGTCAGGGAGCTTCTGTCGCGTCTGTCTCGTGGGATAGATGTGACCGGGAGGGCGTGACCTCCTTCTTCGTGAGGTTCGGGGAGGCGCGGACGCACCCTCGAGTTGGCGAGGTTGCGCCGCGCCTCGCGATGTGGTCGGCGGCCCTCGCGGCATGCCGCTTACTGTAGGGAGGAGTACTCCAGGTACTTCTTCACACCCCACGTCCTCCCGTCCCACCGTCACGCCGACTTACGCGACAGGGCGAGCTGCTGGACACGCTGGTCTAGCCCCTCACGTCGGAGGTAAGCCCTTCGCCACACTTCGTATGTTGTCTAATTATTTCTTGAATGTTACCAACAATTCTTCACTTCTTACAGGCTCACAGGCACGATGATTCTCCTCTGCAGCTTCACCTGCTCCTCACGACTACGAGGCGGTTTGATGATCGACCCATGCGAATTCGACCTCGGCGATGGTGATGTGTCGAGATACCCGTTGGTTCGGATGTGCTGGATCATCGCGATTGCGAGGAGCACCACCACCGACGCGACCTTCTCGGCGGTGCACGCTACACCTCGGCTAGACCACAGAGGGCCCACCACCCACCGGTGAGTTGGCGTACTCGCGAGGGGCGAGGTTCGCGGGAGGCCCGCCCCGCCGCGGAGGTGCCGAAACAGAGCGCCGATGGTTTGTATTTGGCTTATGTATTTTGGCTTATGTATTTGGTTATTACGTTGTAGCGTACTTTGCATCTTATGTATTTATTTGTATACGATATATTTTTCTTATGTTAGTAACCCGTACTTTTGGTTATGAACTATTGTTATTCTTGAATTCTGATAGCCCTGCTTTCAAGCATGGCGAAATCTTGTCGTCTGTGACTTTTGAGCGAATAGCATACTCACGGGCGTGCATCCTTGTCAGGCCGATTAGACAAGTCACATGCATCAGCTTTGTCAGCCTTGTCGGGCCGATGGGACAGGTCACATGCATCAGCTTTGTCAGCCGCCTTGTCAGGTCGATTAGACAAGTCGCATGCATCAGCTTTGTCAGCCTTGTTGTGCAGCTTTGCTGATGGGTGACACGTCGTGTAGCTTTTCACAGAGGATACCGGCCCATCAGTGCTTTAGTTGTGTGGAGCAGCACCTTAGCACCACTATAAAAGCGGCCGAGAGGTAGACATCTAACACCGCCAAACAAGCAATACACGCCAGCTGAATCTTCACAAATTAGGGCGCGATGTCGTTCTCCGTCGCCTCTTGACAGCGAATTCATCCCGCCCGAGTACCGGATACTAGTAGCGTTGGCGCTCGATTCTGCGGAGTTGCCCGACCCAATTGCGATCGCAACCTTCCGGCGAAGATGATGCAATCTACCCACGGAGAGATGGCGCCGCGGCGACTCTTTGTTGTGCCGCTTACGGGTAGACTGCTGGTGTCCATACAATCTGAATAACATTACCATTTCATGCATCGTTCTTTCTTTTCTCGGCTGCGACCGGTGTTGCTTCTTCCAATGGATCGACGGGCGGAGCAGCGTGACTACGAATTTGTCCACAAGCGCCATGGCGTCGAACCCGCCGCGAGAACTTCAACCGGTGGAGAGGCGCGGGATACATCCCGTTCTAGGCGACGAGTTCGGGGCGGTGGGCAAGAGGCCAATCAATCGGTGAGTTTCATGCGGCGAACTCTTGCTTCACTCACAAAGTAGTAATTCTAAACGGTTAAATCGCATACAGAGTTCAAAAGAAAATCGCGAAATTGTTGAGTCAAAGGAGAAACCTCCTCGGGGCCATCCGAAAGCCCGACTTTTGTGAACACGGCCTTGAGCGATGGTTGATACCGCCACGATGACCTAGCGGACCGGAGATTCTATCGGTGCCCCTTGGACGAGGATGAATGGTGCGGCTACTTCAATAGGTGGACCGGAGGCGTACCACCCACATCTCAAACTTCCGTGCGGGATAGCGGGGAACAACCCTCCCGTGGTGCTACTACCGCCTAGAAAAGCCAGACCCCGAGTACGCCTACGGTGTTATTCAACGACCACAGCGGGCATACTGTGTTGACTACAGAGCACGCTTCCGGTTGTACAAGGATAAGCCCAACACGCACCTCCTGCACCATATAGTGGAGTGCGAGCGAAGCAGTAGGCGTCTCGGCAAGTCTCCGCCAGCGCCAGCGTAAGAGAGGCGCAGAGGTACCTCCTCTCGAAGAGGAAGGGACAAGGGAAGCGGCCGGCCGAGTCCGCACCACGCAACAAGTCCTTGGCGCATTCGCGGACCATCCGGGAACCGGGTGGTATAAACATAGGGGCGCAGGGAATCGGTATGACAAAAAATTACATCTTACACACGGAGCGTCGGCATAGGCCACCCATTCGGCGATACACAGAGCACCTTTGTGGATCCCCACGAGTTCTTTCATAGTGGGGATTGAGCGGTGTCGAGGACAACTCGCAAAATTTACAGGTCGGGTAATATCACGCGAAAATATGGGACATCATTCATTTGTACCCGGATAGGCGGAGCGATCATCTGTTCCACCATGACAAACACCGCTTTCGTTAGTTAGTTAGTTAGTCAAGCAATTTCGTCCTTCTTTGTAATGCCCTTGTAATATAATCTAGTCTATTGCTTATTTTACCATCGAACTTTGGTGCATCGCCCTCATGTATGTTCAACAAATAGTTTAACACATGATTACAAATCAAAGTTTAATAACGCGATTTAAGGGCATGTATCAAAGATCAAATGTGGTCCACTGTTCATAAAAATACCGTTTAGACATGACATTTTACGGGCCGCCGAAAAGGCTGAAAAACATGACATGAGTTGTTGCCGACTATATTACTTAGGGTTATTGCACTAGTGGAAATTAGATGCAAAGCAAGTTGTAAATTACATATTTCTCCATAATAGGAAGCGCATGTATTAAAGATCAAATGTGGTCCACTGTTCGTAAAAAAACCGTTTAGACATGACATTGTACAGGCCGCCGAAAAGGCTAAAAACCATGCACTCTACTTGTTCAAGGGAATTTTGAAAATTATTTCAAATTTCTCTAGAGGCTAAAAATATTTTACTTCAATCCTAAATCTGTTTATCCAAATATTTTAATTTTTTTTTAAGTCTCTAAGATTTTTTTTCCAAAATTTGTAAATTTTCTGGCCAAGTCGCCTTACCATTGGGCGATTTCTTCATGTCACCCTACCATTAGGCGATTAGTGTACATGTCGCCCTACCATTGGATTATTAGTGTACATGTCGCCCTACAATTGGGCGACATTTTTTGTGAGTCAACATGTCGCCCTACCATAGGGCGATAAGGGTACATTTTTGCAAAAAAATTTTCGTGGTATATTTCTGCAATTTGAATTAAAAAATATATTATTTAAACAAAAATTCCTGTCATGGGCACCTGCAAGAGGCGGTTCCGGCGGCGCAGTGCGTACCGTCATCGAACGCGATCCGACGCGTCGACGAGGAGGCGCACATCTCGTGCGTGTGAGCGCGTGAGATGGAACAAGTGGATGCCCATGCATGGCTAGGCTGCTAGCAAGAAGAACTACATGTGGTTTTTTTTTACCTTCTTAAACAATAGGATTTTTGTAAGTAGGGTTCAAAATGGAAGGAAAGTTTAGGATTGTTTCAGATAAAAATGGAAATGAAGCATTTTTACGGTAATATAAATAGAAAATAACGGTATGGAAATAGAAACGGATTTTTTTTGCCAGAAACATAAACGAAAAAGCCAGTTCCATCGTAAACAGAACGGAAATTCCATAAAAATGAAACCGAAAAATCTTACTGGGCCGGGAAGTGGAGTGGGCCAAGGAGAAAGAAAAGTGGGTTTCAGCCCATAAGAAAAATAGAGATTTTAAATTCGTTTTCTAATTTAAATAATACCAAAAATATATATTGCTTTATAGAAAATATCAAATAGAGTTAAAAAAATCTAAAAAATATTTTATAACATTTTGAACTTAGAAAAATTAGTTACAGAGATATTTTGGTTTTGTTTTTCTCAAATAAATAATTTATTTAAATATTAAAATAGCAAAAATCATTAATTAAATGCTGTTTTTAATTTTTTTTATAAAATCCGAATTAAATGCTCAGTTAAATAATTTGCAAATTTTTAGGGTGTTACAACTGGGAACATACCTGTCTAGAATTTTTCGCTTTCGTTTTTGTATATGTTTCTGTGGTTCCCGATTTCGTTTACATTACTCGTAAAAAATTTGGAAACAGAAATAGAACAACCGTTTACTAACCGTTTTCGTTCTGTTTTTATCCGAACTTGTAAGTCTGTTTGCTGTGCTACTTATTTTGCTGTTGTCAATCATGTACCCGTAAGTAATATGCTAAAAACGTATGCACAAATGTGGCTCTAAACGAATGCATGTAAATATTCTGAAAGATGATCTTTGCTGCGAAGAGATTGCGGTGGAAATGGAAGGAAACCTCAACCAAACGGATGACGACACCGAACTCCACCGCGACGAGGCATGCCGCCGGCAAGTACATGTACTTCTATACAATGGTACAACACTATTGTTTTATTTGGCTCGATTCCTAACTTTTTTGAAAAAAATCGATTGTAATAGATTATTCGATGAGGATGTTAAATAATTGGTGAGAAATCATCATAATCGGTTCTTAGGTTAAAACCGATTGTGATGTACATGTATACATAACAATCGGTTCCCACCTAAGAATCGATCGTAATGTGCACGTACATCATAATCGGTTCTCATTTCAAAACCGATTGTGATGTGTTTCGCTAGATTATTTATACCCTTTGGCTGAACTCTCCTCTGTTGTTATTCTAGCGGCAAAAAAAAAACGTCGCCGTCCAAAAAAACACCACATACTACTGTTAGAAGCAATACTTGAGTGAGAAATTTTGAAATTCTCGAGGATGGGTGTTAAAAGGGTAAAGATGAAGCCCTAGTTTGAGAAGATTTCTCCTCAATTTTCCCTCATTTGTGGTTTTCTTCAAAATGTGAGTATTCCTTCAAACCTTTTCAATTTTGCACTAGGTAATTAGATATTTCGCAAAGAGAGTATAAGTTGAACTGAAATTATGTGTATCCTATTAGATTTCACACCCTTCATTTAACAAACACACATCTATTTATCTTTGTAGTACTCTCGTGTTAATCTGAAATTATTATTGCTATAATATGATCAATGTTAGAGTTTAAGTTGCGTAACCTACGTCTCCCGTTCGAAAGTGCTTATTTATAAATATGTTGAAATTGCATATTTATAAGCAAGCACTCTCGAATTGTCCATACTTTTCTAGACAGTTCGAGGATATGTGGTTCGAGCAAGTTCCTAAGTTGTTGTACAACTCTATAGAAAGTCTCGACATCATCTCCCTGGTGTTCTCCGGATACATACCCCTCTTAATTTGTTGTTGAGACGTGTATTTGGAGAACAACGAAGAGATACTGCCGAAATTTTCTCTAGAGTTCAACAACAGCTTAGAAACTTGCCCGAACCATATATCCTCGATTGGGATTAGGACATAACCTAATTAGAGATTAGGAGTCATCGTTAGTACGTACTAAGTTGGTCAACAGATAGACATTTATTTAAGATCATTCAATTCCTCAACTTTGTTAATGCTTCTACCCTTATTTGCTTTCATTGAAGTCAAAAGGATTGCAAGCTTACTGAATTAGGTAATTCGATATCATTGTTAATGTTTTGAATGTATGTCTTCTAAGTAGGGAATTGAAAGCTCTTAACTAGGGAAGAAGGGAAATAATATCTAAATATTTGAAATCACTAGCTGTCGCTCTAGTTTTTTTTCTTAATTTATTATGCGTAGTTTAATTGCAAATGGACCATGAAGAATGGATATATCAGAAAAGCCGTGTGAGTGCCGAATTTCAGAGGGGTGTTAAGGAGTTCAAAAAATTAAAGAAGAAAACATGGTGAAGAGAGGTGTAAACTTCATATATTGTCCTTGCTTTGATTGCACCTATCTCAGGAGATTTAACAACTCAGCTCAAATTGAGGACCACTTGATTCGACGTGGCATCGTGAGGAATTACACGTGTTGGATCCATTATGGGGACAAGTAGTACCCGTCCGTTTTGCAACGAAGACTTGCTGCAACCCGATCACGAGTTACAGTGTGATATGTTTGAGGAGGACAATTTAGAGCAAATGTTGCAGGATGTGGAGGGAAGTTACATGAAAAGAGAGTTTGAAAATTTTAAAAGCTTGATGGAAGATGATTACAAACCGTTGTTCTCGGGTTGTAAAGCGGAATACACCAAGTTGAGGTCATTCCTTGCATTGTTCGGACTGAAGGCAAAACACCATTGGACAGATACAAATTTTAATTCACTTTTAGTTCTTTTATTGGATGTGCTTCCGGAGGGAAACGAGTTACCAACAAGCATTTATGAAGTGAAAAAGCTACTATGTCTCATGAGAATAGAAATATAAAGGATAAATGCATGTCCAAATGATTGCATCTTGTCCCATAACACGCATAAGAAATTGCACGTTTGTTTAGTTTGTGGTGTACCCCGGTACAAACAAAAGGAGAAGCGTAATGACCAGAAGCGTAAGAGCTGGTGCGACGACGGTGAAGAGGTAAACAAAGGGGCACCGGCCAAGGTATTGAGATACTTCCCATCATTCTCCATTTGGAGTGCTTGTTTGTAAATCCCAAAGAGGCAGAATTGTTGTGTTGGCATTATGAATCTTGAAAGGAAGATGGCAAACTGAGACACCTCGCTGATTTGACCTAATGGAAAAACATTGATTGGAAACATGAGGAGTTTGGTGTCGAGATGAAGAAAATAAGATTTGGATTGAGTACCTATAGAATAAATCCGTTTAACAATATGAGCAGTCGTCACAGTACTTGACCAGTTCAATGTGAGGTATCGAGGGGGACATTTCCACCGTGAGGAGTATGGGATATTCCCAATCAGTTTTGTAGATCTATTCTGTTTGTACAGTTTGAAAGCGATTGATATTTCTACTGTATGATCCTGGACGCTGTGAGTATCGCACCATACAACATGAGCCTATGATTGTTATAGGATTTTTTATGTTTTTAACATTCAACACGAGTTGCAGGATAATGAGGCAGCGAGACGTAATGGGGTAACACCGAGTTGGGTTCATCGACCCTGAGATTTTGTCTGCGACTATGGCTATGCTTCAATCGGAGTTCCTTGCCAACTGTATCAAGCGGGCGTTGCAGGCTGAGTCGAAAAAGGACTTCTTTCTATTCTCGTCCACGAGGAGTAAGCCCAACTTTACCCTTTAATTACTTGTACGCACTTAAACCATATATAAACTTATTTTCTTGCATTGTATATCATTTAATATGCAACCATTGGGTTCTACTCGTGCTCATTCTGAGTCAAAACAAAGTCTACACTTTTAACTCTCTCGAGAAGAGATCGATGGCCTATGCGATCAAGCCTGTTTTGCAGAAGTAAGTACATTCCTCTAACCTAACACTTTTTGTATTTAACTACATTCATTTTTTTGCCTCAATGGTATCTCTCAAATGTATGTAGGGGTTTCTTGTTTTACGTTGCTGAAGGAGGGCGACACGACTGGAGTGGAAGTGTTTCAAGGTACAAGTGCGCAACATAGGATTAATTTTTTCTGACATCTATTCTTCGTCTCTTAATTTGATTTTCCTTATTCATAGTGTCATCAATAGGGGAATGACAACCTGTGCTGCTTCTACGTCTTGCATCACATGCTGGTCATGGTCGACGGCTTACACCTTTTCCCTAAAGTATATATACATGCATAATACACATACCTTTTACATACAAATTTTAAAACTTAAATTAGTGCATTCATTTCTATTTTGCAGAAGATCGATATCCCCTCAAGAGTTTACAAAACAAAGACCTCAACAAATTACGAGACCACACATGCTAGTGGTACTGCACAGAAGTTATAGCGGAGGACGGTAGGTTTAGAGACCCGACAGGCTTCTACTAGTCCATATGTAAACAATATTATATCATATGAATGTGATATGTGTACTGACTGTTATGTATATATGTTTGAATTCTATATTGTGAACAAATGTGATGTGTATTGTAAAATATTTGTGTTCTATATATATTGTGAATGTGATATGAATACTGTGTGTAATCTGTGCTATTTTTGGTTCATACTATGTGTACTCTGCTATTTTCGGTGCACATCACAATCGGTTGTGAGCTAGAACCGATTGAGATGTGCACCACATCACAATAGGTTCTAGCTGAGAACCAATTGTGATGTGTTGCACATCACAATCGGGCGAAAATCGACTGTGATAGCGCCTCCTCATAATTGTCTAATGACTTTGTATCGCCACCAAAATTGACTGTGATGACGAAAAAGAACCGATTGTGATGTACATTCCTGTAGTATTACCGAGTGCGACAAGAATCTCTGGCTGTCAGCGCCCGAGGGTGACGAGGAGACCTGACGGTGCTAGCCAGAACACAACGACTCCCACAAGGAGGAAGCCATACTCCGTCGCCGCCACTGTCACACTCCACTGGTGCCTCAAAAATTTCACAAGAAGAGGACTAGGGCTTGAGTGACTGTTGCGATCAAGTTCGGTCTGGTTCAACCGGATGAGGATCACAGATGTGACAGGGATCACTACTGCACACAAGCACATCATAGATGGTTCATAAGGGTCATCACAGACGGTTTTGCGAACTGTCAGTGATGACTTCGGTGATCACAGACGGTTTGTGAACCGTCTATGAAAATAGTCTATGATAAGTGAATTGTCTGTGATAAGTGATACATAACAGGCGGTTCTTTTTTGGAACCGTCTGTGATGAGGGCTACATCACAGACGGTTCTTGGTTGGAACCATCTGTGATGTACACCTTATCACAGACGGTTCCAAACAAGAACTGTCTGTGATGATTAATTTCCAGTATTTACTATTTTTTATTTATTGGCTAGCCTCAGGAAATGCTAACTATGCCCTCTGAAATAAAAGAGGTTGGTCCTTAATTTTCATCTTCATAATAATGGCAAAGTGCAAAATGATATTGCTAAACCTTTAAGACATAACAAATCATATCAGCATGCTTTTTTAATTGGGAAAGTAATATACTAGTATTTCTTCTATAATTGTTTCACAACCAACAAGTCGTCCTCCAACTGAAGCTATTGGTTAGAATGAAATAACAGATCATGAAAGCAGGAAGCTAAACAAGATAGTTGCAATGCATATTTAGCACGAATAACATTATTCAGTGGATGAAATTAAAATCCATACACCAAAGTAGACTGACAAGCTGAATGTAATGCATTTTTGGAAGTTCAACTATTTGAAGTCTCGCCTTAGACTATATGCAGATCCTAAGAATAAGTAAACATTCTTATGCTATATGTGTCACAGACACAGAAACTATAGAATCAACATTAGCAAAGAGCAAAATCAAACTTAGTTCATTGATTAGCTTATAAGTCACAACATCAATGAGATAACTTAGTAGTTCACTCATAATGAACCAAAGAATTGAACTAAAAAAACACCACAGCATAACCTAAATTAGCCAGCAACCTACCGGTAACAAGTGTTTACAATGAAAATACTGAAAGACTGCGTCAGAGACACCAAAGTCATGTCAATTGAGTCAAATCAGAGTGGAGAAAACTTATACATGATGAATCTAAACTAGATGCTGAGCACAACGGAATCAACAACTAGAAATTAAGAAAGCAGCATCAACAGACATTCGTACATACCATGAGACTAATCTCCTCGATGTGCTACAATGGAATGAGGCACAGCTTGTAAAATTACCGTAACATCTCAAAAGCAGAACAAAAGATACCCGGGTAATAAAATCCACAAATAGATCCGAGTATGTATATAGTTACCTGAATTTATCCACCTAATTAAGCAACTATGTACTACTACTACTACTTTCCATAGAAGAAATGTAGATATACCAAGTAGTTCATTACACGTAAAGGTTATAATAAGTAAATATAGTAACAGATCCTGCATAAAGCTATATCGATCACATGTTACAACATATAGCGCATCCATTTTAGAAATCAACTCAGATCACTCATTACAACATGTATGCGCATCCATTTCAGAAATCAACTCAGATATATTAACCAATTGAATTCAGAACTACAACTCACAAATTCACAGCACAAGGTTCACAAATTAATCCAAATGGTAACTAACAAATTCAGAACTCATCAGGTGAGGCTTGAGTGGCATTCGCCTTTTGGATTTACAACCTCACACATCAAGAAGGAACATAGTTGTCCTCAAATACCTAGTAGGTCAGCCTGTTCTAACGTAGATTCAGCGTATTTCTAAGCCTGTTGATGGAAAGAGTAAAGTCTTGCGTGTATATAAATTGATAAGTGGAAATAATTGTTGCAGGATTGACAAAGCTCTATGACATTGGTCTTCTGTGAACCAATGAGGAGCTGCATGTTGTGGCAAACGTAGAATCCACATAGGTTAGTGCCCTTTGGCTACTGGTGGCATTGCCAAAATATAATAGGTTAATTAGTTCCAAAGGTATTATTATGGAGTGTGAAGAATTATTGCGTACTAGCGGATACCGAAAATTTATATGTATACTTCGGCTTCACTGGGTCCTTCCTGTGTGGCCCTCCACTAGCTTTGTAGACAGCGAACGACGCGTCAAGTAAATTTTTGATAGGCGCCAAGTCGTGGGTGCCGCCCTTTTTGGAATAAAGGTAAATTGCTCGGTTATGTCTTGGTATAATTACGAGTAGAACCTAGTGAAACCTACATAGGTATGTCACCATGGTCATTCAATCTAATTCAAGCTGCGTTATATAGTACAAATCAACAAGTATAGCAACTGGACGAAGCACTTACCCTGGGTTGTGAGGTAAAAGTATGAATTTTCTGTCCCAATGAGCAAGCAATACTTTTTCCACGTACTCGTGGATGACTTTTGAATTTTTGTCCATAGTTTGCTTGGACACCATGTGTGGGTCAAGGAAACCACCGGTTGTTCCCTTGCTTTTGCTTCCATGATCATGTATCTATATATACAAAATCAAGGATACATATACAAAATCAAGGATCATACATATATGACATTTATAGGTACGACACGAATGTAGACCGTGATTGTATACACTTACAATGTCCAGCATCTCATGAGTGAGGCGTCGAGAGCGTTGAGGTTGTAGAGATCGAACAATTCATTGAAGCCGACCACGAAGAAACCATCTAAAAACCGGTGTAAGAAATGCTCCTCCTTGAAGCTGACTGAGATATTCGATGTCTGTTGTGCCACCGGCTTGTTGGCTTGTTCAATGCACCAATCTTGCAATCATGCAGGCTAATGTAAGCGTCTCCTGGCGCTCTTTTGGTACGAATGGCTGTCCCAGCTCGAATTGCCGCACCAACGGGCAAACGAAAAGTCATGGGCTGACGTGGTCCCTTTCAAATTTCCCTTATCGCTGCTTCGCCGTCTACTAAATGTCGTCTTCATGGGAGACGACTAGGCCCGAACTGTAGTAATGGCCTATGTCTGACGGGACATGGTAGTCAATTTGGTGGGTTCCTTCGGTGCAGCACATGGCTCCGATAGTGCTAGTAGCTCTAGCGCATCACGTGGCTCTGGTAGTGCTTGTAGCTTTGGTGCTGCAGGGCAGGCATCGAAGGAGATGTCCTTCTTGGGCCACTGGATGAATGTGTTGATGGCATCCCCTAGTGTGACGATTTCGTCATTTGGGGGCATCTCCAGCGTAACAGTCTTGCAAATTTTGTGTACACTGTCAACCTGGACCTTCGTGCAGCCCGGATCTACCGTGCGATCGTGCACCACTGACCCTAGACCGGATGGATATGCGCGCCCCCAAGAAGCCTACAGGGGAACGAAGCTGTTGGCAAGCCTCACTTGGAGATTGTACGGCATGGCCTCCTACATAAGGGTACATAGTTAGCTAACACGTCAAACAGGTCTATTTAAGGAGCACTGTAGACATGTATATTACCTGGGTGTCATCGGGAGGAAATATGGCATCGTCCATGTCCGTCTCAGGGGCGGACACGCAGCTGCTCCGACAATTAGTTAGGCTAAACTGCGCCAATGCTTCTTGGGCTTGAACGTTCTGTGCCTGCCTCTCTGCAGCCACCCTTTGCTTCATCCTTTCCTCAAAGCTTCTTAGCTGACTATCGAACTGCGCTCTCAGCCTTTCCTCAACCCCTTCCTCAATCAAGTTACTAGCCGTTCCTAGTGCTCGGCTTTGCTTCTCTTCCTACTCTAGTACGTGTCAAAGTCTTGTGAGAATCCCATTTTTTAAGGATCGAAAACACCTAGGCCTCGGGTGCGATCTGGGTGCTCCTTGTTTCCCAAGGCCTTGGAGAGTATATCTTTCTCTCTGTCCGAAGTGAAAGAGCCCTGGGAAGATTTCATGCTCAACGATATTAGGCGTTGGGACACTTCCTTATCTGCGGGATTGGCAAAGGACACGCTACCCCAGGACGTGGGACGTGACCTTACTCTTACCTAGTTTTGGGCGTGCAGGTCCAAGATCGAGGCAAACGGCGACACGACCTCCTTCTGGATTGCCTCGTCGTCCTCCCTCGTCCATTGCACGATCTTGCCCGCATACCCAATGGAGCCGAGTCTGTGCAGGTGGGTGTTTTTTGACTGGACGGTCTTGTGCGTCGCACTTTGACGCCCGAACTCTTTCGTCATCTTCATCTCAACAAATCGTTCCCACACGTCTTCAGTGATGAACCCATACTTCTGGAACGGAGTCATTTTCTTATTCATGTAATTAGTGACGAGGACGCTCTTAAAGTTCTTCCACCCCTTTCCTGCCACTAGCAACGCATACCGTCACACTGTGTGCATGGCGTCTTGTGGGAGCTCAAACGACGCAAAAATTTCTATCACCAGGCTGTCGCGCTCCTCATCTGTCAGCGTCTTCCATGATGGATAGTTGATGGGGACCCTTTCACACCCAACGATCCTGCACAATGTCCGGAATACTGCCGCAGCCTTAGGAGGTGTGGTAGGGGCTCCATCCTACGGATTGACCTTCGTGATGGTATATCGGCTCTAGGGCTTTTTACTAAGCCCTCTTGGACCGCGCCTCTGTTTTTCTACGTTGGGCGCCTCATCAGATCCATTCGGCGACGAGGAATAAGGAGACGCAATCTTGTAATGAAGATCATAGAAGAGGAAAGTTGGTAAATCAACAGCTCATAGAGGGTCATAGAAGAGGAAAGAAGTAAATTTAAGAGTTGTTTAGTATAGTTGTAATTGTATGACGCAAAGTTAAGAGAAGGTAAGTTAAGAGAAGTAAATTTAAGAGAAGGTAAGTTAAGAGTTGTTTTGTATATACATGGTTAAGAGAAGCAAAGTTGAGAAAAGCAAAGTTTAGAGAAGGTAAGTTAAGAGTTGTTTTGTACATACAAGGTTAAGAGAAGATAAGTTAAGATAAGCAAAGTTAAGAGAAGCCTCTTAAAGGAACAAGGTAACCATCCAATACTTGAAATTGAAATAAAACAAACACAAAAATTGATTTCTGGATGGTTGTACAAATTGCTAGAATAAGAGCAAGAATATAATACTAATCCCAAATTAATGTATAATTGATTGATACTGCTCTCAGGCACTTGGTGTAGGAATGCCAGAGACTAGCTCTTACCTCATCTACACCTGAGTCAAGTTTATCTCATTTGAACTAAACAATTAACTATATAAAGAAGGACTTAAACCCTTACCTTCCTAATCATGCAGTTTAAGGTATTCTTTAGTCAATTTCACTTTTCTTATGATAGGAATTCAGCATAATAACAGTTTGGACAACAGGTTATTTAATCAACCAAACTAACAAAGCAGTTCATAGGCAAATAAAGTAAAACAAACAGTAATCAAAAGAGGACAACTGCAGGTAAAGAATAATGAACAAGCTTTACAACAGTGAAATGAACCAATACTTTCTAGCATGCAAGTCTACTGGTTCAAGGCCTAATTCACAACCTTAATTGTCCAATTCATCATTTGGCCTAATTTGCATCATCGAGCAATAAAAGGAAGCAAATCAGTATAAAGAAAACTCAGAAGAAAACATTGAAGCATTGACAAGTTCAGAATATGAGAAATATAGGAAATGGTCAAAACATAACACCACTTGATGTTGCATTGAACAGAGGTGCAAACTCATGTGTTGGCAACTAACTGTTGCAGAATATACTCTCGGAATTTATTTAAAGTAATGGCTAGCACTATCTTACCATTGTACAACTAATATTGTGTATAACTTGTTTTCATATAGTGGGATGCATAAACTAGCTAGGTTGCAACTGTGAGCATACACAACTTATCATGAGAAAATAGTCTAGTTCTAGTGCCATCTTCCTCATCACTATTAGAAAAAGTTGCTGATTAGTGTTCTTTTTGCTGTAATCTCTATAAGAAGCAAAGAGTGCATGTGGCCAGCCTCAAACTAACATGAAGAAGCATTTGAACTACAAGGACCACAAATGACAAGCCATCCATGTGCTGCAAGACCAAGCAAGGGCAGCAAGAGCAAGAACATAGCTCTAAATAAGGACATCTCCATATACAAAAAGGAGTACCAATTTCAACAGTACTACAAGATAGCAAGAATATTTTATCATGGGAATGACTTCGCAGACCAAGAGAGATGAGAATCTATATTAGTTTCTACAAATCCTCATATACAAGAAAGTATATCAGTTCTTAATTAATTAGACAATTAAATGAATTCTTAAATGTTTGAGAAAAATCCAATAACACTTGCATGGATGTTCTTAAGCTGATTTGCATATCTAATTGGAATATTCTCTCACATGTCTATCGTATTATGCATTACCAAAAAATTTTAAAACAAGTTGGCAGCTAGGTGTACCAAGTTTGGCCATTCGCATATGCTACTAATTAAGCACAAGTTGGACCCAAGATAATGAAACATAAAACTGTAAGAAGCCATTTGTAACATCCCAAAATTTGGCTTAATTAAGTTTTTATTTCTTATTTGTGCATTAGTGATTTTCTGTAATTCATTTGGATTTTTCTGGATTTCTTTGAATTAAATTCAAATCAGGTTTAATGCCCTTTTATTCAAATCTATCTAAATCTGTGCAAAGTTAAAATAAAGTTTTGCCAAAAATATTTTATTTGAGTCCAGGATGTCTCAAAGTATTTTTGAGATTTTTATTGGATTTTTCCTAATAATTTAATTGCCTAAAACCAATTAAATGAATTTCTGGAATTATTTAAAATAATAAAGTTTTAAAAATCCTTTGCAACAAGATCGGGCGAAGCCCAAGCATCTTTGGCGCTAGAACCCATTTTGGCGCAGCCCAGCGCTTCGCGTCGCCGGCCCGTTTGGCCCACGTTCTAGAGGAGCAAGCGTGGACCGTAGGATCTTGATCGGAGGGTAGAGGGCGCGTCGAAACCCTAATGAATCCTGGGCGTCTATTTCGTGTACGCCTCGGATTCCTCCGCGTTGAGCGCATGGTGGCCGTCCGTTGCGACACGTGGATGGCCGGATTGCTTCGTCTTCGTCGTGTCCGACCGGGAATCCTCCTCCGCGCCGTCTCCATGTTCGCAAAGGACTCCGCCTTGAGCACGCCTTCCGATGCTCTATAAAAGCCGTGATGCGTGGCCCGAGGTTTCTCGTCAGCAGCCGCACACTTTTGTCGAGTCGTTTGGCGAAGCGTCGGGTGAGAGCAGAGGAGCTCGCGGAGTTGAAGCGTAGGGCGCCTCGGTTTCGCTTCGGTTTCGCCACCGCCGTTGGTCTCCGCCACCGGTGCCATCTTCGGGTTCGCCGGACCACGCCGCGCAGAACCAGCAGCGTCTCGTCGCCGGAATCGCGCCAAAACGCCGCCGCCGTGGTCTTCGTCTTCGGGTCCGGTGAGAGTTCGCCGTCGCATCTCCATCGCTAGATCCAGAAGCTCTAGGCCGTTAGATCGAAATCCAGCGCTTGACGTGATGCCGCGTCGCGAGTGATCGGTGTCCGTTCGATCAGATCTGAGCGCATCGGATGGCGCCGTCGCCGCAACCAATCACGGGCAGCCGCGTGTCGGGCGCAAGCACCGAAGCGTCGTGGACCGGGTTCACCGTGGTCCAGAGCCACGCGGTGGACCCAGTCTATGCGCCGGGACGCGTGGCAGCGTTTGATTGGCTGGTGCCAGGGCTGACGTCACGCTGACGTCATGCTTGCGTCATAAAGGGATTTTCAATTGGAAAAATAATCCGATTGGAAATTCTGTGATGATGACGTCATCATGAGGTCACGCTGACGTCACAAATCGCTTTTTCAGAATAAAAATAAATCTGTTAATTCTGAATTTCTAATTTCTGTATTTTCACTATTTATTTCAAACTTCAAAAGGCTATATCTTTTGCATCGTAACTCGGATTTGAGTGATTCAAATTTCTAAAAATTTGTAAAATTGAGATCTATTTAATGGTGAATTTTATTTGATTTTTGGAGTTCATTTGCTCTCTTTTGTGGTATTTATTTGCTTTTCTCCTTCGGTACGCGTAGACGTTGAATTGTGCGACGCTTCGGAGGAAGATTCAGCAACTCAAGATCAAGTTCCAGAACCAGATCAGGACCTATTCCAAGGCAAGTTGTGCTTTGATCATGTTGAACCCATGTTTATAAAATTGCTATGTTTGTTTTACCCTATAGCATATATTTCAAATATACAATTGTTTCACATTAGATTGGGTTTAGCTAATATACCAGATTGATTTATACCTTACCTTGTCATTTGTATGCCATGATCCATTGTCACCCTAGATTGGATGAATATAGTTGGTTAATAGTTATAATCAACATTGGAGGTTAGTCCGTATTAGTTGCTTAGCCATGCCACGTCATCACATGTGTCAGAATCATTGATAATTAATCTTGATTAATGGAATATGGAACAATGTTAAGAACTTGTGTGTCATGTGGAATCACACGATGAGATTGAGTTGTTGTGGCGAATCATGTCACGCAACGATGTTGAATTGTTGATAGCACGTGGTGCTTGGTAATCAACTGGGTGATAATAACTTAGATTGGGGCAAGTGACAAGGGGCGAGTATGCCAAGGTGGGCCCAATGGGCAGAGGGTATGTGGATGTCTTGCCTTGATCACCCTAAGGACTTAACCTTGCAAGCCTTTGACCTGAGTCAATCATGCAACCACATGTTGTAATGGGACAGCCTAGCTGATTAATTTGTAATGTCTTAACTTGGTACTATCATTGGTGGTGTGAGTTCCCGAGTTATGGTGTAATTCACATGGCGCAAGAGGGGGGCCCTGGTTGTGGTTTTCAGACCCACCAGTGTTGAAACCTTAACGGGTAGTACTGGATTAAGCCAGAGCATTGTAAAGGCTTTGTCATGATCTCTTCGCCGACACACCAAAGGAAGTGTGTTAATTGCATGGCACGAAGGGACGATCATGTCGTGTGGGTAAAGTGCATAACCTCTGCAGAGTGTGAAACTATTCGGATAGCCGTGCTCATGTATTGAGCAATGCTCGGGAATTACAGTTAAGGGTTAGCTTAATTAAAATGAACAACTTGGTTGGGATGGCAGAATGCCATATGGAAGATGGAATTTGACTTAAGATTGGAAACTTGGTTTACTTGAGAAAAGCTGAATCTATCATTATTGTTATTTGTTTTACCGTCTTTACAATCTATTTATTGTATTTGTTCGTAAATGCTGCTTTGTTGCAAAATAGCCATGATAGCCTATCCTTTGGAATAAGCCTTGCATATAGTTACATAGAATTGCATTCTATGCACAACTTGTTGAGTGCTTTAAGTACTCACCCTTGCCAACAAAAACATCACCAGTTGAAGAGTCTACATCAATGCTGGAGGAAAGATTCCAGGAGGAGACGAATGTTTAGGCGCAAGCCTTGTCGCTTACTGTGGTATACTAAGGGGTTACCTACGTTTTCATTCCGCTGCAGTTTAATATATTATTCAGCCTTGCGAGGCATAGTCATGTAAGTGGACCATAAGGTCATTCAACTAGTTGTATGTATTATATGATGTCTTTCATAATATTTTCGCTATGTATGATTGTGATATTTACTTATGTTGAGCCTGTGTGCACTAGCGTGATCCTGGACTAGTGCAGTATACACAGAGGGTCCAGATTTGCATATTCGGGTCCCGACACCATTGCATGCTGGAATGTAAGAAAGTAAGAAACTGTGATTTATTCTTACCAAAGTCCACTATAATACTTCCAGCAGAATCATGATTTCCCCAAATAAGCCTAGAGGCTAAAAGTGGATTTGATTTCCTGCCTAATGTAAATTACAGGCTAAAAGTGATGGACTAAATGAACATGTTGGTTGGTAACCTGCTTAATGTAAATTACAGGAGGGAGTAAGATTTTTATTCTACACTCTCAACCTGTTATCCACAGATGCAAACCCTAAAGCATCACATCATCAAATGAAGCAAAATTAATTAACTAGCATCCATCACAGTATCAAATGAAGCAAAACCCTAAAGCATCATAGTATCAAATGAAGAGAAATTAACTAGAATTCATCACAGTATCGAAGGAGGGGGTGCGGGGGGAGGACTCACCGGAGGGATAGCCAACGTGGGGGAGACGGAGGAGGAGGGGGTGTGGGGTGCAGGGGAGGACTTAACAGGAGAGGGAGTCGACGTGGGCGACACGGCGAGAGGGAGGGCGACACGAAGGGGGAGGGGGCCTTGGAGGGTGGAGGGGGCGTCGACATGGGGGAGACGGCTAGGGGGCGGTCGCCACGGAGGGGGATGTGCACCGCCAAGGGGGAACCACCGGGGGAGCTAGGGTTTGGGGCAAAGGAGCCGCGATAGTTTCGGGCAGAGAGAGGACAGAACGAGTGAACGACCGCGTGCGGGGAGAAGAAATATGACCCACATCGCAGACAGTTCAAGTATAGAACCGTCTGCGACGCAACCAACCTCATATAAATAATGCGCATAACGTTTCACAAGTGGTACTTATCTTAGTTGGCAAATGGCTTAGCTGCGTATAGGAGGTCTTGGGTTCAAATCCCAGGGAAACTGATTTTTTTGCGCATCATAGTTGGTAGTAATAAAAGGCTCAGGTAAAAGGCCATCCCAGACAGTTCTGGGCTTGAACCATCTAGGATGAGCCAGTTTTCCTTTTTTTGCTATTATTCTTGTAAGCTATTTTTTTTCCCAAAAATGGGGTTTGTTTTAAATGTGGTTTTTAAAAAAAAAAAGAAATGCTTTTTAAGACTTTTTAAAAATGGCTATTTTTTTAAAAAATGTTGTACCCATTTTTTAGTCCAATAAAAGTTTATAATACGTACATCGCAATAATTCTAATAAATTATAATACATACATCTCAATAATTACATTACAGACATCTCATTATTTATAATACATATATCTCATTAATTGTAATACATACACCTTATTAATTACAATATAGGTACACTTGAAATAAACATGACGACCTCATCACAACTACACTTGCTTATTCTTCTGTATAAAAATTAGCCCTTCACGATGATCGACACGAGTGTAGCTAGCTTCCTCATGTTGATCTTTCTGGGCATTGACGCCAGTACCTATAGGAGGTAACTAGTCAAACTGATTGTATTCTTCCTCATCTACCACCTTCTCAAACTTAGACAATCCTCATCATTCCCTGAAGAACCATGTGACGCTTCTTGTTGGACGGGTTGGTTACATAGAAGACTTGAACAACTTTGTTAGCGAGAACAAATGGTTCGTCTTGGTATCCGACATGTTCGAGGTCCACAGTAGTGACACCGTACTTTTTAACCTTCACGTGCTGCAGGTGATCCCAACGGCACCGAAATAAGGGGATCTTGAATAGTATGTAATCGAGCTCCCAAATTTCCTCAATGAACCCATAGTACGAGCTCCTCGTCGACCTAGTGCTATTCAGCGCATCTATGCGAACAATGTAGTTCTGGTTTGTGCTCTTCATGTCCTGATCTCTTGTGTAAAATATGTACCTATTTAAGTCATATCCTTTCCATGTTACAATCATAAATGCTGGCCCTTTTGAAAACTATGACAGCGTATCATCTGACGAGCTTCGAATGATGGGTTGTCGCTCCTTCAACCATCTGTTGAACTGAAGATTATGCTATCTGATGATCTAGGACTCCTACCACGATAAATTCTCTTGTCGTAGCCAGTTCTTGTGCTCGTCGATATACGGGGCCACAATAGCCATGTGTTGCAAAACCATGAAATGGGCTTTAGCGCATGTAGCTGGATCAGGCATGATTACTTTCCTTTCGATGGTCCCGATACGCTTGAGCCTCCCCTCATGGCGGGATTGAGGCACACCTATCGGTTCAACCTGAGCCATGTAATCTACGTAGAATTCGAAGACCTTTTCGGTTGCATAACCTTCGACAATGCTACCCTCTGGCCGAGATCAATTCCGCACGTAGGACTTGAGAATTCCCATGTACCTCTCGAACGGGTACATGCTACGTAGGAACATGGGCCCACACATCTTTATCTCCCTCACAAGGTGAACAATGAGATGGACCATGATATCGAAAAACGACGGAGGGAAATACATCTCAAGATTACATAGAATCATTACCACCTCGGCCTGTAGAGCATCTAGTCCTTCGGGATCGATGACCTTCTAAGCAATTGTGTTAAAGAAATAACACAGCCTTGTGATTGTCTCCCAGACCTTGCTTTGTAAAATACTTCTAATTACGACATGGAGCATCTGTGTCATAAACACATGGCAATCATGAGACCTCATGCCAGTTAAACTCAAATCTTGCATCAAAACAAGTCTCTTCATGTTGGAGGAGTAACCGAACGAAACTTTCACACCATACAAGCACTGGCACAGTTCAGTTCTCTCGGCCTTGGATAGAGTGTAACAAGAAGGTTCGCAGTACGTTAGGTCTTTATCGGTCTCTTTCGGCGCTAACTTAGGTCTGATGTCTATACGGACCAAGTCAAGCCGTGTATTGATACCGTCCTTTGTTTTACCCTTAATGTTCAATAAGAGACCAATCAAGCTATCACAGACATTCTTCTCTACATACATGATGTCGAAGTAGTGCCGAACTTCTAGGTGCTCTCAATAAGGTAGGTACCAGAATATTGATCTCTTCTTCCACATGCTCTTCTCACGGGTCCTCGATTTACGTCCCTTTCCAAGCGCAACATCCAAGTTCTTAACCATATCATGAACATCTATCCCGCTTAAAGGCTTTGGAGCTAAATCATCTTTGTTCGTTCCGTCAAAGTGTTTCTTCATCTTGTGGTATGGTGATTCCTCCGGAGGAACCTACGGTGACACATGTACACAGTTTTGCGCGAGTGATTCAGCCACACACTCTCGGTGTCATCTAAGTAGTGAGTACAGGCTTTGGCTCCTTTTGTACTCTAGCCCGACAGGTTAGCAAGGGCAGGATAATTATTTATGGTGCAGAACAACAGGCAATGCAAAGTGAAGTACTCTAGTTTATGAGCATCCCATACCTTTTCTCCAAGAACCCACACCATTTTAAGATCTTCCATCAATGGTGCTAGGTACACATCAATATCGTTCCTAGGTTGCTTCGGGCCTTGAATAAGTATAGACAGTAAAATATACTTCCGGTTCATAGACAACCAAGGAGGAAGGTTGTAGATACAGAGATTCACGGGCCAAGTGATATGATGGTTGTAGATACCGAAAGGATTCATTTCGTTCGTACTCAATTCGAGCCTTATATTCCTCAGATCCGCAGTGAATTCCTGAAACCTCCTATTGATATTTCTCCACTTGGTGGAATCAGCAGGGTGCCTTACCATTCCATAGTTCTTACGCTCATCCGAGTGCCACTGAAGCAGTTTTGCCTCCTTTGGGTTCGCAAATAAACGCTTCAAATAGGGAATTACAGCCGGATACCACGCCACCTTAGTAGGAGGTCCTTTCTTCACCTCTGTGCCCTCATCATCATCATCTGATCTATCTTTATGCTTGTATCGGGATGCATTGCACACCGGACATGCATGCAAGTTTGCGTACTCTTTGCGGTAGAGGATACAATCGTTCGGACAAGCATGTTTTCTTTCTTCTTCCATTCCCAAGGGACAAAGAACCTTCTTGGCTTTGTAGGTGGTTGTCGGCAACTCGTTTCCCTCCGAAAGCATGTCCGCTAATAGACCTAACAAAGTGGTGAAACTCTTGTCGGACCAACCATTGCTTGCCTTAAATTTCTGCAGTTCAAGCATGGATGACAACCTTGTGTATTTTGACTTGCAGCTCGGGAGCAAAGGTTTCTCTAAGTCATCCATCAAGCCCCAGAATTTTACATATTCCCGCCAATCACGGTTCCCTTCTGCATCCTGAAGTATCTGATCCAGATTGTCATCGTGAAACCTATCCTCATCGAAAGCACAGTCGATATCATCCGGAGTATCGTTGACTTCGTCAACGATGTTAATACTACTTGCTTCCTGCATAATCTGCTCTTCACCATGACTGGTCCAACATATGTACCCCCTTTTGAAACCCCTTAGAATCATTTGTGCTTTGATCTGAGCTGGGTTTCAAAACATCCTCAGATTCTCGCAGTCAATGTATGAAGAAGGCATAAATTCCACCCCTTGTTCAACATATCCTCCTCTACAACTCTTCTAAAAGCGGAGACGCCATTAATGTACTCGGTGCTCGCACAGTTCTCAATGTACATCCAGCTTCGATCCATCTACGCTACGTGCATAACAATAAGTATTAAATAATGAATTAAGTACACTAGGAGTGCACATGCACACATATGCTACAAATAAGCTACATTTAAACTTGCCAATTAACCTATATAGCTCCTTATATCACAAAAAACAAATGGATATATATACATATGTAAGCTACATTTAAACTCAGCATCTTCAATTCTCTCTTTACATAGCTAGCTACATCTTGAGTATAATGCAATTAGAACCAATTACTATTTTAGATCAAAAAGAACAAATGGATCTACACCAAGCTAGATCAAAACCATCTTCAATTCCCTCTTTACCAAGCTAGATGTATATACCTTGAATATAATGCAATTACAACCAATTATTAACTTAGATCACCTTCCTTTAAGTAACTATCTACATATTGAGTATAATGCAATTAGAACCAATTACTACTTTACACTACAGAGAACAAATGGATCTACAAACCATCTTCATTTCCCTCTTTACCAAGCTAGATCTTAAATATAATGCAAATTTGAACCAAGTACTAACCTTAGATGACCTAGAATAGAAGGATCTACAATCAAACCTCCAAATCCAGGGTCTCTATCCATCAGATCGCCTCTCAATCACAACCACCTCAAAAATAACTTGGGAAACTCTAAAAATACAGAGAAGGTCGAGGCTCTCTGTACTTATTTCCTAGAAATGGTCATCACAGATGGTTTTTTTGGCTAAAACCGTCTGTGATGTGCCCCTCCTCATAGACGGTTTTAGCCAAAAACCATCAATGATGTTCCCGAAACTCATCACTAAATGTTTTTCTAAAAAACTGTCAGTGATGAGGTGTCTAATATAACTCCTTTTGTAGTAGTGGAAAGGGTTAAAAGGACAAATGGGTTTTGTGTTAATTTCAAAACCATTTCAAGCATCGAATGCATGAGTAGCTAGGATGGACTAATGACACACTGATGTCATATTAGTGATCCAGATGCATATTTTCAAATTACAGTGATCTGGAAGACACACATGGACAAGTTCAGTCACCCTCCATGCATTTTACTCTTTTGTGGAATTAAAAAGTAATCAAGAAAAACTACAAAATAGTTTTTGGAAGCAACTGTGTTGTTTGAAGTCTGACATACATGGCATGCGCCAATTCGGTCCTTACCTTGTCCTCTCTAGCCTACCGGGCATCACGTGCTCCTAGGTAGGCCTGGAAAAAAAGTTTGAGGCTCACGAGCCAGCTCGACTCGAATCCGGCTCGAGTCAGTTGGCTTGGGCTCGTAGTGTAAACAAGCCGAGCCAAGTTCTCTTCCTAGCTCGTTCAATTTTCGAGCCGAGCCTGAGCTGGCTCGCGAGCAGCTTGTGGGCTCGGTAGCCTAGTCAAGCAGTCAGCCAACCCATTGAAAAAAATGACCTCCCTGTTTCCACTACACCTTTACTCACCAGTCTCTACCAGGCTCACCCTCCCGATCCGTTTCTTAACCCTCGCCTGTGATTCTTAGTGGCGGCGGGAGCGAAGGAGCTGGCTGCGGAGGCGAGCGCCACGACGGTGGTGGCGGAGGTCGGCATGAAGCCCTTCATCATGCTCTTCGTATGCCTCGGTAAATCCCAAATACCCTTGCCTCTCCTCATTTTTGGGCGTGCAATTCGAGCAGCTTGATCTTCGTACCAATCTCCATGCATGCTTGTGGATTGAACTCACCTGTTGTTGTTTCGTCTCACTGCTTTCGGATGCTTGTGTGTGTGAGCACTAGTGTATTGTGTCCGCAACATGCGTGCGCTGATTTAGGGGTCAGCATTTGATCTCTCAAATTCTCCCTCCCCCCACGCGGTCACCCTCTGCTCTGCATCCCTCCCTCTTGCATCCTCCTCCACCCTCGGTGCCCTTCACCGTGCCCCCTCCACCCTAGTACTCCCTCCCGGCCTTCTTTGATGTCTCCTTCTGCTCTGCCGCCGAAATCTAGTCCCCACTCCCTAGACCGCATCATTACAACTCCCTCACCGAGTTCATCGCCTCCGCATCCTACGTCCACCGCCCTCACCAGTGTGCCGCAGTGCTCGCCGACCGTCGCCCTCCTTACCATTCGCGCCCACGCCGCCATCCTTGCCATCTGCCTCGCGAGCCCACAAGCAAGCTCGAGCCTAGAAACAAGCCGAACCGAGCATGACTTTTTGCTCGTTCCCAAAACGAGCTAAGCCGAGCCAAGCTGTATTTCAAACGTGCTTCTCCGAGCTTGGCTCAAGTCGGCTCGACTCGTTTCCACCCCTACTCCTAGGTGATTAGACCTCACTGGTTGTCTCGATTGCTCATTGCTGTTGTAAAACTTGTTCTCTATCCTTGATCAATCACGATACATGAAAGAACAATAACTATATATAGGGAGCACACATAATATAAGGAAGCAAAACTGTTATCTCTTTTTATTTGATTGATTCTCTTGTACAAAGGGGTATCAAATATATAGTAGAAGGTACCAAGAGATAGATTTGGATTCGCCCACATAGAGATAGAGTCCAACCATATTTGGACAACTAGGACTCAGAGTCCATCCATATCTCAACACTCCCCCTTGGGCAAATACCGTGTAATGCACATGTATCATTAAAAACTCCTCTCAAAAACCCAATAGAAAAAAGAGATGGAGAAAAGAGTACATTGCACTCGCATACCATGTTGCACTAGTTGACTCATTAAAAATCTTCATGCGAGAAAACTTCAGAAAAACTCACAAAGGGAAAAAGAATACAACTTATAATCTTCTATATTTAAATTAAGATCTTCGGGATTATGCTAAGGGTTATCATTCAAGGATTTTACCCTCTGAACTCTGCATATCTCTAAGTCGTCTTATTCCATTGCCAGCCACAAATCTTTAGAAAATAGATTTTGGCAAAAACTTGGTGAATAAATCTGCTAGATTTTCAAATGACTTAGTTTGCATAATTTTTACCTCAACATTCTTCTGGAGTTCATAAGGATAGAAAAATTTAACAGCAATATGCTTCGTGATGTTGCTTTTTACATAACACATTTGCATTTGTGCAACACATGCAGTATTATTTTTATAGATAATTATGGGGGTATCGATGGTATTAAGACAATATGACTTTTGGATATGGTTATTCACGTGTCTTAGCCAAACACACTCACGTGAGGCTTCATATAAACATATAATCTCTAAGCGGTTGGTAGAAGTAGTTACCAAGGTCTTCTTAACAGACCTCCAAGAAATGGCTATACCACTGCAGAGAAACAAAAACCAGTATGATATTTAGCACTATAGGAGTCAGACAGATAGCCATCATCCGTATATCCTACCATGGTCAAGTCTTGGTCCTTTCGGTAAAACAATCCAAGATCTTGTGTACCTTAGAGGTATTTGAGTAAAGTCTTGACACTAGCTCAATGTCTTGTGGTTGGAGCTGCATTGTGTCTAGCTAGCAAATTTACTATGAATACAATATCAGACCTTGTGCAATTCGTAATATTCATAAGTGCTCAAATGGCACTTAAGTATGGGACTTCAAGTCCTAAGACTTCCTCATTTTCCATCCTCGGTCTAAAAGGGTCTTTATCCACTTCAAGGGATTTTACAACCATGGGACAATTGGAGTACCCTTCTTCACGAGGAACTCACTAAGTCGGTTGTGCCACATTCTCCTTGACTGTTTTAATCCGTATAGTGATCTCTACAGTTTGACGCTATACATATTGTGATTATTTTTATTAGGATTCAAAATTTTAACTCCTTCAAAGACTCTTATATAAATATACTTATCCAGTGACCCATATAAATATGTTGTCACTACATCCATTAACTGCGTTGATAAGTTTAAGCTAGCTGCCATTGATATGAAGTATCAGAACTTTTATTCTATTCATTGCAAGAGAGTAAATATCATCGTAATGGATGTCAGATCTGTGCATGAACCCTTGTGCTATAAGCCTCTCTTTTTATCTCACCACCTGGTTATTTCCATTTCTCTTCTAGATGAAAATCCAGTTTGATCCTACAGGGACGACTTTAAGAACTGTTTTGTCAACAAGACCAAATACTTGTTATTATGCGAGCGTAATTCCTCCTCAATTGCTTCTTCTTATTTGATCCAACTAGTTCCCAAGTTGAAGCGAACAGGTGCGATACCTCCCTTCTCGGGTCATCTGTTGGCAAAGTGTCTAGGCTCGTTACAAGAATAGCAGCGTTTAGTAGAAGACTGTTGATTCCCTCATGGTTCCTTGTTCCCTTGGGTTGGCGTCTAAAAATTTTGACTAGAAGGACGCGGTGCAGGTGTTGACATCTTGTTCGTAGTCTGCGGCTGAAACCTTGCAAACTATTGAGGCGTCATTCTCGATTTAAACTAATTTGGACACCCTTCTTGATTAGCATCCTGTGCTTGCGATCCTCACCAAACTCCTTGCACTTGTCTTCCAAGATCAAAGCCTTATTGACCAATTCTTGAAAATCAGTGAAGTTATGGGTAATCAACCCAACTTGCAACCTAGAGTTTAGTCCCTTCATGAAACGAGACTATCTAGCTTTGTCTGTTGCAATGTCTTCAGAGGCATAGCGTGCAAGCTGAGTAAACTTGTTCAGATAATCGGTCACTAACTGGCCTCCTTGCTTAAGTGCCCTGAATTCTTCCTTCTTCAAGTCCATCATTCCCTCAGGCACATGGTACTGTTGGAAGCGAAAGTAAACTCCTCCCAAGTGATCTCTAGTGGGGCTTCATGAGCAACACAGTAGTTCCTCCACTATTCAGCTGCAGTTCGTTCAAGTTGATGTGAGGCATACAACACCTTCTTATTTCGTTCACATTGAGTTATGTGCAGCTTCCTCTCAATGGTTCTAAGCCAATCATCGACCTCTAAATTATTGATATTCCCAGAGAATGTCGGTGGATGAGTCCTCATGAAATCAGACAGCTTTGAATAAGGACGATGTCCATTGTTGTTATGTTGAGCATTGCTGTTATTGACTGCAGCTTGTGTTGTCATACTTTGCATCTGTTGCATCATAGTCTGCATAAGCTGAGTCTAAGCAGCTAGAAAAGTTCTAAAGTTCTGCATATCGATTGGCGGTGAAGGTTGAGGTACTGCTCCATCATTGGCATTGGCATTGAGTCGATTTCCACTACCAGAAGCTCCATGATTTCCATGAGCGTTAACCATCTGTTGATTGCTCCACAGGGTTAGGGAAAAGAGAGATAGCAAAGGTAAGATACAAGAATCCTATTGCAGGGGTAACAGGTTTAAGCCAACAACTTAAGCAACTTTTATTAATAATTTGGTATGGTTGCTTACAAAAGTCAAAAAGATATGCAACACAAACTGCACACTCAGCAATCATAAAGATCCAAACCAACCTAAACACACCAACTAACGACTAATAGGATGACATTGACTAGCTTAAAAAGATGCAACTCTAACAAGAGTCTAACTACTAGCTAACACTATCACTTATCCAACCACCCAGGCTGGGGCTCTCCCGGTGCATACACTGGTGTGTGGGCTGACATGGGTGCAAATCTTTCATGATGACCAGCTGCTTGCACCTCCATATCCACATGGATATCGCGCTCCTCGGTCTCCATCACAAGCTCCTCAGGGGTCTTCTTCTTCCTCGCGCTGCTCCTGTACAGCCTGATCACCACCATACAAGGCCTCCTCCAGCTCCATGATCCTCTCGGTCGCTGCGATACGTGTCTCGTGAAGCTCCTCCTCAGCGACCCTCAAAGCCTCGTACACTTGCTTCAACTCCTGAGCTGTATCCTTCATGTGATCATCCTAAGCACCAGCAAACTGGGCCAAGTGCACCACAGTAGCATCTTCCTCTTCATCAATCTGATGACGCTGTGAAGCATGTCCAGTGGGACGCAGCCTGAACAATGAGTCCTCTAGCTCTTGAGCATAATCCTGGCAGATTCGTCGTAAGGCGAGACGTGAAGACTCCTGAATCCCGCTCCTGAAGGTAGCTCTCCTCACAATAATGTTGATTGGCTTGCCAGCCTCCTCATCCTCTCGAGCATAAATAAGAATCTTGCAAATGAACCCTCGCACTACACCATTGACCACCCAGCAGCTCCCCCGGTAGAGTGGTCGTACAAAGCCTTCCAAAACCTGCAAAACTCTCCACAACTCTGCAGCGTAGCCTCCCTCGTGCTCTCCATAAGTGCAAGCCATCCTTATCTATTAAAAGAAGCTTGGATAAGTCCTCTACTCGAAACGGCAGCAAGAAAACAAAAAATTCAGCAAAGGCAATAAGTAGAGAATAAGAAGAGTCAAGAGTTTCTTATTAGTCAAATTTGAATTTTCCTTTAGAAAATAATTTTGGACACACCTAGGAGACAAACACATTATCTAGGGTCAAGACCTACAGTCAGTATGGCTCTGATACCACCTCTGTCGAGACCCAAATATGCAAATCCGGACCCTCTTTGTATATTACACTAGTCCAGGATCACCCTAGTGCACACAGGCTCAACATAGATGAATATCACAATCATACACAAAGAAAATATAAATAAATACTCCATATATTAATTATAACCTGTTGAATGACCTTATGGTCAACTTACATGATAAAGTCACGCAGGGCTAGACTAAGAATATTAAACTAAGACATAGCAGCGGAATGAAAGACGTAAATGACACTTTAGTTTACCACAGGCAACTGACAAGGCTCGCACCCTAAACACTCGTACCCTTCAGGTACTCCTCTTCCAGAACTGGTGTAGACTCCTCAACTGTTGATGTTGTTGTTGGTAAGGGTGAGTACTTAAAGCACTCAACAAGTTGTGCACAGAATGCAATACTATCATAACTATATGCAAGGCTTATTCCAATGGAATGGCTACCATGGTTATTTTGCAGTAAGCAGTATTTATAAATAATAGATTAACTAGATCCCCATTTAATTTGAAACAGTTATACACATAAAATAACATGCGTAGAGTACTAAAACAACATAGCAATTTTATAAATTGGGTTCAACATAATCAAAGCACAACTTGCCTTGGAAAAGTTTTTGTTCTTGCTCTAGAACCTGGTCTTGAGTAACGAATCTTTCTCGGACGCTCCGAGCACTTTGACGTCTACGCGTAATGAGAAAGAATGCAAAATAAATACCAAAACAGAGAGAAAACAAACTCCAAAAATAAAAAAAAAATCACCATTAAATGGATCTCAATTTTAAATATTTTTAGAAATTTTAATCGACTCAATCGGAGCTCGTATGAGGGGAAACGACCTCTCGACACATTTAATTAAAAGAGAAAATAAAAAAAAATTCAGATTTATTGAATTATTTTTATTCTGAAAAAGCCAATTAATGATGTAGGCTGACGTCATAAACTGAATTTCTCTGAAATAAAATAAATCCAGAATATTCTATCTCACTGACATGTGGGCCCCTCGGTCCATGGACCAAGTCCACACACTGAGGCAGGTCCACCATGGACTCGGCCCATGGAAGCCTAACCGTCGGCTAACGCGGACTTGACTTAGCTGCCACGCGGGCGACACACAAGTGCGAACCACCGATCTGGCTTGCCACCTCACGCACACGTGGCCGCCACGTTGGACCGACGCTAGGGCTTCACCAACAAGTGTCGGTAATGGCCGAGGCTGCGGAGTACCACAGTCCATGAAGAAGATGACACCCAATCTAGCTAATGTTGGTGAATCTCGGCACAAAACTTACGAAACTGAAGCAGCACAACGCGATGAATCCGGATCTGAGCCCAAACGCAACGTAATAGTCCTGACGAAGAAGTTCTACGCAAATGAACACCGACGACAACCCTCAAGATCTCCGGCGAACACGCGTGCGCATCCAACGGCCGCTCTGGCGAAAAACTTACGGTCAAACAAGGCGACGGAGGCTGGTGATCCTCGGGGCGGGAACGGGGTTGCCTTTTAAAGCCATAGAAGTCCGTGCGGGGCATGAACACTGAGGTGAACACGGATGCGGCATCAAATCGGAGACAAATTCGGTGGCGGCAACAGTGAGGTATCTTGGCTGAACAGGTGTCGCCAATCGGACCGCCCACGGACTCCACTGACATGGCGCTATCTCCACCACTCGAGCGACTCGATCCGACGGCAAGCAAACTCTAGGGTTTCATGGCGAATCGCGACCATCCAATGAGGAACCGATCGTGGCCGATCTAGGGTTCTGGTAAATGGGCTAATCGGGCCACACAGTGGATGGGCTTGCCCAACACTGTTCATAGTTTTCCAGGGTTTTCTTAATTAAAATAATTACAGAAAATAAACAAGGCCAAATAAAATAGCAAAAATCTCATAAAAATTCTAAAACAATTCTTGAAAATACTTTGAGACTTACAGAACCCAAATAAAATATTTTTGATTAAACTTTATTTTAACTTTCTCAATAATTAAATATTTTTCACAAAAATTCCAATATACTTAATATTAAATAAATTAAATAAAATCCAAAAAAATCCAATAAAATCAAAATCCCCAAATAAAAAATTAGATTAATAAAAAGCAAAAATTGGGATGTTACAACCCAACTATATGTTGGAGCAGTTGCGCGTCCATCCATTAGACAAACGTAGATGGCAAATTTCCTGTTGATATCCAGATAATATATATGTTTGGAATGCTCTATAGATAGACCTGTTGAACGTTTTAGCTAATTGTGTATCTTTATGTAGATGGCCACGTCGTGCAATCTCCAAGTAAGGCTTGCCAATGGCTCTGTTCCCCTGCAGGTTGCTTGCGGGCCCGTGTATTCATCCAGTCTAGGGGCGATTGTTCACGGTCGTCCAATAGCGACGGGTTATGCAAAGGTGAATGTCGATGGTGTACATGAAATTTGCTAGACCGTCAAGCTGGAGATGTCCCCAAACGACGAAATCGTGATACTAGAGAATGTCATTGGCACATTCATCGAGTGGTCCAAGAGGGACAGTTTCTTCGACGATTGTCCTCTAGCACCCGAGCTACACGCACAACATAAGCCACCTGCTGCGTTGGAGCTACCAGTACTACCTGAGCCATGTGCTGCACCGAAGCAGGCTACAAAATCGGCTACCGTGCCCCGTACGACATAGGCCGCGACATCCATCAAGCCCTGGAATTTGTGACAAGCGTGCTCTTGAAGTCATCCATCAAGTTTCGGAATTTACTACACTCTCTCTCATCACGGTTCCCTTCTACATCGCGTAGAATCTGATCCAGATTGTCATTGTGCAACCTATCCTCATCGAAAGCACAATCGATATCATCCGGCATATCTTTAACCTCGTCGGTGATGTTAATACTACCTGCTTCCTTTATAATCTGCTCTTCACCGTGAGTGGTCCAACATGTATACCCCCTTTTGAAACCCCTTAGAATCAAGTGTGCTTCGATCTGCGTTGAGTTTCAAAATATTCTCAGATTCTCAGAGTCAATGCATGAACAAGACATAAATTGCACCCCCTTATTAAACATATCCTCCTCTACAGCTCTTCTAAAAGCAGAGACGCCATTGATGTGCTTGGCACTCGCATGGTTCCCAGCGTACATGTAGCTTCAGTTCATCTACGCTATGCATATAATAATTAGTGTTAAATATTGAAGTACACTAAGAGTGCACATGTACACATTATTAAATTGGAGCACAAATTAACTAGCTAAACCCTACCCTCAATCATAAACCATACTAGGTCTAAATAATCTCTTCTCTCTGTACCAAGCTAGCTAGATCTAAACCAAATATCTTCAATTCTATCTTTATCAAGCTAGCTACATCTTGAATATAATGTAATTATAACTAATTACTACCTTACATCACAAAGAATAAATGGATCTACAAGCTAGTATTTTCAATTCTCTCATGACGTAGCTAGCTACGTCTCGAATATAATGCAATTATAACCAATTGCTACCTTAGATCACAAAGAACAAATGCATCCACACCAAACTATATCAAAACAATCTTCAATTCTCTCTTTACTAAGCTAGATCTCAAATATAATGCAATTAGAACTAATTACTAACCTTAGGTCACCAAGAATAAATGGATCAACAATCACCCCTTGAAATCAACGATCTCCTTTCATCAGATCATCTCAGAGCCTTAGCCACCTCAAAGATAGATCCTAAAACCCTAAAAACACTAAGTGGGTTAGAGCTCTATATTATATATTACTAGGATCGACATTACTAACGGTTTTTGTATAAAGCCATCTGTGATGAGTAGGGGTGCAATCGGCTCGGATTCGGTCTAATATCACTCTTTTCGTATCCTAAACCATATTTTTTATCGGACTCGGACTCGAATATGGATAGTGCTGGATACGAATATGGCGCAGATAATATCGGTTACGGATTCAAAGTGAATATGGAGCGGAGTTAATAAGGTACCGGATATTTTTTGTCAGATATCGCACGAAAATAGATACCACATAAAATACACTTATAGCAATATTTAATCAACCGTATGAGTTTGGATGCAACAGAACTATCGCAATTTAACAAGTTATTTTGTCTCATTCAGACATACACATACAAGACTCAACAATGACACAATGAATCTAGCCGATAATTAAGAGAAAAAATAGGCAAGAACACTCGGACTGGGCAATCGATTAATCTATTTTATGAGCCAAATTACTTTTACAAACACTAAGATTACAACATAAGGACATAGAAAGATCATCTGAAGTGCGAAAGATCATAGGAGGGAGGAGCAAAGAATCCACAGATCAAATCGGTCGGATAGTTCTGGGGAGTTTCTTTGTGCCGGGCCTCGAAGACCATTGTCTCTTATCTTGCCCCGTTGGGTCCCCCACCATGTTCGTCGTCCACGGCCTCCTCAACATGGCCGCCAGCGTCGTCGCCATGCCGCCTTCTCCGACCACCTCCCACACCCTTCGCCTCTCCCCCTTCGTCTCCCTCAGTGGCTTCTCTACGGTGCCCATCTCTGGCCGCGTGCTTCGCATCCTCAATCGTGCGCTCCCAACATCCCCACCATTCCTAAGGTGCTTACGCCCAAGAAGCAACAAGTTGCGACGAAGCCGATCAATAAGGGGGCGGAGAACTAGTCGGTTGTAGAGAACCCTCGGCCGCGGTGGCCTCCTCCAACCCGGCAACGGCAGGAGCAACGTCACGAGGCTCCCCAGAGCTAGCGATAGGAAGTCTAGCATGCTCGGTGACAGCACCTCCACTCCGCACGTTGAGAACCCCGCAGAGAGATCCGATTTTCAGATATCTAAATTAGTTTATTCAAAAATATCCGAAAGTTATCTTGGAATATCTTGAGCCGACGGATATATTATCCCGAATCCAAATCAAAATATATGAATCCAACTCAACAAACCGAATCCGATTCGAAGGTATCCGATCGGTCGGTCTGTCGGTCAGCAAATATCCGATCCGATTGCGCCCCTAATGATGAGGCGTCTAATATAAGCCTTTCTGTAGTAGTGTATATTCAGTTTTGCTCAAAAACGTCTCAAAATTCAGTTTTTCAGAAAAAATTTCATGGTAGAGGTCAAAAAGCTATTAATACTAATTTTAGGGAACTTTTGAATAAATTTTCTCAACTTTTCTAATTTTTAAATTTGAATTGGACCGGTTTATCGACCGGTTTCGTTTCTCGAGCCGGTCTGATACAATCAATTTTCGTGCAATTTTCATCGATACTGTGAACCCTGATCCCGCCCCATGGTGTCTGTCAGCCTTGTGGCCCCACATGTCAAGGCGTTGTTCTTCCTACCTCTTCCTCCTCGTGTAACTTGGTATGGAGCACATGATTCCCAATCCGCTCGCGGCATCCAGAACTAATCCAAGTGCATACGATGGCGTGCGGACGCGAGCTAAGGGTCTAGGAGATGGAAGCCATGGAGTGAGGAGGGCGAGGCAAAGCCTGGGGATCATTTGATTCATCACCTTTTGCTTAGGGTTGGATGGGAATGCGATGGGTGTAGTTACTGGTTGAGGAGCTTGAGGGTAAAGCGGAGCTTAGCCTAGCAAACCTCAACGACGGGAGACAGTGACGGGCTTCTTTCCCACCTCTAATCTCCAAATATGTTGCTACTTCCTCACGTCCAAGCTCACAGTTTGCCGCGAGCTTAGAGGGACACGCTGCTGCTTTTAGCTTTGGATCATAAACACGCGCATATAAATACGAGTAAACATAATAGTACACAGAGAGATTTTTTTTCGATGTTATCATAACTTAGCGTCTTTTCTTTTTCTCTCTCTTTTTCTATTGTTTTTTGTTTTTTTCTTGTTCTTAAACTCAAGGATAGACATCCTTTTATAATATGTGGACCACTAAATCAACTTATTAACCAAGACAACAACTAGACTTTAAAAGACTAACTAAGGAAACAAACTATCGTATTTGGTCCAATTGCCGATTGCATTGTGGTCTTTATTTGTCTTGCACGACACGACAAGTCAACAATTTTGGCATATCTAGAAGTCATGTGGCATTAACATTGTCGATACCCTCACAATTATCTATAAAGATAATACTGCTTGTAATGCACAAATGCAAATGGGTTATGTAAAGAGCAAGAACACGAAATATATTGCCCATAAGCTTTTCTATCCTCATGAACTCTATAAGAATAGTGAGGTAAAGATTCTGCAAACTAAGTCAAGTGAAAATCTAGCATATTTATTCACTAAGTCTTTTACCAATATCTAGTTTTCAAACATGTGTGTGGGGCATTAGAATAAGATGACTTAGAAATACGCAGAGTTCAAGGGGAGTAAATCTTTAAACTATGACCCTTAACATATAGTAATTAAAGATATTACTTTAAATCTAGAATATATAAGTTACACTCATTTTCCCTTGGTGAATTTTCCTAAAGTTTTTTCATACGAAGTGTTTTTAATAAGGCAACTAGTGTAACATAGTGTGTGAGTGCTAGAGGTGGCCATATGGGCGGGCCGACCGGCCGCCACGGCCCGTCTTGTTGGCGACACGCAGACAAGACGCACGACGACGGGCGGGCGGGCGGCGAGCGCAGACGAGGCCGTGGGCGTGCTTGGGCGAGGCACCGCCACGGGCGGCGCGGCGACGGCACGGCTGACGGTGAGGATCGGGCGGCCCGCACACGGTGGAGGCACCTTTGCCCGACGCGCACGCACGACGGCCGAGTGGAGAGGCGGGCGTGGCGCGACACGGTGGGCGGCCGCGCCGGCCGTTGCCGCCCGCCGTGCCGATCGTTAGGCGTGGGCCGTCTTGGCGGCAGCCGCACGCACGCCCGGTTTTTTTTGAATTTTTGACCGTTTTATAGCCGTTAGGTGTTAAAAAATTGATAAAAATTGAAAAAACGGGCAAAAAATCCCGAATTTTTTCCTATAAATAGGGAGGACCCTTCTCCTCATTTTGCACTCATTCACTTATCATCTTCTCTATTGGTCATCTTGTGAAAATTGTGATAATGTTTGTAGTTATTTAGCAAAATTCGGAGAAATTTTGCTAAAATTTCGGAGAAATTCAAACTCGAGCTTTCGGTAACACAAGAGGTTTGTCATACTGAATTTTGCTAATTGTATTGTTTTTATTATTTTTACTAATGTTCGGAATATTCAATTTGCAGTTTTTTGCATGGATCATTTCCCTATCTTCGATTTCGGGATCGCTCTGGAGGACCTTGAATCCTTCCAAGATTTGTTCGTCGTACCCGAAACACAAGCACCTGAAGAACATCATGTAGAAGAAGAACCATCAGGCTCCATGTCCATGACCATGAGTGCTTCTGGCTCGACATCCACTGAAGCGAAGAGAGCGAGGCAGACATCGAGAGTTTGGGATTTTTTCGACAAGCAAACGAGGACAGATGCGAAAGGAAAAGAGGTAAGAGTTGATGTTTGTAAACAATGTCATCAAGTTTTATCTGCAAAATCTACTGGGGGTACGGGACACTTGCATAAGTATATTGAAAGTTGCAATGCGAAAATAGGAGCAGCTATGAGACAGACACAACTAATATACAACCCGGACGGTTCGGTCCGTAACTGGGAATATAGTGGCGAAGTAGCTAGGCAATCTCTTGTACGCTTAATTTCATCATAGGATTTACCTTTAAACTTTGGCGAGAGTGCTGATTTTGAAAATTACATTAAGCGTGCACATAATCCAAAATTTAATAAAGTATCTAGACAGACAGCTAGTAGAGATGTGGTTAAGTATTACAATAGTTGTTGTGAAAATTTAAAAAACATGTTCAGTACTTGCACATTTTTCGTATCTTTGACTTCAGACATATGGAGTGGTAGTGCTAAGCAAGATTATATTAGCGTAGTTGCTCATTATGTCAACCAAAGCGGCAACTAGAAAAAGAATTATAGGTTTCAAACTAATTGATGTCGCATATACGGAGAGAATATTCTTTGAGAGTATTATTAGGGTGGTGGAGGACTTTGGTCTCGGTGATAAGATTTTGCTATAACTTTAGATAATGCCTCATAAACACCTCGCAATGAATATTCTCACTCCACTATTTGGTACTTATCTTTGAATCATTTTTGCTTCATCAACGTTGTACTGTCATATTATTAACCTTATAGTTAAAAGTGGACTTGCCCCGTTAGAACGTTACATTGCACCTTTCCGTTTGGCAATTTTTTTTATGAATCATTCTAATGCTAGAATAGCATCTTATAAGAACTTTTGCATTGCAATGGGCGTACGTCCAAGAATATTTGGTTTAGAAATGCTAGTAAGATGGAATTCTACTTACTTAATGCTTAAGAACCTTCTGTCATATAAGAGCACATTTGAGGTTTTCATTCAAACACATCACCCTAAATGTGATTTATTATCTGAAGAACATTGGTATGTTGCATCAAAGTTACTTCAGTTTCTTGAAGTTTTTTATGACTCCACAGTTGCTTTATCCACAGTTTATGAACCCACATCTTCTCTAATTGTGCATCATATCTTAGATATGGCTACCCATTTTAAGAACAACGAAAATGACATGATTTTAAGAGATTCTGTCATCGCAATGAAAACAAAATATTGGGAATATTGGAAAGAAATTCCACTTCTATATGCCTTCGCCTTTATTTTAGATCCTAGAGTAAAACTTAGAGGATTTGGTAACGTCCTCTCCATTTTAGGTGATGTTCTAGGGGAAGATTATTCAATTTATTTTACTACTGTTCGTACTAAACTAACCGAAGTTTACAACAAGTACGAACAAAAGCATCAAAGAGTTCGTTTGCAACGACCTCCTGCACCTATCGCGGGTAAGAAAAAGACCGCGTGGGGCAAAATCTGGGGTTCTTCTTCTTCAGGTACAGGTTCTACAACAGGTGGTGATACAAGCCACATCCAACAAGTCTCCTCTGGGGAACTATCTGCCTATATGGACAGCGACGCGTTGGATTACCAACAAGAAGGAGACGATGTCTTCAATATTGTTCAATGGTGGCATGAGCACAAGCTAACATATCCCGTGCTATCCATATTAGCTCGAGATGTGTTAACTGTTCCAGTCTCGACGGTTTCCTCCGAGTCTGCCTTCATCTCTCCGGCAGAATATTGGAGGAGAGAAGAACAAGCCTATCGAGTGATATGGTGGAGATGCTCATGACTATCAAAGACTGGGAACACGCTGATGCAAGAACTCAACATTCCGCTGAAAACCGAGAACTAGAGGAAGCCTTCGAAAATCTCTACCTCGACAATAACGAAGACCCTCCATCTACCTCTTAGTATGTATTAGAGGCTTAGAGCTTTAGTTGTACTCTTTTCTTTGTCAAGGTTTTCTCTAGATGAGTTTTTTACTTGGCAGAATTTTTAACGAGGCAACTATCCAAACATTAATAAAGCTCTTTGTTACATGTTCTAGAAATTTTGTCTTAATTTATTGTACTTCATTTTTATGCTATTTTCTAACTCTACATATTTTTCCTCATTTTTTATAATTTTTCCCTATTTTTTCCTTTTTTTTTTTGCACACGGGCTGGTGGGCGGCCCGAGGCTCACGTCTTCGAGTCGTGCGGCCGACGCGGCCACGCCCATGCGCCCGGCGTGCGTGCACAGGCCTCGACCTCGGCACATGGGCGGGCACGGCACGGCACGGCCGGGCCTTCGTGCCTAGATGGGCCGTGCCTAGATGGACCGTGCCGTGCCGGGCCGGGCCGCCCATCTGGCCAGCTCTAGTGAGTGCAATGTACTTTTTCTCTATCTTTTTTCTCACCAAGTTTTTGGAAGGAGTTTTTGATGAGACATATACATTACGTAGTATTCGCTCAAGGGGAGTGTTGAGATATGGTAGAACTCTGGGTCCTAATTATTCAAATATGTTTAGATTCTACCTCGTTGTGAGCAAATTTGAATCTTTCTCTTATGAGTTTCTACTATAAATATGACATCCCATTGTACAAGAGAACCACTCTAACAAAATAGAGGGTTTTGCCTCTTATATCATATATGATCCTTACTATTGTTCTTACTATTCGATCGGTGCATTACGTTTAATCTACGATGGTCGTCATTATTTTACAATAGTTTAGACGAAAAGCAGTGGCCAAAAATGAATTTTATGTTAGGAAAAACGTATAGTTTGTTCGGGGAGAATGCGAATTGTGCTCCATCACTTTGCTTCTTTCTTGAATTAATAAAATAGACGATAAATTGTTTGGAATTGCTAGCAATCAGATGTCTGATTTTTTTGGACGCTTTGCAACATTTTTTCCCTACGCGTGAAACATTTTTTTCCCACGTGTGAAATATTTTTCCTTCGATAATAGTAAAAATATAAGCGGAAAAAAAAATATTACACACGTTGAAAAAAGATGTTGCACACGTTGAAAAAAAATATTGCAGCGAGCGTCCAATAAAATAAACAGTATCGAACGTCCGGACGCTATTATTTCCCTTTATTGTTAGTACTAGCAAAAAGCTATTTATTTCACCACTTTGGCATCCATATCCAAGAAGGGAAAAAGAAATGACACGTAATCGTATTTACAGACTAGAAAAGCATTTTATTCCATTCGAGTAATTTCTCAGCACGAACGGCACCCCTCCCATACGTACACGTGCGACTCGACCCGGTGACACGTAAAGCACAGAACAGAACACACAAGTCTACCGACCCACGTGGCCGCGTCGGCGCCGTCCACGTCACTTGCTGTCGGCCTCCTCCTTGCGGTCGGCTTGGACCTTGGCGGCGATCATGGCGGCCTCGTGCTCGGCGGCCTCGAGCAGGAAGCTCCCGCCCTCGTCGTCGACGGCGACCTGGAGTGGCTGGGAGCCGAGCCCGTCGGCGACGGCGAGCATGATGCGGCGCATCTCGTCGCGGAACTCCGCGCGGTCGACGGCACCGCTGTGGTCGGCGTCGAACTGCTCGAAGACGGCGTCGTAGAGCGATGCGACCTCGGCGGGGAGCGGTGGCGGCTCGACGGAGCCGAAGCCGGCGCCGTCGAGGAGGCGGAAGGACTCGAGCGCGCGGCGGAGCTCGGCGCGGGAGAGCACGCCGTCGCCGTTGGCGTCGAGCGCGGCGAAGCGCGCGTCCACGCTGCGCGCGAAGGCGGCGTCGTCCGCCACGAAGGAGCGCACCGTCGAGCCGTCGAGGACCACCACGCTCATGTCGGCGGATTTTCTCGGCTTGGTGAGCTGCTCGGTGGATTGTTTTCGCTCGGGGAGTGATGCTTATCAGCTTATCTGCTTTGGTGGTGGGGCAAGGGAATGGGAAACCCAGTGCGGTTATGCTTCGGGATATTTTCCTTCACATTGCTGACTTAAGTACGTGGGCAGCTTACCCGCACCCAAATTGATCGCCGTGCGTGAGAACAACGCATGCCGCACCAACCTATCCCCTGTACCGTGTGTGTGAGTCGAAGTCGCCCCCTGGATGGATCTGTGTGAAACGCACACGGTTTTTTTCGTGTGGGATGGTCACAGCTACTGTCTACTGGTTGGTTGGGAGAATCTTTCTATTTCCACCAGAAGAGGCCGGAATTTTTACACTGCTCTTACGTTTTTAAGATATTAGCTGGATGTTCGTACCTCGCTGTGCACTAAAAAAAGTAGAATCACAATATATACTAGGTAGAACTGCGCGTGATGCCGCGTCGTACGAAAAAAAACTATGCCGAGCTCTCTTTTTTTAAAAGAAAAAAAAAATTTCGGTTTTCTCAATGGTGTTTTTGTAAAATCCGTGCGGAAAAAATCCACGCCGAGCTCTTTTTTTTTCTTAAAAAAAAATTTCGGTTTTCTCAGTGGTGTTTTTGTAAAAATCAGGTGGCTAAGAGCTATCGGCGAATGTACGTAACCACGGGGTTCTTTGTGCAAAAAAACCAGTGGGGAAAAAGTTGGAGGACCTATCTGCCATCGGAAAAATGGTTTAGGATCATCTACGAATATACAGAACTACAGGCCTTTTCTGGAAAAAAAATCTAAAACCAGTAAGATAAACTAAAGTCATCACAACTTTCATATCGTGAAACCGTCCCACCATCAATTTTCCATCATTTGTCGAGTCAATCATTTGGTGGCACTGCTAGCATATGCTCCTCGAATGCAACTATGGAGGGTCAATCAATAGATAGTAAGATAGATAAAACTTGACTATCTATACTATCCGTAATGAAAATGGCAAAAGGAGTATTCGTATTAATTAAACAACAAGTGTAGAATAAGTATAGTTATATTAACCAAAATTAATATGTATAGTTTACATTGCTAGTCCATATCTGAAAATTGTCCCAAACAGAGTGAATTAGATGCACATTACTTCTTGGTCCACCATTTCTCTATAAGAATTGTCACAGGTGCAATAATAAAGACTGAGGATAGAGTAGAGGTAAGCCAAGTAAATTGTCTTGGTAGAATATTTCCAAGGAAATAGAAAAGGTAAAGAACAACTATATGTGTTGCAGAACCTTAGTTCAGACAACTTACTTCTAATAATAAACTCTACCTCTTTGCATCTTCGGAGCGCCCGTCTCTTGAATTACAAATGAGTGAAACTTGAACTCTTTCTGGGTAGGAAATAACACATTTCGACCACTCAAGCAGATTATGATAACTTATTGTGTAATCCCTAAATATACTAAATACGTTAGGAAATATATAACTTATTTCAACTGTGTACTCCTTATATATATAATTTGGTTATTACAAAAGCACAAATCAACTTTCACATGCTCTAAACAAGGAACATGGCCAGCGAAACAAAACACATTATACAAATGTAAATGTTTTAGAACCAACACATGATAATAGATTGATTTTTCAACTAATATGCATGCTAAACAAAAATTTGAAACACTTACAACAAATCATCTAGTTAGATGAAGTGATTAAAAAACAGGTGCTCTCTATTTTTTTTGTGTTGTTCTCAGTGTGAATGTCTTTATCAGTATATGATATTCTTGCTCTTTGATCACCATGTATATTTTATAACAACCTAAGTGAAAACTAAGAAAGTTAGGTGCCGCATTTGGAACCATCCATAGTTTTTCGGGGCAAATAATTCTCCTCCAGAAACCATCTGCACTCCAGGAGTGGCATGGAAAGCTGGAATTCAGGGCGCCGCTGACCAAGATGCATGATTTACTGATATAAATCCAATTACAAAATCATAATGTTGTTCAGTGATCTTTACAACTACAGCGGTGTAATCTCCATGAGCAAGGTTGTCAGCTGACCTCATTTCAGCGAGCAAAAGTAACCTCTTCCTTTTGGCAAACCCTTCAATACCAGATAACAATTACTATGAGCACCACAAAAACCTCAGCTCTTAGCAGCTACAACATTGACTTTTTAATTTGTAGACTCAACGTTAACTTATTAATAGTTATAAGGCATGTAAAGCATAACATACCTTCAGTTTCAAACCATCCACAATTCCAGGTCTAGGAATTATATGTGCATTAATAAAATCAGCCCAGTCTAATATGCAGAATATTCGTCTGAAACAAGTAAAAACACTTATTATATCGCATAAATATATACTAAAAGAAAGAAATGAACATAGATAGTTTATAGTTCCTTTTCCTCACCCTTCATACAGCATAGTTACCGTGTTTCTGATGTTAGCAACCTTATGGTCTTCAAAGATTAAAAAAGTTGTGCTTCTCGGTAATCTGCAAATAAAATTTTAAGAATCCATTAAATAAAGAATACACCATGTGAAAACAAAGCCAGTATGATAACTTTAAATCTAAAAGTATTGAACAGTGAATGCCGCACTGTTACAGTAGAAAACAGCTGTAGCAATTGGTAAAATCAGTCTAAGAAACTGAGTAAATTGCCTCGATATAGATTGGTTGTGCCCAAATGAGAGAATATGGAATACATTATGGTAGGGTACAGAATGGATCAAATAAACAAACTTCTAATAAATAAAAAATCAAACATGCTCCCTAACAGGACAGTATGAACAAAGACACTCTATCCTGATAAACATAAACATCCAACATCTAATTTCTGACAAACAAAATCCAATTGATGATATCCACCTAAACTATTATAGACATTTACATTCTAATAATGAGCATAAAAGTCCAACAGTGCCATCTGAGAGAAGCATCAGATAGTAAAGCACGATGAAAAGAAAAGTGAGATTGCACCATAAGAGAACATACCGAGCAAAGCTTGGCACCAAAATCTGATGTAAAATCAGACAAGATATCCACATGAGTTTTCAACATGCAAATCTCTGGACCAACCTGCATAAGAATTGGAGAAATAAGTTAACATGTTAAAATTAAGGGCTTAACAACAGCAATTTAATGTTCCAGAAAAGAACAAAAGAAGCAAAGCAAAGTGAGTAAGCGACTTTGCTCTTATAGCATATAGAAAGGCCATGCAAACAGAAAAAAATGGGACTCGGAAATATAATGAAAAGGTACAAAATATGCCAGCTTAATGAAGAAACTGTACCTAGACAATGACTGTATTGGAACACTCTACTCGCAACACTACATGGAAAAGATATATAGCAGCATCCAAGTGCAGAAAATATCATAAGGAAATGGGAAAATTGTGATGGTGTAACTACTCGCACAAGTAAATGTATTTGCTTTTCATGGATCACGGTTTTGCGCACATATCATAAAGCAAAAACAAGTGCCAAGTACATGAAGTATCTGCGCAGCCCAAAATCTTCTCCTTACCTAATTCGGGGACTGACACTAACAAAATTTCCATCTTAATACTCACAACTTCCAGAACTGACCATTTCTATGCCATCCAAAAGGAGAAGTTTGACGTATTGACGTTGAAGTGCTTAAGTCTGACTAACCCATCTACCAACAAACAACACAAACTAAAACATTTACCTTCACGGCATGCTCAAGGAGCTCCTTTGCCATCCTCACATCCGCAGCAACACACAAGTTGCTCTGCTTGGCCTCCATCGCCTCGAATAGCTTTCTCCCTATCGGGTTCGTGGCCAATCCTACTGTCGGGACCGGATTTCCGAATCCGAACCCTCTGTGTATAACCTGTGCTAGTCCAGGAAAAGCTAGCACACACAGTGGAAATAGTGATGACAACACATCCATATCACGAAGCACATAATATTAATTAAGCAAAAGAGTATTAGCCTTATGGCCAATTATTACAAATAAGCAGCATCATATATAGCTTGAGTTCAATAAGAAACAGCGGAAACGAAATAACAAAAGCAAAGTAAGCCCATCCATGTGCCCAACAGGCAATCGACTGGGGTTCGCATCCTAGCATTCCGGATTGCCTTTGTCGTAACCACAAGCGTAGAAATCGTAGTCACCTTCAGCTTCTGCGAACTCTTCTGTGGAAGGTTGGGGATGTTGCAAGGGTGAGCACAAAATGTACTCCGCAAGTCTTGGAAACATAATGCATGATAACTATATGCAAGGCTAAACAATTGAAGGCATAATATAGCTCTTTTAGCATAAAGCAAAGTTTAACTGTAAATACCAATAGTAATTTCACAAAGCATCATTTGATCAAAATGTAATTGTATAGTAATTGAATTTGATATGACAATTAAAGCAAGTTCCATATACCTAACTGGCTCCATCCGCCAAACCATAACCCGAGAGTTCCATCTGCTCACGGATTCCCAAACCAACATTTTCCTTTAAAACAAAACCATAAAATCTACAATGTGCAAGCGTACCTCGCCTGCCCTTGACCGTGGGCACGGCTACTTAAGTAGTTTTAACTCTGCAGAGTGTATACACTTTACCCACAAGACATGATCGACTCTTGTTGCCAAGCTATCAACACACTTCCTTTTGTGTGCCGGCAGAGAGATCATGACAAGGCCTTTACAATGCACAACCCCACTATTAACCTCGCCCGCTAAGGTTTCACCGCTGTTAGGGTTCTAGCCGCCAAAGATCTGAAGCCCTCTTGCTTGACCAACATCCGCACTCACCAACTGGCAAAGCTAATAATGAGACGCACAAATTATTTAGCCAGGTCGTACCCATATAGACTTGTGGTTGTACGGTAGTGCTCGGTCCATGGTAACACACGCTTCGATCCTTAATTGACTAGGGCGGAACATTCACATACCAAGGTCTCGTGCTTTCTGCACCCACCAAACATCCATCCGCCCCGGTCTAAACCATTTCCACTTTATTTTACTTACATCACAGCAGCAACACCAATTGCCGCAATTTCACACATAAGTTTAAACAATATTTGAAATGATTCCCATAATGGCACAATACCGAAACGCTTAAGCTGGATTAAGCAATTCTACCGTCCCATGCTAATCTACTGGATATCACCAAATAAAATAGCTAGTATATATCATCTAGGGTGTCAAAGGTTCGACATGATCAATACCAATGAGGGTATAACAAACTGGAATTTAACTAAACCTTAAGACTACATTTAAAGTTCTTTGCATAAAAGTAAACATGCATAATTTAAAAACAACATAACATTTTCATAAAATTTGGGATCAACATGTTCAAGGAAGACTTGCCTTCACTGCCTCTTGATGGTTCTACCTCTGATTGATGATTCGACTGATCTTCGATTGCGTCGTCTACACGCGAAACGAGAGCAAATAAATAAATAAAAATTCAAATAAAATTCAAAAATTGAAAAGAATGATACTGGAAGATAGCTCTTGAATTTAGATGAGTTTAGAAATTTGAATCACTGGAATCGGAGCTCGAACGAAGGAGAACGGGCTCCTGGAAGATTCCCAGATCAGAAAATCAGAGAAAAACATAAGGCTGACACGTGGCAACACGTGATTGGCTGGTATTTCTGGATTTTCTGGAAAATTGGAAAAAGGAAAAGGAAAACCGACTGACATGTGGGGACCATGCGTCAGTGGCTCGGTCCACGGTGAACCGGGAGCACCGAGGAGAGGAGATGCCGACGTGGCAGATCACGCTGACGTGGCGACCACACGGCGGCTAGGGTCGGCGTGGCGACCACGCGGCGGCAGCGCGCGCGCGCGGAAACGAAAGCGTCTTGCCGACGGGACGGGCACGCGTCGCGCATCCAACGGGCCGAGGCGGATCGGACAGTGGGGAGGCAGCGCGCGGGCGACGACGACGTGGAGCGATCTGGGGCGTTGGCGCAAGATCGGACGACCACGAACTGGCGGACCAAATCGACGGCGAGGCGGCGGTGATATTCCAGAGCCGAGGAAGATGACGCGCTCGACGGCGGTTTTGTACCGGATCGAGTACGGGGAGTAGGGCAAAAGGGAGAGGGAGTCGCAGGGATCTTGATGCGACCAAAAGAAGCGGCGGAGGCTCACCGGCGAGGGAAAATGGCGAGAAGCGCGGGATGGCGGCGGAACCGCGAGCTCGCGAGAGAAGATGGCGCGCCTCGGGCGATGAAGGGCTAGGTCAAAAGAGGCGGCGCGGAGCGGGGAACCTCGGGATGGGGGTCCTCAGGGCTTTAAATAGCCTCGGGAGGCGGGCGGCACGGACGTCGAAATTGGCGCGGACGCGGCGGCGACGCGGTTAGGGTTAGGGTTTTCGGCGGCGGCGGCGGGCGCGAGCGACGCTGGCTGCATCGCAGCCGTCCACGCAGCACGGATCCGACGGCGGACTCGACACGGCCGGGCGGTCGCTTTTGTGGCGACGGGCCAAACGGGAAGGAGCTGGGCAGGACCGAGCGGGGACTAGGAACGGGCCGCGGAAGGATTCGGCCCACAGACGGTTTTGGAAATAAAAACCTTTTTCGAATTAAGGAAATTCCAAAAATTCAAATAAAAGCAAATAAATTCAAATAAATAGCAAATAAATTCAGAAAAATCTCCAAAAATACAAAAAAATTCATTGGGGCATAATGAACCCAACTAAAACTGAAAATATTTTGTTTGATGAATAGATTAGTCAAATTAAATCCTTTCATAAATAGAAAATTCAATTTAAGTTGAAATTAATTCAAGAAAAATGCAAATGGTTCATTTTCAAATTTAAACATTCCAAAACTCTAATTTTTTGGATGTTACACCTACCCTCTCAGCAAATGACTTGTGAACCACTTTTGGTTTAATAGGCAGACCCGGCACCACCACCTTCCTGTTGGCGTCAAGGAACCGCCTTACCTCCTCCACCCTCTCCCCACTCACCTTGAGCATGTAATCAGCCAATCACACCGACATATTCCCAGATTCTCTTATTGGGATGCAAATTGGGTGTCTAGGTGAGGGTTATATACTCCAGCTCATAACTCTCTCCCATCTGACTGGTTGATTAAACTTTGGTCTGAAAAAGAATCTAGTAGTAGATGTATGACTACGAATGAAGAGGACGGCATAGCAACAAGTACAAACAACGAAGGCTTAGCCGTATGGCTATGAATGAAGAGAACGATATAGCAGTATGCTTAAGCAGCGAAGGGAAAGCATAGTTAGAAATGCACATAAACAAACAAGATGGGGCACAGGAAGAAACCCTATCTGGCTTGCACGGTATCGTAGGGCTTCCCTCAGAAGAGAGAACGGCGTGAATCGACGAACGCGAACCCGGCCTGCATGGAAATCAGAGAAAAGAAGGCACAACAAACAAATGAATCAAAGGAATACGAATCAAGAGGCAAGTATCGCAATAGCGTAAGCAACAAAGGTAGCACAGGAAGTAACCTGGCAAAGAAAAGAAGACAGAACAAACAAATGAATGAAAGGAATACGAACCAAGAGGCTGGTATTGCAATACGCGTAAGCAACAAAGGGAGCACAGGAAGTAATCTCACCTAGCTGTAGTGGTATGTATCCGGATTCCCCGGCGGTGGGTAGCGACGAACAAGACTGCAACGAAGGTAGAGAAAAGGAGACCAATAATGTCACCAAACAACCGTATTAGCGAATGAACAGCTAGAATCGACAAGGCGGAAAAGGGGGAAGAAAGGAAATCAAGACGTAGGGCAATATCGAGGTATAGAGGGGAGGGGGTGACCTACGCAGACAAGATGACCGGGCTGGGATGGAATCGGAGAGTTGTCGGATTTGGGGGCTCGACAGAGCGCTCGGGGAAAGGGGGGTGCGAGCCAAGGTGACCTCGGCGAGATGGCGGACGTCGGAAAGCTATTGGATTTGGGGGCTCAATGGAGGCTCGAATAAAGGGGGAAATGAGGAGGTGGTGCTAAGGTTTCAAAAACAGGTGCTCAGATCTCGAATTTCGGTCGGAGACGAGATTCAAAATCTCTATCGGATAAAAAAATTAAATTATTATAGTAATTTCAAAAATTTCGGTTTAGACCAAAATTTAACCTTTTTTATCAGATTTGACCCAATAACCCTTAGGAAAGTCATCCTCTATGAAAATTTGTTGGAAAACCAAAAATTTGAGACGTTTTACAATTTCAATAGAAACACTGTTAGATTTTTATAAAATTATAAAAGATTGATAATACTCCGAAAAATTTATGGTACTATCATTAGCAGTGTAGAATCATACATAAATTTTTTAAAAATAATTAAACTTTATTTGTTATCTTTAAAAAATCAAAAACAGAATGAACATAATTGAGATAGTAACCTTGTTAGAATTTTATAAATTTGCTCGGGTGTGATCATGATCCAAAATTTTGATGAGATCTTAATAATTGCCTTAGAATAGTTACCTAATTTTTTTTTAAAATAAATTTTTTTATTTGCTTAATCAAATATATGGATGCATTGAACTTCATTTGTTATCTTTCAAAAATAAAAAACACAAGGAACACAAATGGTACACGACCATTGTAAGAATTTTATAAATTTACTGGAGTGTTATAATGATCCAAAATTTTTTAAAAAGATTAATCATTGCCTCAACACAATTATATAAAAGTTTCCAAAATTCTAACCCATTTTTGGTTGCTCAATCAAATCTATCTATTGATCATGAGGCTTTTATCAAGACAGTTGTACTGTCATAATTTTTAAAAATTTCTCATAATTTATAATCATATGAAAATTTTATGGGAACATTAGTGATTCTTCAGGAAGATCCAAAAAAAATCAAAATTAATAATGTGGTTTGAACCATTTTTCATTCGGTTGAAATTTGTTAGTCAACCTTTAATAGTATTGTCCTAATTTTTTAAAATTCCTCAGGCTTGGTTATCATCTAAAAATTGTATGGGAATATTATTGATGCGTCAAGACCATCTAAACAAAGTTTCAAAATTTTATAATATGGTTTGCACCATTTTTCATTCGGTTGAAATTTTGTTAGTAAGCCTTTTATCAGAGCAGTAGCACTGTAAAAAGTTTTAAAACTTCCTCAAGCTTGATCATCATCTGAAATTTTTATGGGAATATTAGTGATGTGTTAGGACCATCCACAAAAAATCCAAAAAAATTTAACATCATTTTGACCATTTTTCGCACGGTTAAATTTCACCTAGATTTTGGCATTTCTTGGCAAAATTTCAGTAGTTTTGGCCGAATTTTGGTTCAAAAATTCCAGACTTCAAATTTTCTTTTTAAATTTTGACCAGATTTCTTCCGAAGTTCTGATATTTCACCGAAATTTCTTATTTCTCACATCTCTGAGATGTGAACTGAAAATGAAATTTGAAACCCTGGTGGCGTGTAGGGTTGGGGCGAGGCCGACGCAGGTGGAAGCTATTTGGGCTGTGTGCTCCGATTCCAGCAAACCCACGATGCTGCAAGAGTCGTTGCTGATCCCGACCCTGGTCGTTAGAGGCCAATCCGACGGTTACCAAACAGAGCGCTCCTGCTTCGATGCGATTGGCCGCGGAGGGCTGCCGGGCTGACGTGGATAGCCTAAGCCCACGCGGATTCTTCCTGGTATAAGCGATCTGCTGCGAAGGGCTGTCGGGATGATGTGGACGGCCTGAGCTCGTGTGGATTCTTCCCGGTATAAGGTATGTATATACTAGGTTGTTCCCACGCGCTACGCCGCGTGTGGCCGAATTGAATGGTTGTGAAGCTAAGGAATATCTCAGTTCATTGTTGTCTGTGTTTGTTTTCTTTGTGTAATTTTTTGGAGTAGAACATGGATATAGATAGAGGTCTATTGAGCAAGGCAGATGAATTAAGAAGAGCGTCCAGGGGCTAAAACAGAAATGGGTGAGCAATGGAGAGGTACGTTGTATTGTATAGAATCCAATATCGATTTGTCTGAATTGATTTTATGCTTTGGATAAACTATAGCGATAAACTCGCGGTTGTCGGGCCTTTTTTTTGGTAGAGGAGAGTAAACCGGGTACTGTGTTTAGCAAGTACGTTAGGTGTGATGGGGATCGACATTGCAAATAGAATGCAAGCTATGCACATACAGTCACTGTGAGCGGTACGGGAAAAAAGAAGCTGTTAATAGAGGCATGCAGAAAACAAAAGACGAACACCGGTGATATATGGAGCGAAACAAAATGAACAAGCACAAAATACAGGCATTATAACTGCATTACCATGTTGAACAACAACGGGTGTGTAACATCCCGAAAATGAAAAACAATATATAATAAAATGGAAATGAATGTTTTGGATTTGAATATATTTATTTCTGAGTTTTCTTGATGTTATTGGTTTTTATTGGATTTTCTTGGATTTATGCTTTGTATGGAAAGTCCAACAAATAGAATTATCAAATAGAAAATAGTAAGAACGTAAAAGTAAAGATTATAAAAATTACCATTTGGCCATGATCAATCTGGTAAACCAGTAAAAATACTTGGTAAAAATCTTTGGAGCTGAATTGGGGCAAATAAATATCTTAACTCTCTCTTTTTGACTAAAAACAGTAAAGTCAGAATTTATTTAAAATAACCGAAACTTATAAAGAGCCACCAAACTTATCATATCACCCTCAGAGCAGTGTTTACTTCTGGTAAAAATCTCAGGAATTTATCATGTCGGGAAAGCCTCCTAAAAATTCAAAAACAGAGACTATTAAAAACAAGAAATCTTCATGTCAGAATTTTTATAAAATATTCACTTGATATTTTGACTTGAAATTTTTATGGAGACATCAATAAGACAAAATGAACTTCCATAAAAAGTTTGGAAAATAATTAATATGTTTTACACCTTTAAATAAATAAAATACTGAGATATAAATCCTGTACCAGTCCACAGTGTCAGAATTTTCGTTAATTCATTATCAGATATTTTGGCCTGAAAATTTTACCAGGAGATAAAAACTATCAGAGGTCCCGGTAAAGTGACAGTTATATAAATAAGAATAAGAAAGAGATATCGGTCAAAAAATTTCAGAAAATTAAACTATGATTTGATGGTAGTTTTAATGCTCACATGGGAGCTGTCCCGGCCAGAGTTATCCCTTAACTCGTCTCCACTCGCTGACATGCGGGTCCGAAGCGTTGAAGAAGCTCGATCTGTTGTGGTGGCTGAGATCTCTCTCTCTTTGCTGGTGGGTCGGACCCACTTGTCGACCTCGGCTCCATCGCCTCGCCCTTTCCCTCTCGCCGAGGAGAGCCCGATGCCTCGCGAGACTTCGCCGGCTTCCCTCCGTGTCTCAGCGCGAAACCCGTCGAGCCCACGCCCTCGAGTCACCTCGGCTCGTCCTCAGCCTGCCCATGCCCTGCTGTCCCGCGTCGGAAGAATCTCGCACCAGCTCGCCTCCGCACAGAACCGGGTTGATGCCATTTCTTCTCTGATTCAAACCCTGTGTTACCATTCCTTACCGGCTATAAATACCACAATTGCGTCGCTCTAGGGCTCCATTTCCTCTTTCCTTCATCGGTGAGAAACCGAGCCAATTTCCCTTTTTTTTCGCCGTTCATCCGCTGCGAGCCAGAAGGGGGGGGAGGGAAATCAGTGGATAAAGCCAATTAGGCAATCATTCTCAAAATTTCTTTGTCCCAGAGCTTTGCCGTGATCCATAGAGTACTGATCAATCTTGTTTTTGTCCTTGTTTTGCCCGCAGCTAACCCATGCCGCCGTTCTTCTTCCTCGCGACCGGTGACTGTTGGCAGCCATCTTCGGTGCTTCTTCGGCCACACTAGCAGGTGAAATGGGACCCTTAGGTTACACTGATGCTCTAGGAGCTTTTCTCCGGTGAAGAGATGGCCGGCGGCGAGCCGTTGGTTGCTCGGCCATTAGAGCCGCCGCACCCTTACGGTGCCGACCCATCTCCCGGCCACCTCCGGCCGAATGGGCACCACCACTAGATGCGCCTTTGCGCACTGATGCTCATGGTCTTTGCTTTCGTTTCGCCGTCTTCGGAGTTAGTTCGCCGGCGGCGAGCCTTAGACCGAGCGCCCTGTTTTGAGTCTTTGATAGCTGGGCCACCTGCCGACCTCTGTGGCGTTGCCCTTCTGGCGCGTGCGATCACCGGCAGCGGGCCCGCTTGCGAGACAGCGCATCGTGTGCGGCTGACCGGTGGGCCGCGGTTGTCAGTGGCTGCGGGCTGATTTGAATGCACCACGCGCGCCCCCAGGAAGACGCTTTCGAGATTCCGAAAGCGTATTTATGATTTTTGAAGAGATTTCAAAGAAACCGATTGGAATCAAACACAAATAACTTTTGAATCATCTGGCCAAAAATAGTGAAACCAATCTCTAAATTCATGAAAAAATCTGTAGATTCAGAATATGCAAAAATATTTTGAAGACTGTCTCTGGGAAATTTTGAAACTCAAATTTTAATAAAAGGGCTAGAGATATGCTTTATACAAAATTTCTGTAAATAAGCTTAGAAGTTAATAAAACTAATTTTTCTAGGATCCTTACATCTTCAGGAACTCAAATATGTAAAAATATTTAACTTTCATACACGTTTGAATCTCTTTTATTTAAGTCTTGTTTATAATACAATAAGAATTAAAATATGTATAATAGTATTAAGGAAATATAAAAGAAACAAAAGTTTTATTTATGAACAATAAGATGGCAGTAGCATGGTTAAATTTGATTAAGTAGAAATTTTGGTTCAAATTGACTTTAAGTCATGTAGTAATTATTGTGCTAAATGCACTCACACATATATATGCATATATATGTGCATTGGAAATTAAATAGTTAGAATCTAGTTTAAATTGGTTCAAGTCATGAACAAACCTAATAACCTAGCTTGATAAGGATTTGTGTAATCAACCCTTTATCTTGTGATTTAAATTTTATTAATTCAAATAATTTTAGCATCTATAATTCGAAGTTATAAATACTAGAATTCACAAGTTTAGCCTCTTGAATTCGTAAATTCCAAACAATTAATCTGTAAAAGGAACCATGTTGTTCTTTGCACAAAAAAATAATAATATTAATGTTTCAAATGTATAATTATTTACCTCGTGAAATCTTAGAAGTTTATATTTCAACCCTCAAAAGGATAACCCTGTTTTCTGCAGTTATTCTTTAGTTGACTTACTGTCTGTTTTCTTTTCGCCCTTTCTGAATTTGGATATTTACTATTTTCCGCTTGATCGTCGTGTAGAGTCCGACATCCTCGAAGAGGAAGACGACGCCATCGCCGATCCAGATCCGGAGTTAGACAGCGAGTTGCAAGGCAAGCACCTCCTTGAATATGTCGAGCCTAATAATTTACCTACACTATGTTGTTTTTGCTTATGTACAGTGCATCCGGTTAGTTCTCCCTAAAAATGCTAATTTGGGTAAGATAAATGGTTAGTCCTGTAAATTATGGTTTGCCTCAATCTGTATGAACATGTGAACCTTGTAAGCCTTAGTTGGAAAACTAGACATGCTTAATGTCATTTTGGGTATGACCGCTAGCATAAAATATCTGCTTAAGTTGTTGATCGTGTTTTCAATCTTTTCAACGAATGTATGATCCTCATTTGGGAAAATGTTGCTAGTACTTTGATTAAAAACCCAAAACTAAAACTATGGTTTTGATGCGGGCGATTATTGGCAATAACCAGAGGTGCAAAGGGAATTGCACGTAGTTAGGGTGGAGTATCGCCCGTGTCGGATTAAGGACCGAGCAATGGGACGCTATAGATCCAAGAATTTCGTACAACCACGAGGGCTTGTATGGGCGGGTCTTAGCCTATTAAGTTGTTTAGGTGTGGCTTTGCATCTAAGGAAGGCGGGAGATTGCAAAGGCATTCCGGTTCGGTCTGTCTGTAGGGGTTTCTACATACCAATGCAACGGTGTACGCCTTGCCGTGAACAGAAACGTGGTGTTGGGTGTGATGAAAAAGGATCCACGTCTTGGGTGAGTGTTTACATTTTCATGGCGAGGTCAAGCGTCCGGGCTGGTTCAAAAGCACATCTAGATAATGCTGACTCTGTATGATCTCCTTACCGACACACCAAAGGAAGTGTGTAAATTGGCACAGCAAAGAGGTTGATCATTCCTTGTGGGTAAAGCGTACACCTCTGCAGAGTGTAAATCTAATCGATTAGCCGTGTCCACGGTTATGGGCGCTGGTGAAGTCATTCCAATGTTAGAATGTTTTGATATTTTCTGGAAAAACTGGGTTTGAAAAGGAAACCGTTTTGCACTAGCTTTTTGGGTCAAAGGACAGACGCTGGGGATCTTTGCAGTCGGGTAGACTGGGTTGAAGGACTTGGTTACTTACTTTTTACTTTAAATTTTGAAATGCTCATTTGAAAATACGATGTTTCAATT